>JAPMUY010010422.1:0-7500 GCA_026901105.3 Galaxias olidus
GGTAGAGAAAACACTTCATCTACATAGAGGTAGAGAAAACACTTCATCTACATAGAGGTAGAGAAAACACTTCATCTACATAGAGCCATCAATCACTTTCTCTACATAGAGGTAGAGCAGTCGTTATTTACATAGAGCAAACCCTTAATGTACAATACCAAAGGCTCCATCCTAAAGCAAAAGTAACAATCCTCTGCATGAGTTATATCCAACGAGCACATTTGTAGCAGTTGCATAGTACTTTCTCTTTCTGATCTGTTACTTATCCCCCCCCCACTCACTCAGAACCAGTTCTTCATCAGCTGTGCTGACAACCGGACGGTGTACAACAAGATAGGCGACGCCCTCATTGAGAGGATCATCAGAGCTTACAAGTACGCCGCACACGCTCATCAGGCAGCGGACATTTTGGTGTGTTTGGTGAATTCTGACTGATACCCGTGTGTGCGTGTCTGTGTGTGTGTGTGTGTGTGTGTGTGTGTGTGTGCGCACGCGCGCGCAGGGAGGGTAAGAAATACCGTGTGTACGTAGTGACGCCCCTGCTGCCCGGGTTTGAGGGCGACATCACCACAGGAGGCGGGAACGCCCTTCAGGCCGTCATGCACTACAACCTCAGGTGAGGCACTGTTCGGCACGTGTGTCGTACCCACACACACACACACACACACACACACACACACACACACACGCACACGCACACGCTCACACCAGCCCTGACCCCAGCACACAAACACACACAAAGTACGATAGCATGAACCCACCACGACTCTGATACAGAGCAATGTGCGGCCACAGAAAGCTATTTCCCATTGGTGCAAAGTGAGAGTGAGTTATGAGGGCCAATGGTTTTAAAGGGTCATGTCCGTCTGTCACCACTGACAAGACAACGAACGCCAGACAACCCCACACGATAACCCAACGCTGCCGCGATTGGTCGATCTGTCATTTCAGAACCATGATCCGAGGGGACTACTCCATCGTCTCCCAGCTGAAGAGAGAGAGTGAGTAAACACACACACACACACACAAAGCCCCCGTGCTTCCCCCCACATGGCCAGTGTGTGTGCGTGCCCTGACCTTCCCCTCCCCCCTGTCCAGTGGACGACCAGTGGATGAACTACATCTCCTTCGCTGGGCTGAGGACCCACGCTGAGCTGGAGGGCCGCCTGGTCACTGAGCTCATCTACGTCCACAGCAAGCTGCTCATCGCCGACGACAACACCGTCATCATCGGTCAGTCACAGACACCCGTGTGTGTGTGTGTGTGTGTGTGTGTGTGTGTGTGTGTGTGTGTGTGTGTGTGTGTGTGTCTGTCGCAGTCACAGCCAATGCGGCCGTGTGCCTCAGTGCATGCCTGCACAATCTGTTTTCTCAGGGCGTGCGTTAAGTTCTATGCTGAACGTTTTAGCTCTACTGTGCCACCTGCTGGCCAACATGTGAACTGCAGCAGGCGACAGTGTTACCAGGGTGTGCACTGTAACTGAGAGTGGATCTCACCATGGCACCCCGCTGTGTTTTACTGCAGCAGGGGCCCCACAATGGGTCTTACTTTGTTTACCTAGCTTCTAAACATAGGAGCAGTATTATCATAGGCCCACTCTGCTCTTCTCCTCTGTCTCCTGTACCAGTGTCTATAAAAGTTAATAGGTGGGGCTCGGTTGTGCTCCTTATCTGTGTTATCTTATCTGTGCGTGCCTACGGTATGGGGACTATGGGTGTATTTGCATGTGTGTGCTCTTCTGCCATACAAAGATAACAGGGCAACAGAGAGGGTTGTCTATTCCTGTTTCGGAGCAACACCAGGTCAAACACACACACACAGATATTCCACACTAAGCCCATTGTGTCTGTGCGTGTGCCAAAGTTAAAGTGTTTTATTTATCAAATGCACAGACTGATTCAGGGTCATTCTGAACAGTGAAACTCTTACGACAAGGCACCCACCAACTAGTAGTTCGAATAATACAAATTTAAAATCTATAAATAAAAAATATATATAAACAGTCTGACAATTGTGTGTGTGTGTGTGTGTGTGTGCGCGTTTGTCACAGGCTCTGCCAACATCAACGACAGGAGCATGCTGGGAAAGCGTGACAGTGAGATGGCCGTGATTGTGGAGGACTCCGAGATGGTTACCGCGGTGATGGATGGCGAGGAATACCAGGCAGGAGCCTTCGCTCTGCAGCTACGGCTCGAGTGCTTCAAGTGAGTGTGTGTGAGTGTGTGTGAGTGTGTGTGACCCGCGAGGTATTCATCATCAAAACACGTCCTAATGGGTTTATCTTTGCTACACCTTCACCAATACAGACATTCTTTCTCCCTCTGTCAGTGTGTGTGTGTGTGAGTGGGTGTGTGTGTGTGTGTGTGTGTGTAGGTTTGTTGTTTAACCCACAAGCTGTTCAGTATCCAAATACTTCCTAATATTTATTTCTTTGTAACACCTTCACCAATACACACTGTCTCTGTCTCTCGGTGTCTCTCTTTGTATGTGTGCGTGTGTGTGTTTAACAGAACTGTCCTGGGGGGCCACTCTGACCCCACTGTTGATGTGTCTGACCCGGTCAGCGATCGCTTCTATAAGGACCTGTGGATGACCACAGCGGGACGCAACGCCACCATTTATGAAAAGGTGCTTTGTGGAACAGCCTTGTACCTATATTTTTTCCATACTGTTTACTGTGACTGGATAATGTATATTTACCGTGCACAGTACTATGTGAACAACGTGGTCGCTGGTGAAATCAAATTTGGGCAAAGTGTAGATAGATTAGGGCGACATTAAAAATAGGGTTTTCATAATTGTGTGTGTGCGTGTGTGTGTGTGTGTGTGTGTGTGTGTGTGTGTGTCTGCACCACTAGGTGTTCCGGTGCCTGCCCTCCTCCTTGGTGCGCAACATGGCGGAGCTGGAGCACTACCAAACCAAACAGGGCCTGGCCCAGTCCGACGCGGCCCACGCCCAGGAGGAGCTCCGTAGGGTCCGGGGCTTTCTGGTCCAGTTCCCCCTGGACTTCCTGTCCGAGGAGAACCTCCTGCCCTCCGTCGGGACCAAGGAGGGCATGGCCCCCACGGAGCTCTGGACCTAGGGACCCGGAACGTAGGCCATTGACGCGGAACGCACGGACACACTGACTAGCAGAGCAGAGAGTACTTGTAGACTAAACACAGGCTCAGCACCCTGAGTGCTGAAACTTCTAATGAAGACTTATCATAGGTTTAGAACCCGGCGACGGGCCCAGTGACTATGGGGCATTTTACTGTGCTGAGGACACGTAGAGTCTGAATACACTAAGGGATCGCAGACGCACACTCTGAAAACCCCAACTCTGGCAATCAGTGTCACAGAGATCGTTGATTTAATCAGAGACAAGATCATGCTGGATTTGAAGATGAAACAAAAAAAAACAACTAAATGTTTTGGACGCGGAGAACCACCTTCAACAATTCCTGCCTCGGGAAGAATGTGGGGTATAACGGGGCTTTGGTAAACCAGACCCTCGGAGGGGACACCAATAACTCATGGAGGGGACGTCTCTGGAGCTGGCCGCCCAACAACTATCAAGAGCCGGCTCATAGCGTCCCACAGCAGAGCGGATTGCAGGGACGGCCGTGCCAACCTCTCTGCTGGAGGCCGCAAACTGGTTCTGAAGTCCCCTCCGCGTTCACGAGACTGGCTGCGTTTGTGTCCGTGCGCTACACTACAGACTGTCCGCCAAGGCATGGATCGTAGATGTGCTTTCTCTCCACCAAATTGTATCCGGTTATGGAATCTAAACATGTCATTGTAGGTACATTGAAGTAGATGTAGTGGTAATTTTTCATCATAATGTACGGTGTATCTGCGTTCAAATCTTATTGACACCTTTATGCGTAATGTGTCAATCACACCTCCGAGGACATTTCATCAAGCTTCTCTGATTCTTATATCATAACTCTCAGAACCATTTCTCCTTCTGCCACTGCTCACTTAAACCAACCGTAACAGTCAGTGCACTTAGCCTATGGGGATAGCCTGGTTTACACCGGGAATATGAACGAATATGAATTTGGATTGAAGCTCCAAAATAAATGATAAGACAGTAGGTCATACTCTGCTCGTCCCGGGCAAAATTATATCAGTCTATTTGTTGATGGACCTGAACACTATTACAATCATGCCTGTAGTCTTTTTGTATCGCCTCTAGAGGGCGCCAGCCCCTCAGACATGTATTACACTGTATGGCCTGTGTTTGGATGCAGATCTCGCTGGTCATGGTTTCCAGCACCTCTAAAGCCAGTGCCGGATGTACAAATCTCTCCATCGAACGGGAACTCTGACAGTGATGGATGACGATTGAATAAATAAGAGATTCGAAGCGAGAGCAAGGTGCTGGCAGATTCCTGCCGGCACGTCCATTTAGTGTCGGCCACGACAGGCGAGGAATTACTCGGCCAGCAGAGTGCAGCCAAGCCCGCCTCAGTTTGGTTAAGCCATGTCGAAACACCCATGGACACGTAACAAAGGAGGAGCCTTCGGACCCTCTTTGCCACTCTCTCTGTCCCTGACCAGGAATCTCTCCCCGCGCCTTTCCTCTAGCACCTTGTCTCATCACATTGCATGTTTTTTTGCACACTCCTTTCCAAGTGTCCACTGTATTTCTATCTGTTGACGTACCACAGGACGCCACACTTTGTATATGGTCAATAAACACAGTACTCTAATGAACGCAACGTATTGTTACTACTACAAGTGGGGATGTGTTTAAGGAAGACTTTGTGTGCTGTGAATGTGTGTGTGTGTGTGTGAGTGTGTGTGAGAGAGAGAGAGGTAGATCGTTTGTGTGTGTGGTTGTGGTACCGAGGCAACCCTTAATGTTTCTGTTCAGATCTGAAATATGCATAAAGTGGGGGCTTCATGAGAGCAGGGATACTGCGGTGAAGCATGCCATGACACAAATGTTCTTTCTTGAGTGCACAGATGCGTAATATTGGCAGCCAACAGCGCACTCGGAAGTGGGGCTGCTTGTCTGTGCTGTAATTTTTTATGTGGCAAGGGGGCCTATGCAAGATGAATCATCTATACGCATCATACACACACACACACACACACACATTCACACACACACACACACACACACACACACACATACACACACACACACTGGCTTGCTGTGCTTGGTCTAGTGGAACTGAAACTGGTTTAGGAACAATTTTGGTTGAAGTCTCATCACCTGTATGAGTAGTACGTATCAATCCCACTAAGTGTCAACTGGCCAAAAAAAACTATAATTTTGACCGATGGTGCTATTAATGGAATAATCAGGTTTACAAAGGTGAAGTGGAAATCTTCAACCTTTTCCCTTTAGGTGACAGATAATGGTCTCTGACTCCATGCTGCTGGTTTTCATGTCACTCCTGCTGGCTGGGTGCCTAGTCTCACAGCAAAGTGCTGGGCTATACAACTAGAGCACATCAACATGCTCACCACAATTCACTGGAAAGGTTTCGTGTAGAACGTTCTAACTGTACTGTACGATCTTTATCTCACGCACCAGTTCCTCATTCCACGCGCACTCAGTTACGAAATAAACATACACGTTTATACCAGCAGGTATTGTTTCCCCCAATAACAGAAATAGACCTCTCTCCTTTTGTCCATCATGGTCTTGCCAGACTATTGCGTCAGTATGCGCATGTGTGTGTGTGTGTGTGTGTGTATATATACAGTATGTGTGTGTTTGTGAGTTCTGCCAACACGTGTGTGTGTGTGTTTCTCACATACCGCTGTACCCTAAGAATAATACCAGGACAAGCTCAAATCTTAGCAGATAACACGGAATGAGCTATAGTAATTCCTCAGTGAAAGTCAAGTAAAACACCACCACACCACGGCACACAACTCACCTGAGACAAGAGACACCTGAGACTCCAACAAACAGGATTCTGATTCTCCAGTTTCTAGCCAACACAACGAGCTGTTGTTTACCCACTAACCTCCAGGCGTTTTCCACAGAACTCATGAAGGTCTGGCAGTGCTCCCAGGCCTAGGTGCATGGCAGGCATGTCAACTGGCCCGTGTTCAAAACCATCAATCGTTTGGTTCCGCTTTGGCCGGAGACCAACTCCTGCCTTTAAGACAGCATGGTGGATCAGTGGTTAGCACTGGTGCCTCACAGCAAGAAAGTCCAAGATTTAATCCGCACCTTGGGAGAAGCGGGGAGTCTCATCAACCACAGGTCAGGTATGACAGGTTGAACACGGCGTTGGATTGACAATGACGGTAGTCCGAAATTACTCGCCGTGCGAGACCAGTTCTTTAATGGTGTGCTGACAAGAAATAATTGTTGATGCGGTTCGTCAGACTTAATGGCTTCATTGGAAAAACAGCTCACAGTTACTTTCTTCAGAACAAGATTCCACAGTTTTCCATTCCTTTGTGCCGCACCCTCAATTTCTGGAGAATCAATCCGGGGGCAAACGTTTCAAATCCTCCTAGGCACTGTTAACGTATGAAGAGCCACTCGAGTGTTCACGCGCTTTGGACCAACTTCTGCCTCTCTAGCATTCAGTAGAACCATACATCTATTTGAGTTATTGGCCCGTACAAGCCAAGCTAGTCATACACTGTCTGGGGTAAGCCAGTTACCTGGAATGATCTGCCTCTGTAGTCTTGAATAAAGCATTTCAATTTTTTTAAATATAAGTCAGCAAGTCCACTGCTTACAGACCTGTCAGCTCACACGGTCAGGCCAAATTCTGCAAGGGGGAATGAAGCCAAACCATCAAGTCCAATACATAGTCAATGAAAGTGTCTGGGTTTTAGACAGAAGATTGCATTACTTACTTCATTATGAATTGAATCATAAGTAAGATCTACTGACAAGGCCTTTGCAGCTTAGGGGCTATCTAACTATATATTTAATAATATATTGACCATATGCCTTTGATTGGGAGTTTGGTGAGGCATTTCTTTCTCTCTTTCTTTCTTTCTTTCTTTCTTTCTTTCTTTTTTTCTCTTTCTTTCTTTCTTTCTCTCTTTCTTTCCCAGTAAGAGTGGGCAGATGCCACATATGTAGTAAATAACAATTTCCATGGAAAAATCACTGGTAGTCCTATTTGGTGGCGGTGAGCAGAGTCAGGGGCCCTGTGATAGACTGGCGACCTGTCCAGGGTGTACCCCGCCTCTCGCCCTGTGTCGGCTGGGATAGGCTTCAGCCCCCCCGCAACCCTGCATAGGATAAGCGGTATAGCTAATGGATGGATGGATGGATGGAGCAGAGCAATCTGGATCTTACTACCCCCACACACACACACACACACACACACACACACACACACACACCCTTGCACATGTATACACACCTGCACAGTATACACACACATTTTAAAGAACGCAACCAGCGCTTCTCGTTATGTGAAGTATAGCTTCACTTTCAACTGTGTCTCGTTGCGATTTGGTTTCACCTGTCACTTTTTTTCTCTGTTGCCCCATGTCAGGTCATGGCATTTGTTTGCAGCCCATT
>JAPMUY010010422.1:20000-30000 GCA_026901105.3 Galaxias olidus
GCGCGCCGCTGATGTCACGCAATCTTGTCACGGCGCGGCCATCGGGGATCTGAGAATACCGGCGAAGTGCAGATTAAGATTAGGATCAGGGCTGGGCCGCCGGGAGAACGGGCTTCATCTCATTAACCAATCACACCTACCTCCCTCTCTATCTAGAATCCCCCCCCCCCCCCTCCCTCCCTCTCTCGCTCTCTCGTTCTCTCCCCAATCTTTCTTTTTCATCGCATACCTGTTTTTACGCTAGTTTTATATCTCTCTTTTTTTCTTTTTTTTTTTACGCCGCCCAATCTTTTCGATCTTCTCCTTCGTCTTTGTCGCCCTCCAAATCTCCGCCGTCCTTTCTCCGTTCTTCTTTTATATTCTCTCTCTCTCTCTCTCTCTCTCTCTCTCTCTCTCTCTCTCTCTCTCTCTCTCTCTCTCTCTCTCTCTCCGTCTCCGTTTCCCACCGAACGGTTGGGGAGGACTTCAAAGGTGTGCTTTATCCGCCCCATCTCGCGGGCGTCCTCCTGCAGAGCACTGTGAGCCATCTCTCTCTCTCAGCACACACACCTCAGCCCTCACCCACTGCGTGCTGAGTAGGTACGGAGACGCACCCTAAAGGACAGACACGGAGGCTACGGATGCGGAAAGCCTTCGTAGCAGCGCAAGATGTTAAGCACCTCCGAAGAGCAAGCGTATCCTGTAGCCGCGGCAGGTGCCTTTCTCTGAATGGGTGTCCCATGAATGCTGTGGTGAATGCCCTTTAAGCGTGTGTGTGTTTGTGTGTTTTGTTGTTGCCGAGGGTTGTAAGGTTACTCTGTCGGCTCATCTCAAGTGTGAACATTTCACTCCCTTTCTATATGAAACACACACACACGTTCACACACTCGTTCACACACTCAAACAATGACTGAGTGCGCACTTCAATCTCCAGAGTCCTCATGAATGAACCGTGAACTGTGACAGAGGTGGAGGTGTGCGTTGCCGTGGAAACAGCAGCTGTGCCCGTCCACCCACGCACAAGCACTGTTGCGCTCTCACTCTAAAACACACACACACACACACAAATGCACACCTGGCAGTGTGTTCGTTAGTGCACTTCCTGTTCCTCTCTTTTTCCCCAGAGGACAGACGCCCCACTTACCCACAGTGCACCTCTCTCATCCAGACAGGGGTCAATTAGCCACGATGTCAACAACCCCTCCCCTCCCCCTTCTCTCGCTCTCTCTCAGCGTCCCCCTCTCCCTCTAAGTGTCTAATTGACAGCGAGGGTTAACTGCACAGACCCATTTAGTTCCAGTCAAATGATTTGTCCTCCACAGTCAGGCCCCCACACCCTGCCTGAAATGAGAGGAGGCTTCAGCCCACTCCCTCCTCCGACTCCTTTAACTAGGACAATGTGTGGAGTCATCCTGACTCTACCGGATAGGAGGGCCTCAGTCAAGCTTTACACACTTATTTCCTTTGTAGTTTTTGCTACCTTCAGTTGTACCCCTAACAAAATGGAGTTGCAACATCTTCGCAGTGGTGACCTCCTTTTTCTTTCCATTCTACCCACTCTTCCCAGCTTCCACCATCCTCTTCTCTTTTCTTTTAGTCCTTCATCACTCTATTTTTCCCCCTCTGTTCCGCTGTTCCTCTGTGCTCTCACTGTCTTTCTCTTTCCCAATTTTTCTCTCCATGAGCTCTCTTTCTCCTCTCTCACTCATCTCTACCCTTCTCTCCTTCCTCTCTTCCTCCTCTCTCTATCTCTCTCTCTCTCTCTTCCTCCTCCTCTGCCTCTGCTTCTCTCAGCCTCCTCCTCGGTAAATCTGCTCCGTCGTTGCTTTGACCTCCAGAACGGCTGGAGCGTGACGCTGATGTGCTGAACCTGCCACTTTGCCCCACACTGCAGCGCCGGCTTCTGCGCGCGCGTGTGTTTGCGTGTGTGGGTGTGCGTGTGCGTGTGTGTGTGTGTGTGTGTGTGTGTGTGTGTGTGCACAAGGGTGTGTGCGTGTGCGTGTGAGTCTGTTATTTGCACACATGCATTCCGCTTACCCCTTAAACTGTGTGTGTTGTGCAGTATTTGTGTGTGCCTGGGGGCATGAGCTGGGGTAGGATGAAGGCGGGGGTAGAGAGGAATGAGGGATGGGGGGCGCTTGAAAAGAAGAAGGGTGGAGATGGTGTTTTGGGGAGTGCGGGGCATTAAACACAGATGTGGTGAAGGATTTTACCCCCTGGGGCTGTCCAAATAAGAGGGATGTGTATGTGTGTGTAATTTCATCACGGTCAGCCTGGCATTACTTCACAAACACACACAAGCACACACATTCCCACACGCAAATACGGATGCATTCACGCACACACACACACACACACACACTCCAATAAACACCATTTATCCAGCGAGTTGCTATGGCTACCGTCACGTTAGCATTGATTTATTGCCACCACATTAAACGACGGACGGGCTTCTTTATGACATTACACGGCGCACACACACACACACACACACACTCTCACTCACACATACAAACACACACACTTCCAAACACACACTCTTTCATTCTCATCTGTAACATTGATTTGAAATCCAATTTCTAGTGTGGGAATGGTGGAGGGGTTGTTTGTTGGGATAAGGGCTGCTGGGAAACGGACCTAAGAGGCACAGTAACTGGGCTTACAAAGACACAGGGCCTACTTAATAAGCTTTAGGCCCCCGATAAAGCCCTACGCATATGTGTGCGTGTGTGTGTGTGTGTGCGCACCTTTTTCCCCAGAATGTTTTAGAACTGCGTCAAATCCCTTCCCCTCCTCGTATGCGATAAAGCCTAAGTCGAGGCCAGTGTGCTGGAGCTCATGGGCCCATTAATTAAGCGGTGTGGGAGCGGTTAGTGCTGCGGCTAACGGCCGCGTGCCGCGGCGGTTCCAATGGTCTGGCTTCAGCACCCTGCCGCGCTGCGCTGGATTAGGAGGGTCTCTCTTCCAGCCCGGCCACCCTCAGGGTCCTGTCCCCACACACATGCAGCCCTCATCGATAGATGACCACCGTGCCTCGTACTTCATCTCTCGCTCATGCCGTGGAAGGGGGGGGGGGGGGGCATTGGCTCCTAAGCTTGGAAGTGAGAAAGTGTGTGTTTCTCATTGTTTGTGTGTGTGTGTGTGTGTGTTTAGCCGCCGGGGCTTTTTCCTCATATCTCAGGCAGCGCGGCGGTAGATTGGAATGGAGGCCTGTGTCACTTTTATTTACCGCCTCAGTGCCCCCACAACAGTGTGTGTGTGTGTGTGTGTGTGTGTGTGTGTGTGTGTGAGAGAGAGAGCAGGGTGATTGTGAGAGTTTGAGTTGTAATGAGGTGTGTCTGGGTTCGGTGCTCTCGGTGTTGTATGGCCCAGTGTATATGAGGGGACGTGGGGGGCCTGCTGCAGTGGTAAACAGCAAAGGGAGCTTTCAGACAGTATGCAGACGGATGTGGGTGCATGCATTGTACAGCGGGAGAACCGACACAACTGTGTGTGTGTGTGTGTGTGTGTGTATGTGTGTGTGTGTGTGTGTCTGTGTGTTTGAATCTAGCCTCTGACTCTGTACACAGGGTTACTGGTTTCCTGCTGGTCCTTGCAGGATAGAGGCTACTCTGATTTAGTGTGAGTGTATGTCTAAGTGTATTCTTTTGCCCAGGGGAGCAACCCCGCAACCCCGCAACCCGTTCTCCCCATTGCACCGTTAACATTTCGACAGCCTGATTGGAAAAACTTGAGGTAGTGCCAGGCAAGCTTTGGTGGGCACACGTGCGTGCACGTGTGGAAGTGCACGTGGATTAGCCATGGCATGATTATGGTGTGACCCGTACTGTCCTTAAGGGGTCGGTGATGAAAGTCTGTCTGACTATCAATGAAATGACGGGTTCGTGTGTGTGTGTGTGTGTGTGTGTGTGTGTGTGTGTGTGTGTGTGTGTGTGTGTGTGTGAGAGAGAGAGTGATAGTTTATTGAAGTGAAGAATCGTGGGACGTGTCAACGTGACGCTATGTGTTACTGGGATAGTTGTTAAGAGGTTTGGATAGAACATGGCACTGCCACCCAACTGAATCAGTCTCCCGGCCCTCATCAATGCCCTCTCCCCTCATTCCCTCCCCCTCCCTTCCCCACCCTCTCGCACCCGCCACAAAGCCCTCAAGTCTCCGAGGAGTCTTAGCAGGACAATAGTCTCTTCTTCTCTGTGTGTGTGTGTGTGTGTGTGTGTGTCTGTGTGTGTGTCTGTGTCTGTGTGTAGCCCACTGTACTCTGGCCGGCCAGGACTGTTGCTAGGTTACAACAGGAAGTGTCCTGCATAGTAAATTTGTCTGAGTGGGGCTATGTAATTGACTTGGCAAGCACGCACACAAAGACACAGACACACACACACACACACACACACACACACACACACATACACAGTCTGTATACCATAGCTGGTCTAAAGCAGTAATATAGTGGTCTTGCGTGACTGAGACTGAGAGAGAATGATGAAGAGATGTTTGGCTTTGCAGCTTGCGGCACACAGACACTTAAAGACCCTGTGTGTGTGTGTGAGTGAGTGTGTGTGTGTGCGTGCGAGCGCGAGGCAGACAGAGGAAGTGAGGCGAGGTCAGGAGCTCCGTGGCTGAACCGTGGCGCTCACACCTTCCCATTCTCCTCGCGGCACTTATCCTTTTTTCACCCACTCATCACAGTCTGTGTTATCTTGTGGATTAGCAGGTTGAGGCGCTAATTGCAACGCTAATATATTCAATTATTGGGTTGTTATCTTTTTGTTTCTCTGAAACGCAATTTGAGATTTCTAAAAGCTCCGGGCTGAAACAACGTAAACCAATTCGTGCAGATATTTTCTCCCTGGACTGCAGAGAGATTATATCGATTTGTGGCTTTTTGCTGGACACAAACGTTGTGAATAAAAGTCATCCGAGAATGAGGTTTTGTAACTTTTGCCACATATTTGATTTTAGGTTGTGAATTATGGCTCAATTTAAAGTGGTGGTGCTGTAATACATACATCAAAAATAAACATAACTTTTCCAAATCGTTTGACACACTCTAGTACATTCGCAGCTGTCCTCGGTTTTCCCCCCTGTCTCTGAGGTAGGATCCGTGGTGCATCTTCTATTTTTACCCTCTTCCTCTGCCAATAGCAGCACTGCGCCATCGGAACATGGTCAATTTACTCTCGCTATCTCACACCTGCAGCTGGCTCAGGCAAGAATCACTGTGTAAGTGTGTGTGGATATGAAAAGTTCCGATGGCTAGTGCTAGTGATAGCTGAGTGGGTTTGCAAATGCCACAGCACTAGCAAAAAAAAAAAGAAAAAAAAGAGGCTCATGCCCTCTTTAGGCTATCACACCAGCAGCTGGCTAACATCAGATTAGATGGAATGGTTCTCTACATCCCATGTGTTAGCATTAGCTGTGCTAGCTTTTCATCACACAACGTGTGCTATTGTAGACCTGTGTCCCTGGTATTATCCCTAGCTTAGCTGTTCCCTGTTGGCTCTTAATGTGGCCTGCTGTGCTTCCTTGGCCTCCTTCTTAGCGCGGCGATGGAAATGTTGCTCATGTTATTGCAAGCTTGGTTGCACTGGGAAGGATCTAAGCACCGGAGCTAGCTTGATCGTGTTCACAGGGATCACTTTCACACTCCGCTGATGAGTGCTGCCAGGCAAATAGAGGAAGAGAGAGAGAGAGAGCGTGAGAGAGATATATAGAGGATTTAGGTCACAGAGGAGAAGAGAGGAGAGCCTACCAGTTTAGCCCAGCAGAGGAGTCAGCAGAGGACTGGATGAACACTCCGATGAAGCTCCTCGCTCTGAATAGCACAGATTAGACGACGGATGGTGTGCGTGCGTGCGTGCGCGTGCGCGCGTGCGAGAGAGTGGTGTTATTTGAGGGAAGGAGTGAGGGAGGGTGGCAAGGAGTGAATGAACATAGGCCTTTCTTCCCTTTCCCCAATGTGTCACTGAATAAGGACAGACCGTATGACCTCTGCTGGAGAGAGAGAAGGAGAGATAGATGGAGACAGCGAGGGAGATGAAGAGGGGGAGGGAGGGGGGGGAGGAGGAGAGATGGATGAAACCAGAAGTGGCTGTCAGGTAGCAGCACTGAGTGATGGTTCTATATTCAGGCCTGATAATCTCCCATGTCCAATCTCATTGTGACACATTCCCTCTGTGTGTGAGCGAGGGAGAGTCTGAAAGATAGGGGAGTGTGTGAGTGCAGGAGAGAGAGACCACGGGAATGAATAGCCAAAGGTGTCTGCATGACCGAGTGAAGTGTGTGTGTGTGTGTGTGTGTGTGTGTGTGTGTGTGTGTGCGTGCGTGCGTGCGTGCGGGTGTGTGTTGAGCCTCAGAGAGTTTGAAGTCCATAACAGGCAGTGTTCTGGCTGGGAGTTCTTTGTTGCTGTCAAACAGAGAGAGCCCTTGTGCCTGTGGAATTAGGGCAGTCTGATCCCAGAGAAAAACCCCACCGGTCCGGTCACCCTTTCCAACTCTCCGGCTTTGTGTGTGTGTGTGTGTGCGTGCGTGCGTGCGTGCGTGCGTGCGTGCGTGCGCGTCTCTGGTATGAGGTCTGCGGGTGAATGTGTATGTCTGCGGGTGAATGTGTACGTCTGCATGTGCAGTATGCACACTTTCCAAGTTGCCTTGGCGACGGTTTGACCCGTGCCACTGTGCCACTGACTGACTGACTGACTGACTGACTGACTGACCAACCTCTCTGACCAGCCAGACAGACTCCCAGAGACGTGCAGCGCTGCGCTCCGAATCCAACAACCAAAGGCAATCTGGAAGCACTTAATAAGGATCATCAGACAGCATCGATCAGACATCCCTCTCTCCCAGTGAGCCTCTCTGCAGGGTGTGCTATGACGGGGAGTGTTCCGTAGTGTCGGCAGGCTGGAGGGTCTGTCAGTCAGATACAGGAGGGCCATTAATAACCCCCCCAAAGTGGTGTAGTGCCATCTGTCCGCTGACTCCCCTGCACCAACGCTCAACTCGGCAGAGAAAAAAAAGAACAACTGCTCGTTTTGTAGTTTCTCTCCGCTTGCTTTTCCATTTTTAGTGGGGTGTGCGTGTGGTGGTGGTGGTGTGGTGGGGGGGGGGGGGGGTTCTTGTCTTTCTTTGTTTTGGTGCTAAGCTGTGTAGGTGTTACACCGAGGGCCCGAGGTAGCTTAGCTCAGCGAGCCTTGTTAGCTTCGATTTAGCTTTGGGCGCTAATCACGGCGACATATGCCGCCTCTCCACCCAGCTCCCCTGCCTCCTATAGCTCCCCGTGTCCCTGGTCCCTAGACGGCTGGTCCATAGGCGCCCCCAGCCCCCGCAGGCACTAGCCTACATGTTGGATGGCAGCTGATTACTATGCCAAGTCTCAAATATTTTGTGGTTTTGCTCACTCGTGTTTGTTTGTACTGCTCCCGGCCTTAGAAAAGGACTGCGGTGATAATTAGTGAGGCACGATGATATTCTCATTTCTGGAGGAGCTCCTAACCCACTTCTCTCTCTCTTTCTTCCCTTGTCTTCCTCTCTACAGGGTCGCCATGTTAAGACCGGGCAGCTGGCGGCCATCAAGGTCATGGATGTCACCGGGGTAAGAATCGTTGACGCACACCACACACACGGATACGAAAATTCCATCCATCCATCCATTAGCTATACCGCTTATCCTTTGCAGGGTCGTGGGGGCTGGAGCCTATGGATATACGAAAATTATCACGGAAAATCTCAAGGGATAATACCAGCGTGCGTGTCTGCAAATTAGAAGTGATGTTTCAGTGAGTGTGTGTGTGTGTGTGTGTGTGTGTGTGTGTGTGTGTGTGTGTGAAAGAGCAAGAGAGGTGGGGGAGGGGGAGAGAGCCTGCGTGTGTGCGTCTGCGAGGCTCCGGCGCGGGGGAAAACGAGGACAGGCATATCGCCCTATTAATATTTAGCTTGAGGAATTCTAACGGCACGTATCAGCCGAGAGTGCTCCCAGCTCTCTGTCGACCCTCGCTGTCCCTGAGCCACGCTGCGACATCGTGGCACGGAGGCCCAAGGCGTCGAGGAAGGTCATGACGGAATAAGCAAACGCGTTAGCGTACGCATAAGTGAACAAGTGAATATGTGAAACGAGTAGGAGAGAGACAGGTCTCTCTGTCTCTGGTCAGGGAGGTTTTGTCAAATCAATCACACACAGCTTGGGTGCCACCCGAGGATTCAGATTCACTCAGTGATTTTCAATTGTTCTTTTAGCTCGCCTCTACCCAGCCCCTCAAATGTAACGTCATGTAAGTAATGAAGACGTAATGAGTCATTATGTAGCGGTACATTATGAGCGTTCACTGTCAGACCTCAAGTGTCGTGTGCTATTGTTTTGGGTAGTGATTCAAAGTGCCCTCTGAAGGTTTGAGGGGCCTTAACAAATGCAAATTCTCCCCAGCTGTCTAGACTCCATTTTGGTTCGGAAAAAAATTCAATGCGTGTGTGAAATGACAAAGCATGCCCCTTGCTACGGTTCCATGCTTTTCTTTCCTCTCAGTTTTCTTCCAGTTTTTTCAGGAGTGTCTTTTTAGCTCGAGAGCTTATGGGTTTTCTGGCTATGTAATTGTGTGTGTGTGTGTTCATCAGGACGAGGAAGAGGAGATCAAGGCGGAGATCAACATGCTGAAGAAGTACAGCCACCACCGCAACATTGCCACATACTACGGCGCCTTCGTCAAGAAGAACCCCTCTGGCGTCGACGACCAACTCTGGGTGAGAGAGTGTGTGTGTGTGTGTGTGTGTGTGTGTGTGTGTGTGTGTGTGTGTGTGTCTGTCTGTCTTTGCATGTACTCACGTGTTGGACCGGCCGAGAACAATAGAACCGATTGTCTCGAGTAAAGTACGTGTGTGTGTGTGTGTGTGTGTGTGTGTGTGTGTGTGTGTCTGTGTCTGTGTGTTGGCTCCAGTCGGAGGCTGCGGGTATTAATCACGTTTAACGTGATCTCAGAGGGCTCTCTGTTCTCCCCCCGCGCCGGCATTCATCACACACACAATGGGAGAACAGACACCACCCAGATCCATGGCCACATCACTGGGCCTGATGGCGGTGCCCGTTGTGTGCACTGGGCCTCCAGACGGGCGCTCCGCGAGGGGGGTGGAGTGGGGCGGGGGCGGGGGCGGGGGGGGTCGACGAACACGCATCATGTCCACCATGTGGGTCCATGCACGGTCGGTGCACTGTATACGTGCGTGCATAAGCCTCGTATTTGTGTGGGTGTGTGAGAGAGAGGGTGTTTGCCAGGGAGGAAGGGAGATCAAGCGAGAGAGGGCGGGAGGGAGGGAGGGAGGTAGGAATGGAGAGAAAGATATATATATATATATAGAGAGAGAGAGAGAGAAAGAGAGAGGGATAGAGAATGGAAGGGGTGTTTGGGTTGACGAGAGAGGTTGGCCCATTGTTGGCTCACTCGGTGCCTCTAATCCAGAGTGATGAGGGCTGGAAAGCGGCCCAGAGCCGGAGGAGTGGACTCTGGGCCCAAATCCACCAGCCAGGAACCACGTTGGTAGAGGCAGAGGGTAGAATGACAGCAGCGGGAAAGCTTAGAGAGGGGGACGGAGGGGAGGAGGGAAAAGAGAGAGAGAGAGAGAGGAAGAGAGAGAATGAGAGTGTGCTGTCGAGCCAAGAGAAACAGAGGGAGGGTCGGGGGAAGAATAGATGAACAGATTGTGCTCCGGTCAAGAGATGTGCTTGCTCATTAGGCCTGGGTCCTGTGACCTTGTGGAGTCGCTCTCTGACTAGTGCTTAAGTGTGTGTGTGTGTGTGTGTGTGTTTGTGTGTTTGTGTGTGCGTGTGTGTTGGCTCGAGGAAAAATGATATACTTGAATATTATGTCCTTACATGGCATTGAGAGGTTTTTGACTTTGGCAAGTATACTCAAAGTGCATGCTTAAGGCACTTTAATCTTTTCACGGATTGAAAGTCAGTTTATCCCATTTCTGTGAGCGTGCGTGTGTGCTAATGTTTGAGCATTTTTGTGAGACTGCCTGTGTGTGTGTGTGTGTG
>JAPMUY010010422.1:37500-75000 GCA_026901105.3 Galaxias olidus
CCCATACCCTATTGGAATGCCGAGCGCAGTGGGCTGGCTAGTTTGTTTAACGCGAAGCAACACTTTCTTTATTCTTTTCACAAATGTCCCACTGTAGATACGGGGAGTGTGAGCACACACCTTTAGAATCGGACCTTCCCACTTTTAGATTACTTAGACCAGTGCCTCCCTCCCCACCTGCCCCACCCATTACCCTCGTCTCCCCCCGGCCCTGCGCTCCGCCACGACCCTGCCTGACCCCTCCCAACATCCCACCAGCCAATCGGAGCAATGATGATGATGCGATGATGATGGTGATCTCACCTCCCGCTATGGTCAGTCAGCCAGCCAATCGTCTCGGACCTCGGTGACGGGGGGCTGCCCTATGGGTGTGGTGTCAGTGGGATCCTACTGGGGGGCCTGTGGGAGGATTGCTCTCGCGGGACACCTGATGGACGGAACTTTCCTTGCTCTCTAGTCTCTACCTCCGCGCCCCTTCCCTCTTCATTTCCCTGGTCTCTCCCATCTTTTGACTTCCTCTTTCTCTTTAGATCCGGCAACGGGTGCCAATTAACTGCTGTCATAGCTGAGAGAAGGTCCTGGTGCAGGGGGCAAAGCTCCAAAGAGGGCGAGGAGGGGAATGGGGGTCAACTAAAGTCAAATGGTTCAAAAGACATGGATAGTCGTCCATTGATGTGAGATGAAACGCTAAATCGATCTCCAACGTCAGTGCCCATGGCATACACACACACACACACACACACACACACACACACACAACGATAGAATCAGAAGCTTTGCCCCCCCGCTAAAGGATGTTCCCGCTTTTTAACAGTGATTGCTTTCTTCTAGACTCTAGGTTAACAGGAATCTCTCTCTAGCGCTGTGTCTGTCTTTCTGACTTCCTGCTGGTAGCCGTGGCACCCGTTGCTACGCTAACCTGTGATTGCATGCCTCCACAGGGCGAACATGCAACGACCCGCCTCACACACACAGTGAGATGCGCATCATTGTGTGTGTGTGTGTGTGTGTGTGTGTGTGTGTGTGTGTGATGCCACGCGGATTTACACACACATACACACACAAAGACATTCCCTGGCGAATGCGGTTTTGGGGGTGGAATGTGAGCACTCAGTGGTGTCTGCTAAAGCAGATTAGAGATTAATATTGACCTTTCGCCGTTGCCATCAGACACTCTCACTCTTCGACTGTATGTGGGACAGGCGAGGCACACAGACACACTCAGCACACTATGTGGGCCACGCTCAGTGGAGGCAGATCCCAATCGGGGACGGGGGGTGGAGGGGTGGGGTGGGGTTGTTGTTTCAGCCCCCGGGGGGAAGTTATCTCACTGTTGATCCCAATCAAAGTCAGCACACTGGAGCTTCTCTTCACCCCACTGATTGCACACACACACACACACACACACACACACACACACACACCCATGTTTACACACACACACACACACACACACACACACCCATATTCATACACATACTTATATACATGCATACACACAATCCAACACATGCTCGCTGAAGCGTTAATGGCTAGCACGAAAGGGGTGTACACGATTATGAGCGTATTGCATTGCACGTCTCAGCATACAGTCAATGTGCACCCCAGTGTGTCTGTAGATAATATATCATATCAGGTTACCGTCCACCATGCACTGTTCCAATGAGTTGGCTGTGAGGCTGTCTGTTGGCGGGCCTGGGTGTGGGCGGGCGTCGACTGGACAGTGTAGACGACTGAACCATTGGTGTGTCTGTGAGTGACAGTCCTTTGTGGCCTATCCCAGGTGGAGGAGCGCTCTAAATTGAACCGGCAGAGCTCTCCGGCACTGCAGCACAAAGTGTCCAACCGCATCTCCGACCCCTCCCTTCCCCCCCGCTCCGAGTCCTTCAGCAGCGGGGGCATGCAGCCCGCCCGCACCCCACCCACGCACCGCCCCGTCGAACCACAGGTGTGTGTGTGTGCGCGCACGATGTGAATGGGTGCATGTGTGTGTGTGTGTGTGTGTGTGTGTGTGTTCCCGCGGTTGTGTTGTTGCAAAGGATTAACCATGACGTTCTCTCACTTTTCTTCCAATCCACCAACTCCATCCCCCCTCCTTTTCTCTCTTCAATCCCCTTGTTATTATCCTTTTCTCTCTCCCTCCTTGCTTTTCTCTCTCTCTTTCCTCATTTCTTTATTATCCCTCCCTCCTTTTCCCTCTCCTCCCTGTCTCTCTCTCTCTCTCTCTCTCTGCGGGGTCAGATGGCCCACCTGGTGCCGGTGAAGACCCACGGCTCCATGTCCGGCTCCCAGTCCCTCCAGGACCAGACCAGCGGCTCGGCCCTGGCTGAGGGCGCCGCCGTGGGCTCCCCCCGGCCCGAGATGCCCCGGCAGAACTCCGACCCCACGTCCGACACCCCCGCCCCTCCGCCGCGCGTCGCCAGCCGGGACGAGCGAGACCGGACCGCCTGGCTCCGAGACGAGGACCTGCCACCCAAGGTCAGCGGGGACGCTCCGGGGAGACGCATCAAACGCTCCGTTTGCGTGTCCGCGCGCTCCCCTTGAGAATCATGTCGGAAGCAATGAGAAATGGTGTCGTTGGCAGGCAGGACATGGCCACAGTAGTTTAAACCAGCAGTGGGTTCAGTGAGGTGAATGTGTGGTGTGGTCGTTCCCCAGGTGCCCCAGAGGACCACGTCCATCTCCCCGGCCCTGGTGAGGAAGAACTCCCCCAACGGAGGCCCCGGCCTGGGCCCTCGCGCCGGCTCTCAGCTCATACGGGCCAGGTACCGGCCTTACCCATAGCATGTCACACACACACAGCCCGTTAGGGTGAAACCCTGAGAACACGTTCGTTCAGCTGCAACGCCACGCGATGCAGTGCAATGGGGGAAAAAAAACTGATTTAAAGGGTTGAAAACGTTCGTGGTCGTCTGTTTCAGCAACCCAGACTTGCGTCGCTCGGAGCTGTCTCTGGACGCCGTGTTGAAGAGAACCTCCTCCAACTCCTCCTCTTCCTCCTCACCCTCATCCCAGGGAGGCTCTGCTGAAAGGAGAGGTACACGCACACGCACACACACACTCGCACACATACTCACACACACACACACACACACACACACACACACACACACACACACACACACACACAAGACGCACGCCCACGCACCTAGGCGTCAGTGTTGCTGGGGCGTTTGGAGTGGGACGGTGTCAGTTCCGGTTCTGCTCTGATCAACATGTCGGCCTGTCTGTATGCCCTGTTACACCCCTGCCCCAGGGGGAGAGAAGGGGAAGGAGGGGGAGGAGATGAAAGGAAGAGAGGGAGTGAGACGGGGAAGGAGAGGGATGGGGCTGCATAGTGAGAGCGCGTGGGCAGGGACATAGGGGCCGTGTCAGCCAGGCACGGATCAATCGCCTGGCAGAATCTTCCCAGACCAAGTAACTCTTAATGGACCTACTGCCACACATAATGGGATTCCGACCGCCGGCTCACCGTGTGATAAGCTTCATGCCGGGCCGAGTGATTGAGTTCGTCCGGGCGTGTTTGCGTGATCAACGGTGGTTGGCTAGATTTTGATCACGCAACCTTCTCAACCTCTCCTGATAGGACAAGCCGAGCAGGAAGGTTCCCCTTCAGGAGCCAATAAGGAGGCTAAGCCCAAACAGGAAGAAGGACGGGAGTCTACCAGACCCAGCCGACCTGCAGTGAGTGTCTCACACACACACACACACACACACACACACACACACACACACACACACACACATACACTGGCACACGCCCATGCTCTGATCGTTCTTTCGTCTCTCTGGGAATCTTCCACTGGCATCCTCTTTGTCTGTGACTCATCTGTTGCTGTCTTTTCTTCCTCCGTTCCCTCTCTCTTCCTCCCTCCTTTCTTCAGAGCTATAAGAAAGCCATAGACGAGGTTAGTGACACCTCATCCCCCTTTCGTTCTCTCTCATTCTTCAGCTTCGTCTCTATCGTTCTCTTCATTTTACCTGGCATGGTAGAGCACAGCCTACTTTGATTCTGCTTTTAAACAGGAAGGGTTTACAGAGACCTTGTATGCGTGTGTTGGAACGCGTGTGTGCGCGCCCACGTGTGCGCGCGTGCGTGTGTGTGTGTGTGTGCGTGGTACCTGATACATTCTCAAGGATCTGAAAAGTGTCTTTCTCTTCCCGTTTCTCTTTGGTCACGGTCTCTGGTTACTGGGTCAGGAGGAGCTGGTAAGCCCCACCGTGTGTGACGGCTTCCCCCACCCCTCGTCTGCATGCCTTGGTCTGGCCCATTGACTGGTGGGAATGGGAGGGAGGGACCATGGGCCTGTTGGCATGGGGGTGTTTGGTTGAGGGGCCTGGACTGATATTGCCCTCCTCTATCCAAGCCTGAGATTTTACTCCAGCTGTGTGATTGACAATACATCAGTGATCGGTCATCGCGATGCTGATGGATTGTCCCACTCTTTGCCCCCCTCGGCTTCCCCCGTCTGTTTGTGAGATGGTCTCTTCCTCCTTGGAGAGGAATTGTTCCCTTTCAGTGACCTAATTAATAAAAGCTCCTCACATATCTCTCTCTCTCTCTCTCTCTCTCTCTCTCTCTCTCTCTCTCTCTCTCTCTCTCTCTCTCTCTCTCTCTCTCTCTCTCTCTCTCTCTCTCACCCTCCAGGACCTGAGTGCTCTGGCCAAGGAGCTGAGAGAGTTGAGGGTGGAGGAGGGAAGCAGGCCTCCAGTGAAGGTACGCTGTACGACGAGGGCTACAGTGATGACGCTGACGTTGAAGGGTTGTGCGGGGCGTACCATTGCCAGGGCGTAGCACCACTTGCACCAGCCTTCTTTTTTCAAGCCTTTTCAAAATAGCAAAGTGTGAAAGGACACTCCAGCCATGTGTTTCAGACCACCCCTAATAGAAATCCTCCGGTGAGGAGAAAAACTATTGTGGACCAAAAACTGTCTTCAAACAGCGATACGACACAAGGGTTGTTGTCCAGTGAGGCAGGGAAAAAGAACGAGGGCGCATTTCTAACTAAGTAACGCCTCAGTGCATGGACCAATGTCGGTCCGCACCCCCTCTGAGGTGTGAATCTTCGCTCGTCCTCCATATTACTCGCCTCGCACAGGTACACCGGTCTGCGTCTGCGTTGTGGGGGGGCGTAGGAATAACTAACGCCTCTGACGCCGTTCTGACAGGTGACGGACTATTCGTCCTCCAGCAACGACTCGGAGAGCAGCGACGAGGACGGCGAGGCGGTGAGGCATGACGGGACCGTGGCCGTCAACGACATCCCACGCATTATGTAAGTGTGTGTGTGTGTGTGTGTGTGTGTGTGTGTGTCACGAGTCCGGCCTATTTGTGTGTTTTTTGTTTGCAAGTGGCTTGTTTGCTGCTGCGTGTTTCGTTGTCTACGCTCACAGCATTTGTTCTCGCCGTGCGGCGGTGCTGATTGTGAACGTGTGTGTGTGATTTCCAGGCCAGCGAAGCAGAGCAGTGGGGAGTCGTACGGGGGGCTGACAGAAGGGTCACTGGACGAGGCCTATAACAGCTCCAAGGACAGCACTCTGATGATGAGAGAGGTGAGGACACACACACACACACACACACACACATTTTCAGACCTGGATAAAAAGTAAAAAATGTCATGCACTTGACGCTTCCTGAGGTTCAACACTAGTTTGAAACTTAAAATAAAATTGTGTCCTTTTCTACAAATCAAATGGTTGCCCAGGTCATTCTCTTAGCTCAGCTAAGCTTTGAAGAATACATCAAGTTTAGTGCTCATATTCTAACCTCCAAGTCCTACTCACTCTCACTGTGTGTGTGTGTGTGTGTGTGTGTGTGTGTGTGTGTGTGTGTGTGTGTGTGTGTGTGTGTGTGGTCCTCTTTCCATCTCTCTATTAGGCAGAGGAGAGGAGACGAGGCGGTCACGGCGAGAGCAACGGGTTTGGGAACCACGGTAACCACGGCAACCTGCCTGACCTGGTGCAGCAGAGCAACTCCCCATCGGCCACGCCCACCTCAGCCCTGCAGGAACTGGAAGAACTGGCAGAGGTCCGACACACACAGAAACACACACGCACTTAGTTTTGCTGGGTTTAAAAGGGAGCAGACATTGTGTGTCAAGAAGTGAAAAATAATCAGTAATGAGTCCCAATTATCTGCAGATTGATGTAAATGCTTGGATGATGATGATGATGATGATGGTAATGATAATGATGATGATGATGATGATGATGATGCTGATGATAATGATGATGATGTATTTTTTTCTGTCTCACAGTTTGGGGTGGGAGGGACAAAAGCCTCCTTCAATCCATTTGGCGATCAACGTCTCTATCAAACCTCCCCCACTGAGGAAGATGAGATGGATGAAAATTCAGCAGGTAAGACCCTAAAACAAACAACCCTTTTAAAAGTAATGTGTCTGCTATCTTCACCAAACTATATAATTATAACAAGTATGTCGTTATTTTTTCTCATTGCAATTCCCTAGCCATGTTTGCCAATGAACTGATGCTGCAGGAGCAGGCCAGACTAAACGAGGCCAGAAAGATCTCTGTGGTCAACGTGAACCCCACCAACATCCGTCCCCATAGCGACACGCCCGAGATCCGCAAGTACAAGAAACGCTTCAACTCTGAGATCCTGTGTGCTGCCCTCTGGGGTAAGGGAATCTTCTCTGCTTTACATCCATTACTGTCACCTGAACTGTACTCAACTCAATGCCCCTTCATCATTTACACGCTAATCATATGTGTGTGTGTGTGTGTGTGTGTGTGTGTGTTTGTGTGTTTGTGTATGCTTCCAGGTGTGAACCTACTAGTAGGGACAGAGAATGGTCTGATGCTGCTGGACCGTAGCGGTCAGGGGAAAGTCTACAACCTGATCACCAGGCGACGCTTCCTCCAGATGGACGTTCTGGAGGGACTCAACGTCCTGGTCACCATCTCTGGTAATCTCACACAGACACACACACACACACACACACACACACACACACACACACACACTGAACCCACAAGCACGACATTACCCACAACACAACCTATCATATACAATAACACACACACACACACACCTCAATACATCACATGCACCACAAATTATAAATGCTTAAGTTGCCCTCAACCTAAAACGTTGGGCGTGTTTTAGAAACTTGACAAACCTCGCGTGCGACCTTAACACAAACGGTCCTTCCCCCCCCCCCCCCACTGCCGGAGCCCATGCTGACTGGCGCGGGGCGGTGTTGGTGCAGTGTGAGCGCAGCGCCGATCCGCGCTGCGGTGTGGCTTTCATGCTGACACAAAAGACGTGGCAGGTGACAGACTGTCGGAGGACCTCGGCTCTCCCGCGCGCTGCTGACGCCAGCACTATTGTGTCGACCGCACAACAATTCATCGCTCTGCACCTCCTCTCTCACCGTCTTTTCTCTTTTTTTCCCCCCTCTTTTTTCTCTCTCTCTCTCTCAGGGAAGAAGAATAAGCTGCGGGTCTACTACCTGTCCTGGCTGAGGAACAGGATACTGCACAACGACCCGGAAGTGGAAAAGAAACAGGGCTGGATCACCGTGGGAGAGCTGGAGGGCTGCGTGCACTACAAAGTCGGTACGTCCAACTTAGTGGGTCCCCTTGTGTTTCCGGCCTGGCGTAGTGTGTTGACGTGTGCACACGTTTGTGTGCGTGTGTGTGTGTGTGTGTGTGTGTGTGTGTGTGTGTCCCACTCTGTCTAACTCCCTGTTGCGGTGTGTTGCTTCCAGTGAAGTACGAGAGGATCAAGTTCCTGGTGATCGCGCAGAAGAACGCCGTGGAGATCTACGCCTGGGCTCCCAAACCCTACCACAAGTTCATGGCCTTCAAGGTAACCCCCACGCAAGCCGACGAGGCGAACCGATGAAAACGTCGTTCCATAGGATAGGACACATTTTCACTCAGAGTGTCTGCATGGTTCCCTCTCCACCCCCGCACGGCCATTGTCAAACCCCGCTCACGCATTCTCTTTCTCTCCGTTTCCTTTGCCCCCCTTCCTTCCTTCCTGACCTCAGTCGTTCACGGACCTCCAGCACAGGCCCCAGCTGGTGGACCTGACGGTGGAGGAAGGCCAAAGGCTGAAGGTCATCTACGGCTCCAGCGTGGGCTTCCATGTCATCGACGTGGACTCTGGCAACCCCTATGACATCTACATCCCGTCCCACGTAAGTGGAGGAGAGGGTGGGACGGCCGCACTGTGACGTAATGTCCGACCGCAGTCTGAATTCAGTCATCGTTGTCAATTAGAAAGACTCTCCTTCGGTCTGTCCTTTTGGTTGGCTTTTTGTCCGTTGATTGATGGACCTAAATCTGTTTTTGTTTCGCTGTTTTATTCAGTTTTACTTTTGAATTGGACTGATTCATTAGGTTTGGTTTGCCCATTGATTGACGTGCTTAACGAATTCCTCCCTCCCTCCTTTGTTTCCTTTTTCTGTTCTTTTGGTTCCGCACCTTCTTTCCTGCTCGGCACAGATGAAGGTGACCTGACCTACCTACTGGGCTCCTCCCTCCGTAGACTAACCCCTTAGATACCCCATAGAACTACAGTAGAAACCAATAGATGCACCGATACACTCGCTAACGATGTAGCGTGTCTAATAGGACACAGCTGGGAAATGTAGTAAAGGCAATGTAGTGAATTCATATATTCCACCATGTGGTTCAAACATCACGTTTGGCTCAATAAACGCATTTCCCCCCATCAGGGAACTTGCCCCGAAGAAGGTGTTTATGACAACCTATATTTGCCCCGTCTGGCAAATTCTTCAGAGCTGCTCACCACAGTATGTGGAGTTCCCTCTGGGCGACGATGAGTTTGTTCAGTGTCCCGCTCCATCCGTCACTGTGTCCTTTGTCCAAGTGGCTTATAATCCCCTAGTTTAGTCCTGGCCACCTAGTGGCACTTTATGCGTGGTCGAGCAGGAATCAAATCTCTCCTCGAGCTTCGCAACACACAGAACCTGTACTTTGCAAGACCTGAATAGTTTTAAAGTTTAATAAATGATTCGTTTCGTGGGAACGATTGCCTGCCCCGTGTTGCTTGACTCCAGAGATTCAATTCCAACACGGCTGACCCCGGATCGTTAGCTAAAAGAAAGAGCCCTCTGTGCTGAAGTGAGTCGACTTATCCTTGTTTACCCTGTGTGTGTGTGTGTGTGTGTGTGTGTGTGTGTGTGTGTGTGTGTGTGTGTGTGCGTGTGCGTGCGTGTGTGCGTGTGCGTGTGCGCGTGTGCGTGTGTGTGTGTGTCCAGATCCAGAGCCAGGTGACCCCGCACGCCATCGTGGTGCTCCCCAAGACGGACGGCATGGAGATGCTGCTGTGCTACGAGGACGAGGGCGTCTACGTCAACACCTACGGACGCATCACCAAGGACGTGGTGCTGCAGTGGGGCGAGATGCCCACCTCCGTCGGTAGGGCCCGCTCGCACCTGCGCGCGTGTGTATGTGTGTGTGTGTGTGTGTGTGTGTGTGTGTGTGTGTGTGTGTGTGTGTGTGTGTGTGTGTGTGTGTGTGTGTGTGTGTGTGTGTGTGTGTGTGTGCGTGTGTGTGTGCGCGCTGGTTGAGTGTTTCGGAATTGATCCGTGCCAGGGTATGAAAGAGCCTTGATGCTGATGAAGTAGTTTGTTTTGCGTGTTTGTGGGGGCATCTGTGTGTGGGCGTATCTGTGTGTGGGCGTGAGTGAGAGAGTGTGTGGGTATATCTGTGTGTGGGTGTATCTGTGTGTGGGTGTATCTGTGTGTGGGCGTGAGTGAGAGAGTGTGTGGGTGTATCTGTGTGTGGGTGTATCTGTGTGTGGGTGTATCTGTGTGTGGGTGTATCTGTGTGTGGCCGTGAGTGAGAGAGTGTGTGGGTGTATCTGTGTGTGGGCGTGAGTGAGAGAGTGTGTGGCGGTGCAGATCAGTTGCGCCGCGCGCTCCGTGAGGAGAGGAGTGCCAGTAGGGGTTCATTCCCAGTTTAATTGCATTCAAGCCCCTGCTCTTCTCCCCGCGCTCCTGGGAGAGACAACAGAGACGGATGCGTACGTGGCTCAAAACCCCGGGATAGGGTGGAAATCTCTCCCTCTGCAGTCGGGCTAACACATTCAGCTGACTTTTATTACACCGAACTGTTAAGTAGACCATCCGCGCTCTACAAAAACACATACAAACGGCGAGACGTTTTCCCAGCTCGCTCGTTCGTCTGTGATCTAAGCTGGTGCTTTGTCGGGGGAAAGATATTCTCTGCAAACAGTACTTGCAAACTAACTAACTGCAGGTGGCACATTGTTTGATTAATGTGCGTTGTCACTACCTACAAAACATTACAAATAAAAGCAGATCTTCCTGGCAGGAACTTGCCCCAGGGGTCAAAGGTCTCCCACAGATTGTTGTGGTGCGCTCCGGCTCCTCTTCCTTGGTTTGCCAAAAATCGTCCTTGAAGTGTCGTTGCCTAGGGCCTACCCAGAGCATGATGTGGTTTCTGTGCCTTTCTTGCACCTTATCGCCCCCCTGTGTGCATGAGCAGTATTGCGTGGAGGGATCCTGTGTCAGCGAGGAGTGGAATCCTGCTTAACGTACTCTCTCTCTCTCTCTCTCTCTCCCCGTTCCTCAGCCTATATCCACTCAAACCAGATCATGGGCTGGGGGGAGAAGGCTATCGAGATCCGCTCGGTGGAGACGGGCCACCTGGACGGGGTGTTCATGCACAAGAGGGCCCAGAGACTCAAGTTCCTCTGTGAGAGGAACGACAAGGTGAGACACACACACACACCCACGCACACACACACTCACACACGCTGCACGCGGAGGTCTGCAGGGGTGGAGCAGAGGCAGCCAACCGACACACACGCAGCCACCAACACTTACAGAACACACCCACGCACACACACACACACTCACACACACACACGTACGCACACACACATACACACACACACTCACACACACTCTCACACACACTCACACACGCATGCACACACACAAGCACACATGTACTTACTCCCTCCCCTGCCTCCAGGTGTTCTTTGCGTCGGTGCGTTCGGGCGGCAGCAGCCAGGTCTTCTTCATGACCCTCAACAGGAACTCCATGATGAACTGGTGAAGAGCCGCCCACCGCGCCCAGCACCCCATCCCCATTGGCCAGCCTCGACACTCCATCTCCGCCCGAGGCTCATCTCGCACCAATCAGAAAAAAGAATCCACGCACAGGGGGACAAACCAAACAGACTCAATACGACGGAGAGAGACTTGTTACCACAGCACATCAACACCATGTGCATTTTAAACAAAGACCCGGTGGGGAAAAAATGATGTACACTTAGAGTTTAGAAACTCTGGCTGGCTTTGTCTGTCAAAGTGTCTCCTCGTCAGCTGACAGGCCCAGTGGTTACCCTCGTGTCAAACACTGCATCCCCCCCCCCCCCCGCCGCCCTCTCTCCATCTGTGTCTATCTATGGGTCTCTCTTTCTCTCTCGGGGTGGGGGGTTGTTCTGTATTGCTTCATCCCTCCCTGCTTCCCACCCACTCCCTCCATCCTCCCCCCTCTCCGTGTGGCTGTGTGTTGGGCCATACAAACAGGGGTGTTATGAATACTTGGAACATGGCGGCGGAGGTGCTGGAAAGGTCTCCTGGACAGTCGGCTGAGAGGGCAGGCCCGTTGATTTCTCCCCCCTCTGTCCCTCTCTCAGCCCAGGCCAGGTGCTGTCCCCCTGTGGTCCCATGCTACATGGTAAAGCCAGGCGGAGGCGGAGACGTTCACCTGCCATAGAGGGCCCGCTAAACACTGTATGCAAAAGATGACGCCTTTTTTCCCTTTAAAATACGATGACCACCGGCTCCCCTCCTCCGTCCCTCTCTTCCCCAGCCTCCTCTCGTCTTAGGCCTAACCCTATCTCTCCTTCCTCACTCTGAATTCTTGAAATTCTAAAGGTGCTGTATCAGACATACTGTAATATCTAATGAGCGTGCGTGTTGTTCCGTTACTTAGACACGTCTTTCCGTTCCGGCTTTCCTTTCTGTGTCACACGGCGCGGGAGTCCGTGTTGCGAAGCCGGACGACTTGTACAGCACATCCGTGTCCCTGAGTCCGGTGTGTGGGTGCGTGCGTGTGCCCGCCAGTGTGTATGTTCGTGCCAGTGCGTTTTGACTCGACGCCGAAAGACCAGAGAAGAACGACGAGAGGGAGAAAAATGCGCCGGCGGAGAGCCAGATTTTCCTGAATCAAAATACATGGGAGGTGTTCCACCTCCTGTCTGTGATGTGAAGTTGACTCTACCCGACACTGTAGAACATCGTTGTCCCAAGCTCTGGCGTTTCAATAGAGTCCCGTCCCACTCTCTGGACTCTCCTGTTGGGTTGCCCCTCCTTCCTCTTTGTACAGTGCCTAGCATGATGTAAGCAACATAAAAAACGAAAAACAAACAAAAAACGCAAGCAAGGCCAACAGATGTTATTAATGTTCTTCTTATTTTACTGCCTATTCTTCTTTACTTCACCTTTTTTTGTTTGTGTTGCGACCTAATTTCTAACACTTTGTTGATGTACAATGCAAACATTAACACATTTAGAATGACTCGATGTGTTGTTCAGAATATTTTGAAAGAGTACTAGAGCACAGCGTGAACTGCTAAAACATGATTTTTTTATTACTACATTGGTACATTTATTAAATACATATAGGTGAGCTAAGAATCGCTCACATATAATATTTTCCTTAGCCATGTTGGAGAACTATATTGACCAGAATGCAGTGCAGAGAGAAACGATTTTGGGGGGGAATGCAAATGCAAAAGCAAATCTACCCCTCTGTGTAGCGGGTTGAAAATAAAGAGGTTACATTTGAGGTCACAGAAAATCACTCCAGGTAGAGAACTCGGGACAAAATCATCTGTCATCGAGGCGCCTATATATTTGTTTGACTTGAGTCATCAAAGATTTTCTACAGCTGTTCTCTATTTTAGGAACGGTTTTCTACACTCTATGGTTTGGGACATTTTCACGTTGTCGTCCTCGTTTGGGAAATATTTCTCTTGAGATACAGACTTGAGTTTTATGTTTATTGATCTAGTCACTGTTTAGACGAGCAGGGGGCTGCTTAGGTTTTAGCAATAACGAGCTGTGCTGTTCAAGCTACTGTCTTCCCTTTGTGTGTGTGTGTGTGTGGGTGGGTGGGTGGGTGGATGGGTGGGCGTTTGTGTGCATGTGTCTGCGTGTGCGTGCGTGCGTGTGTGTGTGTGTGAGTGTGTGAGTGTGTGTTGTCTCGCTCACCCCTATATTACTCCATTATGGCGATAACTCACTTTCTGGTTTTAAAAGACTGGTGGTTACACTGATGACTCTTAATAAAAACAAAAACACTGTATACTTTTAACTTTACTTTCTTTGTTTTGAATGACAAAATGCATTACTAATGTCTCGTTTTTGGATTTGTTTGTTTTGTAAAAGAGATACTGTAAGAAATAAATAAAATGAAAGTAGAACATTATTCTGACGTGTTTTTCTTCCTTAAAGTCACACGTTATTGTGTAGCAAATTTCTGTGTGTGAGTGTGCATGCGTTGTTTTGTTGTCTATACCCTAAGTAGAGATTTCCAGACCCGAGACTTTGCCCCTGGTCAGAGGTCCCTGTATATCATTAACTCTAGGCTCTAATACAGACACGCAAGCACAAAATAAGCTGTGTGTGCGTGTGTGTGTGTGTGTGCGCGTGCGTGAGAGAGAGAGAGAGAGAGATAGAGAGTGTGTGACAGAGAGAAAGCTGAGTGCTGTCCAGATGTCCTAGCCGCAGCAGATTAATTCTCTGGTAATATAGACAATCAATAAGATTCCTTATTTATTGTTTGGTCTGCTCACACGCTGCATTTTAACGGGACAACTCGATCTGCAGAACCTTTAATCTCCTCAAGGTAAACAAAAATCATCTTAAATGACTAAGTACAACGATCAGGTCCCGTTTTGCCCTCCACTGATGGGTCACTGAGCAAGACTGTTTTGGCTCTGTTTGGACAGATAGTGTGGAGCATGGACAAAGCGTGACCCCAGGATTGATGATTACCTGGAACGGATGATGTGTGTGTGAGTCTGTGTGCATGTGGTATCTCTGCCTTATCTCATAATGTTGGAGACACTGGCTGGTCCCCATAGCTGAGGAGGGGGTTGACACTCTGATCCGACCATGGACTCGGGAAAGGTAGGGAATTATTTTCTCCCGTGCGTACGGTCATTTCTAACGTTTACCGACGGCGGTTCCTTCAAGTGTTTTTGCGTATTGATCTTAAATGAGCTAGTCAGTGAAGTCATTAGCACACGACATAATGATAGCCCCTAAAGGATCTGCCAACTGACACGTTTTAATATCCGTGTTATTCCTCTAATCATTATTCTTTTAAATATTATAATTGTTTAGGTTGGATAATGCTCACTTTTGAATTGTTGAGATTACACCAATGTTCTAGGATAAGTCTTTAGCGGCATGTCAGGTGAGATTGACAACCTGTGTTCAGCATTTTTCTACTATGACAAAACGGAGTGTTTGTGTGTGTGTGTGTGTGTGTGTGTGTGTGTGTGTGTGTGTGTGTGTGTGTGTGTGTGTCCGTCCGTCCATCTGATTGCCGTCCTCTCCTGCAGCAGTTGACGTGGACCTTGGCTCTGGCCGTGTTCACGGCCGTCCTGGGCTCTTTGCAGTACGGCTACAGTCTAGGGGTCATCAACGCCCCACAGAGGGTACGCTCATCCACGTGACTCCCACTCCCACTGTCCAGCATCTCCACTCACATGTCCCTGAGGGATTTTTAGGGTGTAAATAAATGTAAAAACAAACATTGATATAAAGACGTTCGTAGATAAATTACATAAAGCAGCTCTGTTTTGCCCACAGGTGATCGAGAGGCATTATGGGCGGGCCCTGGGCGTGCTGTCAGTCAGGGCCCTCCTCCCGTCAGAGAACGGCACGGCTGACGACGGCCCGCAAGAAGAGGAAGTGCACCCCTCCGTGGTCATGTATTGGTCGCTCTCCGTGGCCATCTTCTCCGTCGGGGGCGTGCTCTCCTCCTTCCTGGTGGGCTACGTGGGAGACCTGAGGGGAAGGTGAGGGAGACCACTTCTGGTGGGTTGAGAGAGAGAGAGAGAGAGAGAGAGAGAGAGAGAGAGAGAGAGAGAGAGAGAGAACAAAGCATTAGTCCCTCCGTGGTTCCATGCTCCTCCTCCCTCTGTGTCTGTGTGGCGCAGGGTGAAGGGCATGCTGGCGGTCAACGTCCTGGCCGTGGTGGCCGGCCTGCTGATGGGCCTGTGTCAGCTGTGGAAGCCTCACATCATGGTCATCTCCGGACGCGCCGTCATGGGCTTCTACTGCGGTGAGGCCAACGCGGGAAGGGGGTCGGATGGGCGTGAACTACAAAACCCAGAAACATCCTGCCATGAATAAATGGCCCGTACATTTACGGGGCTTGCCGTGATGAATCACGAAACAGGATTTATTCAGCGGAAAAACTCGCACCGTGTTTGTGTTTAGATCAACGGACGGCGACGTCTTTGAATGTGAAACACCACAGCGTGTGAGCCCATTCTGTTGTGTGCTTTCAGGTCTGACCTCAGGGCTGGTGCCCATGTACATAGGGGAGATCGCCCCCAAGGCCTACCGAGGGGCTCTGGGCACGCTGCACCAGTTGGCCATTGTGGTGGGCATCCTGCTGAGCCAGGTGACGCACACACCCTCGCTGGACATGGAACGCTGTGGAACCACCTCCACCACATCCATTTAAACTAGGATTACGCAAAGAACTGAAACTTTGTCAATTTGGTTATCCTAAATAATTTATGTGTGTGTGTGTGTGTGTGTGTGTGTGTGTGTGTGTGTGTGCACGCGCAGGTCATAGGCCTGGACTTCCTGCTGGGTAATGACTCATTGTGGCCCCTGCTGCTGGGTCTCTCCGGGGCCCCTGCGCTGTTGCAGTCGGTGCTGCTGCCTCTCTGCCCGGAGAGCCCACGATACCTCTACATCAAGATGGGCAAGGAGCAGGAGGCTCGCAAAAGTACGACACTGCGTACACTACGACCAGACATGCACACCTCGGCACGCACACACACCCACACCCACACAAACCACGTTGTGCTTGTGAAATGCTTGCGAAATGATGAATCATTTAATCGATTCATTCAATTGATTATTTCAGACACAAAGTGCACTGCATAGCTCTCTCTATCTTTCTCTCACACACACCCACACCCTCTAAAAACTCTAAACATGGTAAAAAAACGTTGATAGACACATGCACACAATACACACACAACACAAACTCAACACCAGCATCCTACCCTCTCCTTCTGTTTTCTCCTTCAGGTCTGCTTCGTCTGAAGGGCGAGTATGACCCCACTGCTGATCTGGAGGAGATGAGGAGGGAGAAGGAGGAGGCAGAAAAGGAGGCGCAGGTCTCCATCGTCTCCCTGGTATGCCACCTAATGGGACGCACATGGACAGATGTTGAACATTTATGATCGTTTTCGACTGCAGTGCCAACCTTTGCTCACTACAGCAAGTATGGCAGGGTGCCCTTTTAATGCAAAACGATTTGCTGTCTATAACCAACACCATATTTGGTCAAAGGTGAGCCAGTTTTCGTGGCATAGTTTTCCTCCTAAATCTATGAGAGTGAACATGCTACAGAGCACTACATCAGGTAGGGTATATGCTATAGGGTTTTATGGCATCAAGTGACCTTTGTCAACATGCTTTGGCTCAGGGTGTACTGTGTACAGGGTGGATTGCAAGGCTCCTTGCTCTCCGATCGAGTCCTGTCAATGATCTACGAGGACACACATTAATAATACATTTTATTAAATAAGTATCTTATGAATGATTTATGATTGGTAATATTTCTCTGTCTGTTATTCATTGTTCCTTGTCAGGTGCGATCCTCTCTGTACAGACAGCAGCTGTTTGTGGCCCTCATGATGCATCTTTCCCAACAGCTATCTGGCATCAATGCTGTGAGTGAAACACACACACACACACACACACACACACACACACTCATATAGAAAGACATATATTTAAGGAGAGAATGATGTGAGGGGAGAGGAAATACTTTAATAACAAAAGAGCCGGCACTGTTGGCTTTTGTGCATGCGGAATATAATATATCACCGCATGCAGTGTGATGAGTAAATGAGTGTTTTATATTGCTTCATGCGCCTTGGATCTTGGTATTTTTATTGCTATGCCTATAACGAAGGGAAACATAACATTGGTTTTAATCTCTTTCAGATCTTTTATTACTCCACGGCTATCTTCCATCGGGCAGGAGTCAGCCAACCAGTCTATGCCACCATCGGAGTCGGAGTCCTCAACACTATCTTCACCATGGCGTCTGTGAGTGGGTGTGCTCACACACACGCCATCGCCAACACGTGTCAGTGATGCAAGAGTTCATGTCTTGCACACCTATTGCACTTAAGGCACCAAACCCAGAGATAATGCTGACTGTGGGTTTATTTATGACGCAGGTGGCTCTCGTCGACAGAGCTGGCAGGCGGACTCTGACTCTGATTGGCCTAGCGGGAATGTGTGTCTGTGCCATCGCCATGACAGTGGGCCTCGTGTACCAGGTGCAGTAATCAGGTCAAACTCTCCCTCGTCTATCGGTATCTGGCCTTACGCACTGCACTCATCTAATCAACATTTTTGCCCCCGTCCTCCTATTTTGATTTCATGGCAATGTGGGTGCATCTACAGCCAAGGGGGCTGTAAAGGATTTGTTTCCTCCTACTCACATTAGTTTGATCCCATTGTCGTATTCTAAGAAAACATTGAAAACAGAGCAATGGCATGATTTTACACATCAACCTTGCCAAAGGTCTTTGCAACTATCGAAAGCAGGCAGTAGGTCCTGGCGGGAGCCAGGGATGAGTTTCACGTCAATCATTTGGACATAGACCTCTATCAGTCCCCTCAAGTGTTTTCCCCTGGTGTCGAGTTTATGCCCAGCTCACCTGTAGTCTGATGTCCTCTCTCCCCCTCAGGCAACATACACATGGATGAGCTACGTCAGCATGTCTGCCATCTTCCTGTTTGTCTGTTTCTTTGAGATCGGCCCGGGTCCCATCCCCTGGTTCATAGTGGCCGAGCTCTTCAGTCAGGGGCCCCGCCCGGCGGCCATTGCTCTGGCCGGCTGCTGCAACTGGACCAGTAACTTTGTTGTGGGACTAACCTTTCCTTACATAGAGGTAAAACTAAACATACTTCCATATCTAGTACACAGAGTATCAATATCTACAGCACAATTACACAAATGAAATCAGTTAGCACCGAGTATACACAGTCCTGTAGCCACAGAACGCACACACGGACTCAAACTAACTCCCTGTGGTCCCTACAGGCTATGCTTGGGAGTTACGTGTTCGCCCTGTTTGCAGTGCTGCTGTTTGGCTTCACAGTGTTCATCTACCTGCGAGTCCCGGAGACAAAGGGAAAGACCTTCGAGGAGATTGCAGCTGTGTTTCAGAAGGGACGGAAACAACTTCCCTCTGGGGCCAAAGCTGCCACAGAGCTGGAGCAACTCAAATCCTCCACGGACGCCTGAGAGGCAGCATTTACCTGTTGTTGTTCTCCGCCGGGAGTGAGGACCTGTTTCCCAGCTGAACTCTCCAAGTGCCCCCGATCACGTTTTCCTTTCCATAAACTTTGAGGCCAGCACAGTGCAGTTCTGTTCAAATAAGCTTTGTATGGTTGTGTAGGGAAAAGCTGCTATTTGGTGTGTGTATGGGGGTTATGAATGTGAGTGTGGTTTTAGTTTGATGTGTTTTTAGTTTGCCTGACTTCCTTCTGTCTTATTGAATAATTAACACTCTAAGAGAAGCAGTGAAAGTCTTTATATATATATCAAATTTATTTTAGGGTATGTGCATTTCTTTTAATTATTACATTCTCATTAGGGATGTCTTATTTTTGGTTAGTTCTGCATTCAAACATTTGTATATACTTCAATATCAGGGACAACTGTAAAATGCCTTGTACACAGAGAGGTAAATTCATCAATGTTCTACAGCCTTACAAAATCGAACAAGGGACCTTGGTGGTAGACTATATATTGTTTGTTGCCAGTTAATGTTTACCCAGAGAAAATTAAACAGGCTTACATACAGCTCTATTTGCCCAGACCCCCGTCACTTACACCTCACCACAGCAACAAGGAACACAAACTAATGGATGTCCAGTACTTTAAACAGAAGAATCTGAGGAAAATGTGCATGCTCACTGAAATGATGGGCAGTTACAGTATGCAAGTCAGATTGACTAATAAACTTAGAATTTAATCTGTATGCATGTTGACTATTTAGAAAAGTGAAACGTGTATATTCAGTTTCTTTACAGTATGTTTATGTATGTAACCATATGCAATTAGAATGGAAGTTAATTAGGTCCCGTTGGCTATAATGCATTTTATACTTCCAAAAATGGAATTTTGGAAGATTGCTATCAAAATATGACCCTGCATATATATTGTGAGCAGTCTGGTGTTAACTGTGAGACTGCATGTTTGTTCAGTATGCGCTGCTAATAGCTTAAGTCTATCATTAATAGTCACTCAGGCAAGATTTGACTGTAAGTCAATGAGTCTCCATAGACTACGTTGCATTTCAAAGATCAAAAAGTATAAATACTATCAAGATTACATTTTGCAACTTTAATCAGTATATGCTCCCGTGAGTATTAACTAATTACTGCTATTAACGGTTACTGAGTTATAACTTGACCGTAAGTCTGTGCGAGGTGCACTAAAACCTATATGACTCCAAAATGTATCGGTATGATATTTGGTATGTAGACTATGATGGCCAAGCTGAGTGATATTATAAAGCTAGAAATATTTTTCCAACACAAAAGCTGACAAAGATTCCTTAAGTAAAATTCAGAAATCTGTGACAGCAGGTCATATTTAACATTTTACAGAGGTGAATCATTTTTTTCGTATATTTATTATATTCAATTTGAACAATTGTTGGCTGACAGTGATTTGAAAAGAACGAGGAGACTTTGCACTGCCTTCCTCCATTCCAGTCTACAAATTGTCATGGTTTTCATTCTGCAGTAGCATCTAAACCGGCGCATGCGCATTGAAAACAGCGTTCCTTATTTTTGACAGGTACACCACATCTTTCAGTGTGTCTTATCTTTATGGTTTTGATAGTTGCAGTTGAGCGATGTCATTGGCCCCTGCTTTTATTGGCCAGTTTTGAGAACAACTATTGTTTGTTTGAGAGTAACATAGGTGTATTGTAGGGTTTGTGTTGTTGGTGGTGAGACAGCAAAAGGCAAGCTAAGGCAAGCTATTATTGTCGTTGTTAGGTAACAATGTTCTATTCTTGATGATCGATGACGGTGGGAGGCTTGCAATTGCTAATGTTAACCTAATGTTAATCTAGCGTTTTACAACTAACTAAGAGTTGGGAAGTGCAGTAACTTGTCAAAATGTCCATTCAAGCCAAATGGTCTTATAATTTAAAGTGACTAGCAAGCTAGGTAGCCTAGCTAGGCTTTTAGTTGCCACGTATAACGTTAGTCGCTTTTGCTGGCTAGCTAACTGTGTTAGCCAAATAGGGTTGACGCTCGCTAACTAGTTTTGCTCCCGGCCGTAGCTCGTGTCAAGTGTCTTAGTTGAAGTGTGTGTGTGAATTATCATGTAGCTACAACCATTTTTAGGTCGCGTTACCTCAGTTTAATAGTGACATTATCAGTCACATACTAGAAACATACTGTTTGTTAGAAATGAAGTTAGCTACTCTGACATGTATCCTAACGCTTTAGAAAATGTACTTTGAATTTTATATGAAACTTATAACCTAAATAAAAAAGTGGTAAAAAGTAAATGGGTATTTATAATAGTAAAGAACCGTTCATACTATGTTATATCAGTGAAGTTAACTTTTAAAGTGACAAATTTGTAAAAGATGAGTGTCTTCAGTGAGATTTAAGGGGAGGGGGGTGCATGCTGACTAATCTGTAAAACTATTACAATGATACAAAGTCGTCCCCACTGTGTGCAATCTACCATGGAAGCTTAATTCAGTCCTTACACTGGCTACTGCAATGACTTGTAAAGAAATAGTGTTGTGTGTTTTCAGAGCAGCCTCTGACCCATCATGGCAGACTCTGATGATTTCACCAGTGGTGATGCTGGGGCCTCAGCCACATACCCCATGCAGTGCTCTTCCCTGAGGAAGAACGGCCATGTCATGCTAAAGGGACGCCCGTGCAAGATTGTTGACATGTCTACCTCCAAGACTGGCAAGCATGGACATGCTAAGGTAACAATTACACACAGCTAATGCAATGGATTGATCGAATCCCTTGCTTTCAAAAGGTTAATAAAATTGCCAAGGTAGTAAGTAACCTTGTACTGCCCGAGCAGCTCTTTAGATAATAGTTAATTAGTAATAGATAGGTAGCCAAACGTTCTGAAAGCTTGCTGTATAAATGCATTTTCATATCTTTGAAATTGAGTATTTACACAGGCTACGTAAAGTAACCCTCCATTTTCTTCATGTGTCTGTTGGAGCACAGGTTGATCGCAGCCCCCTCCACAGAGCCACTGCATGCTCTCTGCCTTATCTTTGTCTTGACATCTGGAGCTCATGTTGATCCAGTTCCATACAATCGCGTTATGTTACCCCTTTCGTGACGGAATGCAGCATTAAATAAGAGGTTCTGTCCATTTGGAGCTACTCAGCCCTGTTCTAATTCACAACCAGTACAAATCAACTCTTGTCACGATTTTAACTTCTAGTTCAACTTTCTACATTTTCGGGTCAGAGATTGGGGAAGTTTAAGCACACTTTCTGGAACTTGAGGTTGAGCGTATGAGTGAAGAGTTTTGGAACTGTTTTCCAGGTTCACCTCGTCGGCCTTGACATCTTCACCAGCAAGAAGTATGAGGACATCTGCCCCTCCACCCACAACATGGAGGTGCCCCACGTCAAGAGGCTGGAGTACCAGGTGACCACCCCTTCCCTGTGCATTCGCCGTCAGACAGTGTTCTTGTCCTTGTCTAGCCCAGCCCCTATCTTCACAAAACAGGATCAGAAGCAAACCTCATAGGTGCACAGTGACAAACGGGTGTTGAGGTCTACATAATAGCCTTGATGGACTTCCATGTTTCTTAGCTGATGGTTTCTTTTTCCCCCTAGTAGTATCAACCAGACACTGGGGAGTGCAATCGGTGAAGCAGGTATATTAAGGCCCTCCACAAACACAAGGGGCTGTTGGTGTGTTAGCGCACGCTTTGCATCAACACGCTCAATGCCGTCCGTCTCGCACCACCTTTTTGGCCACAGAGGTCATGAGTGTGCCATCCCCTTAGCACTAAAGCGTGTGTGCCCACCAGCTGTCACTCTCAGCTCCTCACACCTAGCTGGGCTACAGGCAAATTCAGCGTAACGCAGCACTAAAGGTTGTCACATGACCATCCCATATGCCTCCTAGCTGACTTCACTGTTCACCTTGTTACGTGGCTTCAGCTTACTGTCGCTAAATTCCGTGTTAGTTTCAGGTGTTTCACGGTCAGTCCCCTCCCAGACACTACCTGAAAGTGGCACAGCTAAAAACTGCTTTATAATTGTATGAACGTAATGTGAGGAGAAATTGGGAATGGGATGAAGTAAAGTCTTGTGTGCGTGCGCTTGCAGCTCCTGGGCATCAGCGATGGATACCTGAGTCTGTTGAAGGACAACGGAGAGACCAGGGATGACCTCAAGCTCCCCGAGGGAGATCTGGGCAAGGAGATAGAGAAGAAGGCTGATGCTGCTGAAGATGTCATGGTAACCTAAGTGTGCTGTGCTGTGTTGGAGAGCGAGGGAATACAAATTCAAAGCGTGTGTAGATTCATACTAGGATGCCTTCATCTGTCTCCTACTTCGTCTCTCCTCAGATCATTGTGCAAAGTGCCTTGGACGAAGAGTGCGCCATCGCCATCAAGTTAATGAACAAGTAACCCAGGAGCAACTGGAGACCTGGGCACCGCTTATCCTCCATTTTGGTTCTATAAACCTCACCAAAGCTAATGGCCTTTCACCCCCCACACTTTCATCAGTTTCCCTGCTGGCCGACCATCACCAGGGCAGCTGGGCCGAGCCGGACACTTTCAACTTGACCGGGGCCTCGTGGCTGACCGGCTGACTGATGTGTTTACCACTCACCCATCCCACCTAGCAATGGACGATCCGCATCCCTACCTTACTCCCTGGCAACAAATTGTCTGTTTTTATTTTGTCCTGACAAAAACATTTGATTATTTGTTTATTAATGCGGCTGTCTACTTTATATGATTGGGAGTAGTTCTCCCGCTGTTGGTGGGAGGTGTAGTTTGAGTTTGTTGTTGCCCCCTTTTCTGTCTAGTTTGTTTCCCTCTCATGCACACATAATTATGTTACATTTCCATTGATAGCATTCCAGCTGACAAAATTACATGCACTTTTTTTGCTTAGCCACATTGCATCGTGTGACTTCAGTGATTGTTCCACAATGCCTATTTGCCTTAGACTTAAACACACGCTGACCGACGCACGCGCGTACCGTGCACTCGCACACTAAGTAGCCATATGACGGCCCTAGACAGCCACAACTTGTGATTACCTCGGCACCTGACCAGCAGGGCGTTCGTTCGTTAGACACACTCTGAGTGTGTTGGTTAGGGCGCCTGTCTCTGAAGGTTACCCTGCCTGTCTTGCTTGTTCCGGAAGGGAGGGGCAGGGGGGTTTGGGGTAGCATGTTTTGACGCCCTGAACAACTTTTTTTTTGTTCACTTGAGGCCTTTCTGACCAGACATATTTAGGTGTGTTTTCTTTTTCTTTTTTACTTTATGGTTTTGCAGCCACATATCACCCTCTTACCTCTCCATTGACTAAACCCCCCACCCCCGCCACATATACCCTGCCCCCCTATGTCTTAATATCGGTCTAAATGACCAACCTTAGGCATGCCTCAGTAGCCACCACATCGCATGTCAATTAACACAAAACTAAAGTGCGTTTACCCTTAGAGTTATGCATGTCTAATTGGGGTTTGGGGTGGGAGGGTTTTGCATTAGTAAGTTGAAATAAAGCTTTGAAGGAGAGCTTATCTCACGCTGGTCAGTTTAAAGTATATGGGTAGCCTGGTAGCTTTAGATTTCTGCTCTCTTCCATAAAGGGCACTGCAGCCTCTCCTGCTGCAGCTCTTCCAAGCAGGTCTCCACGGCTCCAGTAGCAACCAAGCAGTCCTCCCTAAGCCATAACGTCTATATGATGGGATATGATAGGATGTGTCTGCGTCCTAATGCCAGAAGCAGACCCAGTTCAGCCACAGCTTTCTCCTGCTGTCACATACAGCTAGGGGGCTGTATATATCTATACCTACCTATCTATCCTTGGGACTGACTTGGACTTTCTCCTATGTTATAGACTATAATGTTTACGTTGTAAAGATAATGGGATCAAAGTTGCTCTGAAACACAGATCTTGAACCAGATGACAAACTTGGTGTGATGGGATTTGCTTACTGGTCCTACTCTATATAGTGTTCCAACTTGTGTGTGTGGAACCACAATCAAAGTGTTTTCGGTCATGACTGAGCAGTATTAAGGTTGTGTTCTTTTTGGAGATGAAGTTTGACATGTTGCGCCAGTGAACTGAGGGAGATTTCAAAAAAATGTATTTCAAGTTTGTCATTTTCTGTAGTAAGTGATCATGATGTTAAACTGAAAGATTTTTCTCATGTTAATTTTTATTCTGTTCCAGAATTCGATCAGGTGTTCAAACGCGTTTAATAAAACTGGTTAAAATATGAGCCCAAAGCCTAATTCAGCAAATGGTGCCTTTCTGAACGGATGTCTTGAAATGAATAGAAAACGAACTTCTCAATTACTAATGTATCATGGACGCCTGGAGTCTGTTTTGATGTGAACCAGAGCGAGTTCATCAGTTCAATTGATTAGACTAAATGACAGGAGCTCTCGGTGAAATCCCCTCCAGTTGTCCGAGAGTAATGTTCTCCTGCCTGTCTGTCTTTTGTTCCTCGTCTAGCCTCCTCCAGGCCTCACATCGATCTGGATAACTGCTCCCTCTCTTTATTATTTTTGACCTTTACCTATCGCTTTTCAAAAACACAGGTGTTACCAAGGACACGATGGCACGAATGTACGTAAAGGTCAGGGGTTTATTGCTTTTTACGGGAAGAGGTGTTTACTCCAGGCATTCCTGGCGTGGACTGGAGAGAGAGTCGTAGGAGACTCCCTCCACTCTTTAGACAGGCGTCACTCTCGCCTGTCGTCGGGTAAACCACTGGGTCCCTGTGGACGCGAACGGAGAAGATCCAGTTCCACCTCCAGGATTGAACCACTCCCACAATGCCTCAGACAAGGTATACCTTTGAGGGGGGGAAGTGGAGCTGATACTGGGCCTTCCTTCCCAAGCCACCTAGATCTAGATGACCTAGATCCATCAGTGCTCGTTATGTTGGTTTCTACTGTGTTCGTAAATAAAGATCCTTCATGGGTAACTGGCAAAGCAGCACCTCTAGGTGATCTTGTTCCCTTCCCATTGTTCTGGGCCTTTCTGTCATTACTGCGAGTAGAACCACAGTCGAGTGAAGTCGTTGAACCTTTGGGTCTATCATTTCCTTCCTGCAATCCTCCGTCACACCCGTCTACTGCCCGGTCACCCTTTGCTACCCCGTACCTTCGTCCTTTTTTCACCCCTGTGATGCAGGTCTGTGATGCGCTGAGGGCTGACCAGCAGAGGGCAGTCGAGCATCACAGCTGGTACATAGATCCAGTGGCTGCTGAATCCATTCCCCTGTTCCCCAGTGTTACAGTGTAGCAGACAGGCTCGTTCACTCACATAGAAAGTCCTTGGTTGGACCTCAGTGAAGGTTTCTGCCCTTCATGTTTTGAAATTCTTGCATAGCTCTTTCAGTACTGTGGATATTTCCTGTGAAGTGGCAGAAGATTGAGGGGCTTTGAGAGACGGCCGCAGGGCGGCTGTGTGTGTGCTTTTATAGTGGGGGGGTATGACCTTGACCCTGGGTGTTGGGCCCACCTGCAGTCAAGTTGCCCTCTGACCCCCCCCCCCCCCCCCCACACACACACACACACACACACCCTCAGGGGAGGAGGCAGAGAGGATGGTTTGGGCGTTTGCTTTCTTCTTGGTCTCTGTCTGAATTGCACTCACACAGACAGGTCTGGTTCAACTTAGTTATTCCTCCGTAGCTCTTACTAAACCACATGCACACACGGCTTCACTTTGAAGTTTCGGCTCCAAAACGTTGAGTGTTGAAACGCTTCCAGTTCCCCCGGTCGCAGACTCCAGACCAGCCGTCTATCTCCACTTAAAGAGCTGGTATCCACACCTTTCATCAATTCTAACTTACAGTCGGATCAGACTCATATCCACGGCATTCCTCTCTCGCCTTACCTACACACACATACGCACGCATACTGTGCAACACACACACACACACACACATTCTCCCAGCTTGGAATCACCATTTAGCACGCTGCATCCCCTCTCCACATATGTTAGTGAAAGCGTTCCAATGATGCCCTGGTGCTTTTCGGGGATCAGACGGATACCCTTCTAACGGTTTGAAGCCGGGATTGGGGCGGGGGTCGATGCAGGTTTTCCCAGGCCTCGCTGTCGAACCTTGTTTATCCAGACCGGGAACCTGCTGGAATTCTGCCGGCCTGATGTTTGGAGCGGACATGAAAAGGGAATGCTTTGGGAAAGGTTTGGGTCAGGGCACATGTACGAGGAGGGCCATGGGAGGTGGAGAGACACACACACACACACACACACACACACACTCACACACACGGACACTCACGTCCACACCCTGCTGTAGCTTTACTGTAGGCCTCTAGTCCCTCCAGCGGAAAGGGTCATAATGTAACCTGTAAGAGTGATATCTCTACCAGCATGAAACAGGGAGAGGAAGGAGATCAAAGTGCGTGTGTTTGTGTGGGACCACAGCGGAAAGAAAGTAAGTGGAAGTTGTGTGTGTGTGTGTGTGTTTGGGCAACGCGTGCGAGAGCCAAAGGTGAGAGAGAGAGAGAGAGGGGGGGGGGGGCGGTTGGAGAACATGGAGATCACAGAGCCGCGTCTCAGGCCTCACTAAGCGATCCCTGCTGCTCCAACGTGTTCTGGATTAGGCTTTGTTTATCCGGGCGGCGAGGGAGGCACCTTCAACTCAACGCCGCACAACAGCTCCCCCTCCACTCTCGGAGCTTCAGAGCGTGTGACGTCCTTCCAGGACCGAGTCTCCAAGAAGCTTCTAGAGCAAACACTGGACATAGTGCATCCTTGCCTTGATTCAAACACCATACGTAGGAATTATATGTGAGAACAGGAAGGCATAGAAGTCCTCAATAGTCCTACATACAGTGCCTTGCAAAAGTATTCACCCCCCTTGGCATTTTTCATGTTTTGTTGCCTCACAACCTGGAATTAGAATGAATTGTTTGAAGGTTTGCATCATTTCATCCAGAGAACATGCCTACAACTTGAGAGTGAAGATGTGATTTTTTTTTTATTGTGAAGCAAACAACAAATAGGACAAAATAACAGAAAACTTCAGCGTGCATAAATATTCACCCCCCTAAGGTCAGTACTTTTTAGAGCCGCCTTTTGCGGCAATTACAGCTGCAAGTCGCTTTGGATAAGTCTCTATGAGCTTGCCACATCTTGCCACTGGGATTTTTGCCCATTCCTCAAGGCAAAACTGCTCCAGCTCCTTCATGTTGGATGGTTTCCGCTTGTGAACAGCAATCTTCAAGTCTGACCACAGATTCTCAATTGGATTGAGATCTGGGCTTTGACTAGGCCATTCCAACACATTTAAATGTTTCCCCTTAAACCACTCGAGTGTCGCTTTAGCAGTATGCTTCGGGTCATTGTCCTGCTGGAAGGTGAACCTCCGTCCCAGTCTCAAATCACAGGCAGACTAAAACAGGTTTTGCTCAAGAATATTCCTTTATTTAGCACCACCCATCTTTCCCTCGACTCGAATCAGTTTCCCAGTCCCTGCTGCTGAAAAACATCCCCACTGCATGATGCTGACACCACCATGTTTCACTGTGGGGATGGTGTTCTTGGGGTGATGGGATGTGTTGGGTTTGCGCCAGACATAGCGTTTTCCTTGGTGGCCGAAAAGTTCAATTTTAGTCTCATCTGACCAGAGCACCTTCCTCCATACATTTGGGGAGTCGCCCACATGCCTTTTGGCAAACTCAAAACATGCCATCTTATTTTTAACACTAAGTAATGGCTTTTTCTGGCCACTCTTCTATAAAGCCCAGCTCTATGGAGTGTACGGCCTATTGTGGTCCCATGCGCAGATACACCAGTCTCTGCTGTGGAACTCTGCAGCTCCTTTAGGGTTACCTTTGGTCTCTGTGCTGCCTCTCTGATTAATGCCCTCCTTGCCCGGTCTGTGAGTTTTGGTGTGCGGGCCTCTCTTGACAGGTTTGTTGTGGTACCATGTTCTTTCCATTTGAAGAAGATGGATTTGATGGTGCTCCGGGGGGATCATCAAAGATTTGGATATTTTTTTATAACCCAACCCTGACTTGTACTTCTCAACAACTTTGTCCCTGACTTTTTTGGAGAGCTCCTTGGTCTTCATGGTGTGACGCCTCTTGTTGCAGCCTCTGGGACCTTTCAGAAAAGGTGTGTTTATACTGGCAGATCATGTGACACTTAGATTACACACAGGTGGACTTCATTTCACTAATTATGTTACTTCTGAAGGTAATTGGTTGCACCAGAACTTTTGAGGGGCTTCATAGCAAAGGGGGTGAATACATATGCACATGCCAATTTCCAGATTTTAATTTTTAAAAATAATTTCTAATATTTATTTTTTTCTCATTTCACTTCACCAACTTAGACTATTTTGTGCAGATCCATCACATAAAATTCAGATTAAAAAAACATTTAAATTACAGGTTGTAATGTAACAAAATAAGTAACAAGCCAAGGGGGGTGAATACTTTTGCAAGGCACTGTATATATCAGATCAACATGGCCCTTGCTAGTTGTGTTAAGTACATGTGGGCTGGTAGCCGCTAAGACCCCCTTGTGAAGCTTCAGTGCAGTCTTTATGTGAGGTAATTGTGGAGGGCATGCAGTAGAGAGGGAGGTCAGTGTGTTTGTGGAGAAGGGAGGGGAAGTCTGGTGAGTGTTTGTATGTGTGAGAAGAGCCAGGGAGGAAGCAGTCTTTCAACTTTATTCAATAAAGGCCCGTCTAGGTGTCCTAGTTTTGGTGTGTCTGTAGGTTATCAGCCTGTTTTGACCTTGAGCTCAGCGGAATTGTGTCGGCTCGGCTTTATTTTGACATCTCAGGGGAAGGATTTCTCAGTGCCCAGTTTCATTGTGTGCCCACTCATCCGTATACTGAGGGGCTGTGTGTGCGTGCGGACCCCACATCCACTGAACCTCTAGAAGTATAGTCTGGCTACTTTTTTTGTTGAAAGAGAGCTACCAGGAAACTAGTCACCCATGGAGAGAAAAGACTACAGAGAGGTGTGTGTATGTGTGTGTTTGAGATAGAGATAGAGAGAGAGAGTGTGTGTGTGTGTGTGCGGCAGGGTTCGGGGAGTGTTGTTGTTGAAAAGCAGACTTATTGAATCCAGATTTGAAGCCGTGCATAGAGAGGCTGTGTGTTGATCTCAGCCTTTAAAGGAATTGAGCGAGGGATGGAGAGAGCCCAGACTTGTTCTCTCCCCTCTTTTCATGCTTTTAATGTGGCCGCCCCTGCTGGGAAAGTCATGGGGGAAGGTTTGTGTACGTGCGTGTGTGTGTGTGTGTGTGTGTGTGTGTGTGTGTGTGTGTGTGTGTGAGAGTGTGTGTGTGTGTGCGTGTGTGTGTGTGTGTGTGTTGGAGAGAAACATAGGGGAAGCGCGGGAGATTAGCGCCATCAGTCTTCAGAAAATAGAGTTGGAGAGTAACACCATCTGTGTTCGTAGGATGCAGTAGTCTCTCAGTGGTCCTGAGTTCTTGCGGCGGAGTCACCTCGCTGCTGGGGAAGGCAGCTACAGGCCGTGTCCTGGTGGGGGCGCTAGTCAGCCACAGGAAAAACAACTCCGGACTGAACTGGTTCTGTCTATTTTTGTACATTACAAAGATCCCCCCCTCCCCCACCCAACCCATCCTTTTCTCTCCATGTGTGCGCGGACAGGCATGCAGGCACACACACACACACACACACCGACACACCACACACACAGGCAGGAATCACCCGGCCCAAGTTTCACCCAGACCTTTTGTTCAATATACATTATACAGTGTCCTGTTTCGATCCACCTGCTCAGCTCCGGTGGGAGTGGGGGGTCATTGCTCGAGTGTTCGTGTGTGTGTCTTGTGTGTGTGTGTGTGTGTGTGTGTGTGTGTGTGTTTAAGGGAGAGAGAGGGTGTGTGTGCTAGAGCACTTGGTAGCAGAGTCGAGACGATGAGAAGAAGAAGAAGAACGGGCTAACATCTGGAGGTTGACTCTGGAGATCAGTGGAGGGGGGGGGGGGGACAGTGCACCCTGAAGAAGAGCCCGGGGGGAGAGAGAGAAAGCGATAGAGAGAGATGGGGGGAGGACAGACGGAAGGCCTTTATTCAAACCAGATGGGAGTTGTGGGGGTGGGAGGGGGGGGGACATGTGTGGCTGGGGCCTGGAGAACAGCACACTCCTGGTTTCCAACCCGATCCTGATCCCGTGACGCCGTCCTCTCTCCGTGCCTTCTTCGTTCGCTCCTGCGTGTCCATCCCTCTCTTCCTCTTTCCTCGGCCGGTAGCTTGCTCACTGGCGAGGGTACAATGTGCCCCCTTCATGTGGCTGTTATGCCTCTCGTCTGTTTTGGGCCCAGCTGCTGTTGTCACAGTCGAAGGCTACCGGCCGCGTTGATGTTGGCGCGGTGTGACTCTGTTTCCCCCTCGCCGTACGGAGGAGGCAGAGGGAAAGGGCCAGACGGTCTAATAACAATAACAGTAACCTCCATGTGCACGACGCTGTTCTCAAACCCGACGGCGCTTAAGGACTCCTAGACGGTCGGCCGTATCGTCGGAGAACAGATCTGCGGTCCGCAGACGGAGACCCTCACCGCAGATGGACTACGGGCGAGTCGCGATTTAATGTAGTCGTCCAGTGTGCTTGAGTGTGTGTGTGTGTGTGTGTGTTGTGTACTTGCGGACCCTTTTGTCAGACAACTCATTCAGAATTGGTCGTAACCCAACAGTTCTGCACTAGGGGGCCATTGGCGAGGAGCGGAGGGGAGGTGGGGTGTTTGCTGAGTGAAGTACACAGGAAGTGACCCGGGCTGCTGTGAGGGCTGTGCTCCGAGAGCCGGAGAGATTAGATTAGTCGTGTTTCGCAACACCCCTCTGCGTAAGTGTGTGTGTGTGTGTGTGTGTGTGTGTGTGTGTGTGTGTGTGTGCGTGTGTGTGTGTGTGTGTGTGCGTGTGTGTGTGTGTGCGTGTGTGCGTGTGTGCGTGTGTGCGTGTGTGTGAGCGAGTGAGGGACACTCTTTGGACAACATCAGCCGTCCCTCGGCAATCTAGAACAACCTCAAGGCCGAAAGCCGACTTCGGTTTCAGCTGGGCCGCTCTGTTCCCCGGGCGTCGCCTGTTTCTCCCGAGTGTTGGTTCAAAACACGGCGGAGTGTGTTTCGTCTTGGCCCTCGATGAGCATACGATGATGAGTGTGTTTAGTCTTGGCCCTCGATGAGCATACGATGATGAGTGTGTGTGTGTGTGGAGGCGGTGCTGACCGAGAGACATTCCTCCAGTCCAGAGGACTGCAGTGGCAGCCAGTGAAACCCCCTCGTCGACTCACTCTAAATAAGCATCTGGCCGGGAGCTCGCACTGCTATTGACTTTAATTAGACAGTCCCACCGCTTTGAAGGGGAGCCAGTGTGATAGTGGGGCTTTTCCGCGCGCGCGATACACATTGTTTCCGGTCCCCTTGAGTAGCTCTGTGTATGTGTGTGTGGGGAATGGGTATGGGGAATATTTATGTGGCTTGGCTAGTTAAGGCTGCCTCTGAATGGTCTGGATACTTTCTCTGTGTGTGTGTGTGTGGGTGTGTGTGTGAGAGAGCGAGAGATAGAGTGCATATGTTCTGTGGTCCTTTGTGTTTGTAGAGCCAGACTGGGAGCGGTTATGAAAACACTGTTACCCAGAGTACAGTTCTCCTGGATCACAGGTCACTCCCCGTGGGATTCTGGGATAGGCTGGGCCCCGGTGGGGAGCGGAAGGACCTGACAGTGCCCTCTGAATGTGTGTGTGTGTGTGTGTGTGTGTGTGTGTGTGTGTGTGTGTGTGTGTGTGTGTAGGTGTGTGTGTGTAGGTGTGTTTGATCAGCCTGTGAAATAAGCCGGAACCATGTCCGTGACATCATTGTTACCGGAACAGGCATTTTGAAACAGGTCATGGAGCACTGGGAGATAGTGTGAGCTCGACTCCGTTGGGAAGGCTACCTGGGAATCTATTCATAGATTCATAGAGCTGTCGGTGGTAGGATGAGGGGGTGTCACTTCAAAGCAACGTATGAACAAATCGACAGGACAAAAGAGCATGCCGTTTAGTGTCTGAACATAGGGTGGCACTGTTGTCGCTTTGCCAGGTGAGCCGCTGTCTCCTGGGAACGCCGTCATGTTTTTCCTGGAAAATGTTCCCACTGGAAATTTGCTTGCTTTTGTCTGCGAACCTGCAAGCAAAGGCTTTAATACATTTAAATACATTTAAATACATTTATTTCAATGCCCCCCGGGTGCAGTTCAGTCGCTACGTAGTTCTCTATTTTGTGCCGTCCCTCCCTCTCTCTAAAACTGTTGTTTTCAACCCTGTAGTGTGGAAGCTATTCTCCCCATGTGGCCCTCACCTGTCCAACTGTGTGTTGCCAAATCAACAGGCTCTGCACTCCGCTGTCAGGTGACGGCCAGATTGTGTGTGTGTGTGTGTGTGTGTGTGTGTGTGTGTGTGTGTGTGTGTGTGTGTGTGTGTGTGTGTGTGTGTGTGTGTGTGTGTGTGTGTGTGTGTGTGTGTGTGTGTGTGTGTGTTCCCACTGGAGTTCACGTCATCCCGACCATGTGTGCTTGTGTCTCTGCTACCACTGGGTTTTGAATAAATCTCTTTTATGAATGCTCCCGCAAAAATCATTGCTACATGGCTGGGCAAAAATATTTGTACTTGTGTGTCTATTACAGGAAAGGTTTTTTAATATTAATATTTATTTATTTTTTTGTTAACTGCATGTATCTGGGCCGCTCAACCACGAGCCACGGTCCTGTTTTGACACACTTCCTTTTGTAACACTCACTTCCTGAGGGAGTGATTTCCCAGGAATAGGGCGGGGGGGGGGGGGGGGGGGGGGGGGCACAGTCACAGACCGGGAAGCTACCCAGTAATAACCCAGTCGGTGGCTGACTGTCTGATAAGCTTCACTGGAGCATGGCAGAGCGGGAGAGGAATGACGACAACCACCTAACGGCTCTTTAGCGACGACGGCTCAGTTGCCCTCTCACTTGGGCACAAAGGGCACCTCCTCGCAGCGGGGGCTCGGATCGGCAGCACGACAGACCCCCGGTGGTTCACGTGACGGCAGGGCACAAACGCATCAGAAGGTTGTCAGGGGCTCACCAGGAAAACAGACCCAAAAGCAGAAACCGGCAGCAAAGTGGGCTTTGTTACGAAAACGGAGCAAATAACACACGCCGACTGGGAGCCAGAACAGAAAACAATGCCGAGACAACAAACCAAACAAACCAAAGGAGACCAATAAACCAATCAGAAACAAGACACAAAACAAGGTAATAGGAAGCACAACAAACCAAACAAAGTGTTGATTGTGAAACCATTGCTGAGGGAAGAATGTGTCTGCAATGCCACAATTCCTGCACCTTTTTATGCAACACACTGTATGTGTGTGTGTGTGTGTGTGTGTGTGTGTGAGTGTGTGTGTGTGTGTGTGTGTGTGCTAACTAGGATTGTCCTCAGAGCCCTTCTGAATCAGTGTTTCCAAAGCCTGTTGCCTTGGCAGCTTGAGGGTGAGGGCGGGTTACCAAAGAAGATCTATAAATCTACACTTCAAAGGGCACCGTGTATGTGTGTCTCTTTCTGTGTGTGTGCGTGTGTGTGTGTGTGTGTGTGTGTGTGTGTGTGTGTGTGTGTGTGTCTCTCTCTCTTTCTGTGTGTGTGTGTGTGTGTGTGTGTGTGTGTGTGTGCCTTCTCAAACCACGCCCCACCATTAGCGTGACATTGCTGCTACATGTGTAACCTACATAACATCCTCCACTGAATGAAAACTTCAATGAGGTAACACTACTGGGATATCCGACCCTTAACCACAGGAGGAGGTGATGCAGGTCCTCATGCTGGTGTCCCAAATCTGCCGCTCCCCTCGTCCCCACTCAACACGTGTTCGTGCTGTTAAACCGGTGAGGACTCCCTTCCCCCTCCGTCCATGTCAGAGACAACAAGCCTGTCAGGCAGACATGACAACGGAGGAGGAGAGGAAGAGGAGAAGGAAGAGAGGGAGGTAGAGGAGGAGGACTCCCCGGTTCCGGAGCCAGGACATTGTTTTCACAGTGGAAAGGACGAACAGGAGAGGCCCTGTTAATGGCCAGAGCCTGACACTGTGTTTCTGTGTGTGTGTGTGTGTGTGTGTGTGTGTGTGTGTGTGTGTGTGTGTGTGTGTGTGTGTGTGTGTGTGTGTGTGTGTGTGTGTGTGTGTCTACATCTGTGTTTGTGTGGTTTGGAAAAGCAAGCTGAGAGTAGCAGGTGGATTGCTGTGGTCTGCCCTTATCCATTGTTTAGCTGCCCATCTGCTAGCGCTCCAAAGAAACATCCTCTGAGAGAGTGTTTTTGACTCTGTGTGTGTGTGTGTGTGTGTGTGTGTGTGTGTGTGTGTGTGTGTGTGTGTGTGTCTGATGGAACTGTTATGACACCCTTCTTAATGTTTGTTATTAGAAACAGACAGAGGGACGCTGCCGAGTGGTCTTGGGAAACACACACACACACATACACACTCTTTCACAGACCACACCGGGCCACACTTTCCCACAGTATTGTGAGACCACAGAAGGAAAACGACTTTCATGGGAACTGCACTGGAACTTCTGATGAATGCACACATATCAAAACAAATAAACTAACGCAGACACACACACACACACACACACACGCACGCGCATAGTATTGTAGTCCCATCTTCCCTATCTTGTCCTTGACCAAACGTTGACACCGTGTGCCTGTGTGTACGGGTTGTTTGTGACTGGGGTTTCCACTTGACTCTTGACTGAGCACTTAGGCTTCTCTGTTTTGTGCTGGCTGGTGAACATGACCTTCAACCATTAGGGTTCAGATTATAGAGGGGCTTTTAGATTCAGATGGGATGGCTGTGGAAGGAATGGCACCCCCGTTGACCTCCGGTGACCTCCAGAAATGGACTTTCTTGTTTTCTCTCCGTCTTGTCGACTCTGTTGCGGCTGAGACGTTTTCCCTCTGAATAGATCAGAGAGGAGAGAAAGAACATGAATGATCCCGCTGTCAAACTCTCCGTGCCCCCGGCCTCGAAGTCTGCCCTAGGATTAGCCGAGGAGAGGGAGAGAGGGAGAGCGATAGAAGGAGGGGGGGGATGGAGAGAGAGAGAGGTCAGGGAGGAAGAGGAGACAGCGTGTTGAGGAGTCGGAGAGTGTGAGAACGTGCGAGCCCAAACCCGACGAGTGGGAGAGCAGGAGAGGGGAACAGGGAAAGAAGAGAGAACAAGACAGGGAAAGAAGAGAGACGGGAGGAGACAGAGGCGTGACAGAGAAAGTGAACGGGGGGAGGGAGAAAGAGAGAGGGGGTGAGGGAAGAGAGAGGGGGATATGCCGGGGGTCCTGACCGCCGCTCAGCTAGCGTGTTCCTCTCTCCGCGCCCGTCCTAATCGAGTTAGGAGACGTCAGGCACGGTGCCAGAGCCGGAGTTGAACCCAGGGTCAGCAGCCTGACAGGAGACTGAGCTGAACCTAGGGTCAGCAGCCTGACAGGAGACTGAGCTGAACCCACTGAGCTGACTGAGCTGACACCCGCGACTACAGGAGGGAGACAGGAAGAGTAGGCCAGAGGATGAGGGGGGAGACAGGGAGAGAAACAGGGAGACGAGGCCAGAGGGTGAGGGGGTGAGGGTGGAGACAGGGAGATGGGGCCAGAGGGTGAGGGGGGGGGGGGGGTGGGGAGGGGGGAGAGAGAGAACAAGGAAATGGGGCCTGAGGTTGAGGGGGGAGACAGGGAGAGAGGCAGGGAGGGGGGGGGGGTGCTAAATAATGACAGGCCATCAGATTAAACGGCAACTCCTACTCTGGAGAATCAATCTAGCATGCTAGCTGGCCTTACAGTGTGGGGGAGAGTCAATCACCAAGGACATTACGGTTAACCAGGGGGGTACTAGGGAGACTATATTGTGTGTGTGTGTGTGTGTGTGTGTGTGTGTGTGTGTGTGTGTGTGTGTGAGTGCGTGTGCATGTGTGTGTGTGTCGGTGCGTGTGTTTGGAGGTCTTTTATGTAGTTAAGACAGTGGAGACTGTTTTGACAGGTCCCTTTGGGAGGAGACGGACACAGACAATAGGCTACAGAGTGACACTGCTGGGGCTGCGCTGGCAGAATGTAACCGTTTGTGGGTGTGTGTTAGTGTGTGTGTGCGCATGTATTTGTAAAAAAAAAAAAAAAAGTGTGTGTGTGTGTGTGTGTGTGTGCTCATCTCACCACTCACCATGAACGTAACTCAAAACATGTTTTTCACTACTGTGTACAGGCCTGCATGGCTCAGACATACACACACACACACACCCGCACACACTCTCTCTCCCTCACACACACACCATGGCAGCGTTCAGATCCCAGTGGTGCTGCTTACTTTGGCCCCGGCTCTCTTTGTCTCTGTTATCCCTCTCTCCATCCCTGCACTTTTTGTTATCCCTCCCCACCACCCTCTCCCTCCCACACTCACCCTCCACCCCTCTCTCATGGAGGATCAAAGACTTGCCCCCTCCAGCACCCCCCCCCCCCCCTCCACCAGCACCACCACCACCACCACACACACACACACACACACACACACACACACACACACACACACACACACACACACACACATACACACACACACACACACACACACACACACACACACACACACACACACACACACACACACACACACACACACACACACACACACACATCCTTTCATTCTGGGGTTTGGCCGTGGATTGTGTTTTGTAACATTGTTACGGGGGGAAGGCTATGCGGAAGGCTGCTGGTGTTCCTTTTTAAAGCTACTCCGGTCTTTCAACCTGTTCTCACCATACTTCGTCCAGGCCCTCACTGATCTGCAACGTCTTTAAATAACTCTCTTGTCCACAGAGACAGTCGTTCAGTCGAGTCGTGAACCATGTGTGTGGGTGATAAACGCTGTCCCAGACGGTCTCTGTACTGTACCTACTGACCCATACAAATACACATTTCTGAAC
>JAPMUY010010422.1:85000-95000 GCA_026901105.3 Galaxias olidus
CTGCCATATCTGCATGCCATTCATCTTCCTGTGAGGTCGCACAAAGTCCTCCCTCCAAGTGTGTGTGTGTGTGTCCCCCCCCCGCCTTATCTTTCCCTCCTCTTAGGCCTGTCTAGCCGTTACAGTGCTGCACGGTGGCTTGCCAGGTTAAATTATTGATACAGTTACCAGTGTAGACAGGGACACATGGAGGAGAGGCTATTCTGCTAGAATGGAGTTTTGATAGTCTGGCACTTGCCCATTTATTAGGCTGGGAGACGGGGAGAAGAGCGGGCGGGCTTGCTCGTAGGAGAGGAAAGGGAGGAGAGATCAGAGGCAGATACCTGCAATCCTGTCAGGAGGCCGTATACTCCTGTTTGTCAGCCCACACACACAGAAACACACACACACAGACGCATGCACACACACACACACACACACACACACACACACACAAATACAAACACAGGTGTGCTCCATCATGACTTGGGTAACAGGTGTGCACCTTACTGTCTGATTGGTGGAATGTACGGTGAGACACCTTCTTGTGATATGGCTTGTACAGGGACTGTATGTCAAAGTGTGTGTGTGTGTGTGTGTGTGTGTGTGTGTGTGTGTGTGTGTAGTTCTTCCCGATGTCTAGTACCTGTAAGAGATCTAAGGGGTCATTAAAGTTCTGTGTTCTTGTGACCTCATCACTCAGTGCTGTTGAATTCTGGGTAGTGGCATCCTTCAACCCATCGACCCCCGCCCCTTCTCATGCTGAGATGACAGCGGAGCAGCGAGAGTGAGTCATTACGTGGGAGACACACACACACACACACACACACACACACACACACACACACACACATCCAAGAGCTGGGCTGCAGGGTAGCTGACATTTAACGGTTCAGGAGGCAGGCAAGTCCAGCTAAAATAACAACAGCAACACTGTGCACAGAGCAGCAGCCATGACACCTGGGTTCATCTCAGAGCCAAAGCACTGTTTAGTTCTACTGGGCAGAAGGGCTGGACATCTGACTTAGTGAATGAACCAGATGTATGTTCTGGGGTTTGGGGGGAAACAATCTGGTTCTGCCCTAGTTTTAGCTTAAATATAATTTTTTGTTGTTCTTTATGGTTGGTGACATTTACCAGAAGTGACAGATACTGTAAATAAATGACCCCCCTAGGCCTATATGCAAAAATACGCAAACGGAAACACACACGTGCGCCTTTTGCTTGCACAGCACAACTCTCTATTCATGAGACACAGTCTACCTGTGTCTAATACATGTCTAAATATTTTATGCGAAAAACCTATGATCTTAATAATTCATGCAATACCCTGTTTATCACTTTAAATGCCCTATTTGAGGAAATGATGGGTTCTACAAAGAGCAGAACCTTTTTTTTATTAAGTGCCTAAAACCTAGGTGGGTAAATGTTGCAGACAGCATTGTGTTTCCCTGACTGACACAGTCGACTTGCTCCTCCCCAGGACTTGTTGCTTGCACAGTCATTTCCAATCGATTTCTCTTGCTGCAATTACATTGTACCTTCTCGCCAAATTACGGGTGTCTCAGGAGGATCCTAAAATCGACCAGTGGGGAAATGTCATATGTAACTAAAAATTACTCAAATGGTATGAAATAACTGGATGTGACGGGGTGAAATAATGTCAGGCAATAAGGCCTTGGTATATTGTGTGTTTTTATTTACAACAGAATGGAGATATTATTTCACACACTGCCAAAAGGTGACTTAGCATTGGCGTATGCTTTGCTAGTCTATGCATGTTATTCAAAATTATGCATCTATTTATCTTTTCTTAACTACTGTTTTTTTTTTTACTTCTTCCACCCTTCTCCCTGCCCAGTCGTAGTATAAGCAATTTATTCTCTACACCAGATCTACGGTTAAATGACCGGAGACTGACTATAATAGATGATTAAATCTCAAGGTTAGGCAGAATTGTTTCGAAACTGACATTAACTTCGCCAGTACAGGGCGGCAATACAGAGAGAGTACTCGCGATGAATTATGGACGGCGTCGTTGCTCACGTGGTGTGTACCAGGCTTCTGAATGATTTAGAGCTTTTACATCATCACCCTCCGCTTCCACCCCCACCCCTGGCTCCCGATGATGCGCGTGCAAGCTCGCGATGCTGCTGCTGCTGCTGGTGACTGCAGCATCCGACATGGAGCTCAAGCGCTACCGGAGCACGGGCATCCTTTAATCCACCAGGGTCACAGCACAGCTCGTGAGTGTTTTTTTCGCTCTCTCTCTCCTTGTCCTTCAACTCTTTCCATCCTGTCCCTCTATGTCTGTCATCAGTGCTTGAGAGCAATGGCGCAGAAAAGCAGAGGGTTATACTTCTGTTCTGAAAGAGTCTGTTATTGATTGTTTTTAAAAATATACGGAAATGCTTCCTTCGTGAGTGTTACTGTGCGTTCTCAGTGCGAGTCAATGTGTCTATGTGCGTGTGTGTACGTGCCTGTTTGTTTCTGTGTATGAAAGTGTTTGGGGCGGGTGCTGTTCCCCACCGGGCTCAAGCCGCAGTGGCTACACCGGCAGAAAGGGAGGTGCACCAGGACCAGAAACATAAACGGTAAATTAACGGCGTGAGGTTTAATTTGTTTGTTTTGTGGATTGAATTCTTAACCTTCAATAGCATCATCCGTTTGTCCGCTGATTTTTTAGATATACGGGATAACCCGTTAGCCTGTATTGTTGGGTTTAGAGTGTTTGTTTCTGTAACTGAGCGTCTGCAACTAGGATGCCACAAAGTGGTAACCAGCCCTTTGTCTTTGTAGGGTAGAGGAGGGAGGAGGGGAATGAGGGTTGTAATAACTGAGTTAGGTGGAATAAGGTTTTTATTTTGAGATCCTGCGGGTAAAGTTTACATGCAAGATCTAAAATGCGCAAGACTAAGGCTAATGAAATAACCACACTTTTCAGGTGGCCAATTAGCACAGGTGATCAGAATTATTGCACTTGGGAGTACTTCCTTTCACTCAGTCAGTCACTCATTCCTCTCTCACTCTTACTTTCTGAAACCTGAGATTATAATCTTTGGTAGCCTGTGCTAGCATCACCATCAGAGTTTTGAGGAGTGAGAAATGGGAACAAAGATCTCAATTATTCAGGTGTGCGGGGGTTGCAGTTACAAGCCCCCGATGTCTCAGAAAGAGAAAGACGGGCAGACCTATCACAAACAATGCTGCGGTTTTGTCACAGTGCAATGATATCAAATAAATGACAATATCTTCTCCAAGAGCATCACTGTGTGCGTGTGAGTAAGTAAGTGTGTTTGTGCCTGTTCGTGGGTGTGTGTGCTGCCGGGCTTTGGTACCTGCGGGGTAAGCTATACCGTTAGCATGGTGTGTATAGCTGCCGTACAGGCTTGTTATCAAGGCAGATGATTGGGATCGACTGGAGACCCAGTGGCTTTGACTGTGTGTGCGTGCGTGCGTGTGTGCGTGTGTGAGTGTGTGTTTGCATGGGGCTGATCTAATAACCCCATCTCTATTGATGGGTGTATGTGTGAGTCACACACTCTTGTTTATGAATGGCTGGGCCCATCTCCTGTCCTTGACGTCAGTAAAGCTGGACACGCACAAAAGGCTAACTCAATCAGCTGCTGACACACTCGCACACACACACACACACACCCACACACACACGCGCACATCCTCTTTATCTCCGTCAACAACGCCCTCGCTGCTGCCAGACTGCAGTCCACGTTGAACAAGAGCGAGGAGAGACAGTGAGTGAGTGAGTGAGTGAGAGAGAGAGAGAGAGAGACAGAGAGACAGAGAGACAGAGACAGAGAGAGCGTGTTCGGACAGGTGGCAGGCTGGAAAAGAGGAGGAGAGATAGAGGGGGGCCTTCGGGGCTAGCGCGTGGGCTGCTGTGGTCATTGTTGTTATGACAATACAATCTGATCTCCTCGCGCGAGTCCCTGCGCATGTAGCCATAGATACGGGCGAATGGGCCTCACCCTGGCTGTGATCTCCTCTCGCTCGCTCTCTCTCTCTCTCTCTCTCTCTCTCTCTCTCTCTCTCTCTCTCTCTCTCCTCGCTGCCACGGTGCACCCTGTGATCCTGATGACAGGATCACCACAGGGCTCTAGCCGCCTCGCCGTTGTCTTTAGCTGTTTAGTCTTCTACTTTTACCCAGCATGCACCTGTGTGGTTGTCAGGAAAGGGCTATTCACTTCCATCCTCCCTAGAATCCAACAATCTCTATATGATGCCACATCCGCGCACGACACAGATTGGAGGTTCATAGGAAGAGGCAGCACCCCTAGACTATTGAGCCTCCCCTCTGCTTGCTAGGGACTGGGTGAGTTGGTGGTGGCAGCAGGGCAAAGTCAAGGTGCTAAGGACAGGGCCCTCCAGCTGGAGCCTGCCCCGTGCTGTCCGGAGACCAGAGAGAGAGAGCCAGAGAGAGAGAGCCAGAGAGAGAGAGCCAGAGAGTGAGAGCCAGAGAGAGAGAGCCAGAGAGAGAGAGCCAGAGAGAGAGAGCCAGAGAGAGAGAGCCAGAGAGTGAGAGCCAGAGAGTGAGAGCCAGAGAGTGAGAGCCAGAGAGAGAGAGCCAGAGAGAGAGAGCCAGAGAGAGAGAGCCAGAGAGAGAGAGCCAGAGAGAGAGAGCCAGAGAGAGAGAGAGAGAGAGAGCCAGAGAGAGAGAGCCAGAGAGAGAGAGAGAGAGAGAGAGAGAGAGAGCCAGAGAGAGAGAGAGAGAGAGCCAGATAGAGAAGAGCCAGAGGGGTAGAGCCAGAGAGAGAGAGGAGAGAGAGCAGAGAGAGAGAGAGAGAGCCAGAGAGAAAGTGAAAGATAGAGAAGGAGGGGTAGAAGGAGAGAGAGCGAGGTCGACAGAGCAACCGTTTCGTTCGAAACACAAAGGGGACTGAAGTAGCATGGAGCAGCTCCATTTTCCAGTCACTTGCTGTTACATGGGTGCTGGCGCCAGAAGGAAGTACGTACATGTTAGCTTTAACGAGACAGTGAAATGTGTCCCTGGTAGCTGGGGGTGTGCATCAGCGAGGCTAGCGAAAAGACTGCACGGAGAGTTAGGACGAGGGGGAACGGGTGCGCGGGCGACACACCTTCCCTGGCTCTTTCAGTCGACTACAAGCAGGTAGCCGCGCTACGTGGACGGAGAGGCCGCTCGATGTGGAGGAGACGTCGAGAAGAGAGGGGGAGAGAGGCACGGGAGAGAATCTGGTGTGTAGGAGTCGGGTGAGAGAAGTCTAGCCTGCGTGGCCGCTTGATGAACACCAAAATAGAGCTGTTATCGCTGCGGGTTTGAGCTCCTCCTGGTCCTGGAATCCACACAGAATTTCAGAGAGTGTGTTTTGGGGGGATCTAAGCACCATGGGGCCGGTCATATGGTAATCCCAGTCCTACGTTTTCGTCCTTTAGGGTGTAGGAGCAGCAGGGACACACAGAGTCCCATCCCTTTCAAAGATCCCCAGGCACATCAACACCTCGTAGACCTGCTGTTCATTCCACTTCCTCGGCGCTAGTCAGACGTCAGGGTAAACAGAGAGAATAGCTGTCTGTCTCGGCTGGTTTCTCTGGGATTGAACAGACAGGAATAGTTGTCTACTAGGTTGTCTGTGTGGACTTTGTTTTAATGGGTTGTCTTTGCTGCGTAGAGTCGGGGGCCTGGATGGTACAAGGGGCGTGGAGGCTGCTACATAGACCAGTGTGATAATACAGTATATTATACTATATTATACTATGTCGCACACTGCTTATTGCTGAAGCGGAGCCTTGGCATACAAGCGATGGGTAACTACACGGCCACGCACACACCCCCGCACACACACACGTACTCTCCGCACAGCTGTGCAAGGCGGACACACCCACGGCGTTATGTAACAGGGATGAGCTCACGCTCTGAGGCGGCGATGCTTCCTGACTCCTTCTCTTTCCCTGGCTCCCTCTTCTTTCTTCCCTTCTGCGCTGTGCCACACACACACACACACACACACACACAGACCAAAATGCAGTCGGACTGACAGCAGATACCCCCACAGACAGACAGACAGACAGGCAAGCACAGAGTTTTCTCGGTTTGATTGGGGGGGGGGGGGGATTAGCCAACTCACTAATTAACGCTAGGAGTTTTTCTCTAAGAGCTACTATGCCGGGCAGTCAGAGAGATTTAGAGGGGCTGTAGACGGTGAGAAATAGAGTGAGAGAACGAGAGAGGACGAGCGAGAGAGCGAGGAAAAGAGGGAGCGGGGGAAGGGAGAGAGAGAGCCACCTGCCAACGTGGACTAGCGGGGAGATATTTTCCGCTGACTCAGGTCCTCGTCAGGACAGCGAGTTCGCCACTTCCTGTCTGTGACCCACGGTGGCCCGTTGCCAGGTTAGTGGGAATCGGGGACGGTTGCCAGGTTGGGACTGAACCAGGGCCTATTAGCCTTATTAAGATACTGCAGCGCTGCATGCAACGGAAGCTTATTGGGGCTGTTAATCCAGTGATTGGGGGGGGGGGAGAGTGGAAGCGAAGCGCGGACACTGGGCTTAGTCACAGCCCATTAGGGCTGGCAGGGAGACGCTGACAGCTAGCTGGAGCCCCGCTAGCACCGCGCTGTCTGGGCCTCCGAGGCCGCTGCCGGTCCACCTGACCACGGGGAGGGTGCTGGGTATCGATCACTAGATAAGCACCACTCCAGCCGACATTGTAATGACCATGTTTGTTAATCCTCCCCTGAGGAGATCCCATTACCGCTGTCCGACTGTCAGTCTGCCACGTGTCAGCCCGCCTGTCTGCCTGCCTGACTCTATTTGTCTGTCTGTGTGTCTTCTCTGGTGGACTGTTTGACAGTCTGTCTGCCTGCCTGACTCGTTGTCTGTCTGTCTGTCTGTCTGTCTGTCTGTGTCTGTCTGTCTGTTACCCCCTTTCCACAAAGACGAACCTAGAGCCAATTCCGTGCCGGTGCTAGAGCCAGTTCACCTACGGTTCAATTTGCGAGCCTTAGAAGAACCGTTTGCTTTTTCACGGGCTAGAGAACCACGTCAATACGTCAGTATATACGTCACTACTTTCGCAGCAACGCAAGGCTCAACTTCAACTCACAACAGCAACGGCGGACTAGCCATTAGCTAGCCACTCTAGTCAACTGAAATAGATTTTTCACCTTCCAGTGCCTCTTCCCCGTTCTTTATTTATTTAAAGACGTGCCTGCAGTGCTCCTTTTTCAAAGCGACGCCCCCTTGCACTTTTTAATTTTTGGCAGAGCACGTCATGTAGCCATGTGATGTGGAAAATAGTTAAACTTTTACCAAAGTGTAGCGCTCATCAATGTCACTTCTTTGTCAGCCGGCCAATCAAAATCGATTAAAGGCGGGACTAAAAGTGGTGCTTGGTCTTAGACCAGCAAAGAGTTGGAGCCAGCTTGGAACCCATTTTTCGGGCCGAGAGCCGGCTCCTTGGCGATGGAAAAGCAAAGAGCGGGTTCAAGATTTGGCTCTGGCTCCGAACCAGCCCTGAAACTTGCTTGGTGGAAAAGGGGTATGGTACTCTGCCAGTCCTCACCTCCTTACATACGCTGATAGCATGAAGTCAGCCAGTTAAGAAAGAACACGTCTGCACTTCAAAGGCGGACGCTCCTTTCCGCCCAGGTATCCATGTTTCCATTCCAACCGGGCCAAGGGTTGTGGAGTGAGAGCGATGCCCTTATTACACGGCGTAATGTATGTGGCGACGCGATCAGAGCGGAGCAGCTTTCTATGAAGCCGAGCGGGGGGGGGGGCTGAATAATTCAGCAGCTAGCTAGCTGGGGGGGGGGGGCTTTGATGAGGACAGAGACAGCGGCACTTGCTCGGGCTCCACACTGCTGCTGCTGCTGCGGCTCTGGGCCTCTTAACAATTAAATGAAGTTGCGTCATCGAGGGACTTTGTCGGGAATCGCGAAGATCCGTCTCGGCACTCCATAAGAGACGCAAACTCAGCAATAGGCCACGTACAAAAAAAAACACACAAAAGAAACTGAAATCGATTCGGCGCCAGAGATTAATTTGGAAGCAGAATTCTGAGGAATTGTATTTTATTATCACAAAAAGCCATTTGAATCCAAGTTAAGGGTGGAGGCTGTGTGTTTAGTTGCTGCTGGAGCAGGATTTGGCAGCACCCAGCAGTACCCTTGGCTCCCCTTCTTACTGGTCTGTTTCCCCTGCAGTCTACTGCTGTTCACCCAGCAGGCTCTACCCGCTGGCCCCCGGCAACCGTCGACCGATCTAGCCCCAAGGTGGCGGCCATAGGCCCAGGTGCCTGGGTAAACAGGCTGTAATGTGATCTGAGGCTGTTTGTATGTGTCAGTGGGGGCTGGAGCAGTGTGTTGTCTACCCGCAACACAAATAGGCAGCGTGCTCACGCACACACACACACGCACGCGCACGCGCACGCGCACGCGCACACGCACACATAGACACGCACGCACACACACACACACAGAGGGGTTCAGCTCCCATCCGCCTGCCGTGGTCCGCAGCGCCTCAATGTGACTGATTGAATACGTGCTTAGACCTCAGTCTGTTCAATTATTGCAGCACAGGGGCTGTCTGGGTGTGGCTCAAACACACACACACACACACACACACACACGGTAAAGCACAAAGGGCCTGACGGGGCCATACACAACTCTGTCTCTTCCATTTCGAGGATCGATGTGTGATCCTGTAAAGGGGAAAGGGATGTGTTGTTTTCCTGGCTGTGTGTCCCCCCCCCGCCCCCCCTCCCTCCTTCCTAATCTGCCTCCATCTTTCTGCTTCATGCACTGGCACACCCGTCGCTTACTCGTATTGACCCGCGTTGTGTTCGTGTGTCTGTGTTTCTGACAGTGAGCGTGTGTGTTGTTTATGTGTCTAGCGTCGAGACCTTTTTATTACCTGATGGCCTGCTGTGGCTTTCAGAACAGCCCTTTGGAGTACGGTTGGTGTTTAGTCAATTAGTGTAATTTAAGGCTGCTTGCAGCGTTGCATAATGTGGGGTGCTGTGTGGTCTGAATACGGGATTATTTACAACCAGGCCTATGGTTGGAAGGTTTGATCCGTTGATCAGGTTCATCTGTGCTTATGTGCACGATGAGTTCAAACATCCACAGCACCACAGGCCCCAAAGCCACCCCTGCCTGTCATTCAATGCTAGACGCACTCCCTTGTACGCACGCAAGCGCACGCAAGCGCATGCGCGCGCACACACACACACACACACACACACACTTAAACAGGCAAGCGCAATAACAGGCTTGCCCTCCATTGTGAGGTAGCGCACACACACACACACACACACACACACACACACACACACACCCGCACAGTGTGACTAAACAGCTAGAGTAATTGCAGGGCTCTCTTAAGTGGCTGATGGCTCGGAGGCAGCCGCATGTGTGTGTTTCCAGCGGTAGGTGTTTGCTCAGAGCGCTCGGTGACTGAGCGGTGAATTGTCCACTTCACCTGCGTGAACGATCCGGGCCCACGGGGGGGGGGCAGGGAGCGAGGGAGACCCGCGGCACAATGGGATAATGACCTTGGCCATTACCTTTCAAAACCTCTTTCTAAAGTGGTGCTTGTGCGGTTTCAACTCCCAAGTGGTTTCAAGCCCAGAAGTCTCGCACACAATGCTCTTCGTTACGCATGGCGTGTGGCGTACACCAGGGCTGTGCTGTGTACTGCGTCCCATGTCGACGACGGGCTGGTTCTGACCTGGGGTCAGCTCCGGGGGGGAGTCGTCTCTCTCCCCGATCAGGAAGTGATGAAGGTCGGAGGGAAGTGATGTCACGAGGCTCCTCTGGAAGTCGGACCGCGCAGTGTCCGGGGGTCTCTGGGCTGCGTTGAGAGAGGCACGAACAGAGCACGCATGAGGTCCCGGGCAGTTGCGTAGGGCGCGCACTCGCACACACACACACACACACACACACACACACACACACACACACACACACACACACACACCAAAAAGCAGTGTGACCAAAAAGCAGGCACACTAAGTAGACTCTTCGGTCGAACACATGCACGCTTT
>JAPMUY010010423.1:0-99604 GCA_026901105.3 Galaxias olidus
CACCTCTGACTTCTGACCCCTTTCTCCCCCGGTTGCTCAGTTTGGCCGGACGGCCAGCTCTAGGAAAGAGTCCACTAATTGGTTCCAAACTTCTTCCATTTGCTAATGATGGAGACCACTGTGCTCGTTAGGACCTTCAATGCTGCAGACATTTTTTTGTACCCTTCCCCAGATCTGTGCCTCCATACAATCCTGTCTCGGAGGTCTATTTTACTATATTTTATTTTTAATACATTTGCAAAAATTTCTAAACTTTTTTCACTTTGTCATTATGCGGTATTGTATGTAGAATGTTGAGAATTTTTATTTATTTAATCCATTTTGGAATTAGGCTGTAACATAATAAAATGTGGAAAAAGTGAAGGGGTATGAATACTTTCAGGATGCACTGTACACAGCGATTTTGAGTTGATTTTGTTTTATGGTTTCAGAGGAGTTAATTCAAATCCAACCAATACATTTATAAACTTGGCTATTTGTAAAACATTTAGTTTTCAAGGTGCATTTTGAAAAACTTTATATCGTGATGTAAATCATAATACAAATATTGTATAGAAGTATGATATACATTGGTCCAATATTGAAGCAGTTAAAAATCGAAATGTACAGTACTGTTTACAGTAATACATTTTGATTCACTGTGAGCTAAATTTTTTAAATATCAAAAATCCCGAACTTGTTTCTGTAGTACACCATCTGAGAATAATATTCTGTGATTTTGGTGTAATTTGGTTTTACGGCCTCGGAGGAGTTGACTGAAATAGATATGTGTCAGAGTAAAGTTCAACCAAAAAAATCGCAAAACTCTAATATTTATAAAAGATTCGGTTTTTAAGATAACAATCTGAGATTTTGCACACTTCATGTCATTAATGTTGGGATATTTATATATATTTTTAAAAGAGGATTTTTCAATGAACCAGTGCGATATGACAAATTGAATGTACAGTAGTGATTGCAGTAATATATTTGGATGCGCTGTGAGCTCAGTTTCGGAGATATCAACAAGATATTTTAGACATTTGATATTGAGCATCTGAAGATGCTATCCCGTAATTTTTATGTGATTTGGATATATGGGTTTGGACCTGGACCCTTCGGGTAAACCATCAGTTTTTGAAAAAAACAGAGTGATGGACTTCATAATTTGTAATCGGTGCCAGCATATGAAAGTTTCATCTTACTACAATGGACAAGTTCTGAAGATTTCAGAGCTGTAACCCTAATGGCCTATTTTTAATAATTTTATTAACACTTTGAACTTTGACCTGCTGCTATAGCGCCACCAACAGGAACAATAAGACGGCATGACATGGGGTGTAGTTTTGAGAGGACCTGGACATGTGTGCCAAATTTGGTGCATTTTTAACTATGCGAAGTAGGATATTTGGGGGAAGAATAATAATAACAAGAAATGCATTTTCCTGCGCAAATGTGATGTGATGCATCGCAGTTATTCGACTGACCGCCTTAGCGCACAGAACCTACCCCTGCAGCACAAGCGGACTGCGGTCCAAACCCTGTTTGTTGACAAGGGGGCTTATTGCTGCTAGATCGGTAGTGTTAGTCATCATAATAATAATGGTGGATACATGACGATGAAGTACTACCGTTTGATTTTATTTTCAACAAGGTCAGGCTTTCACCGACAATGCTTTTAGTTCTGCATTTAGTTCAGAACAGGGTAGCGCATGAGCAGTAATTTCTCCCTGTCAAAATGGGCTACCTCATACTTTTCAATTGAGGTAGCCCATTTGGAGAGGAGGCTCAATTTTCAGTTGTATTTGATATGTTGCTACAGGGAAGCCCACCTACACTGTAAAAAAAATAAAGTTGGCTCAACTTATAATTATGAGTAACCTGGCTGCCTTAAGATTTTGAGTAAGATGAGCAAAGATTAGGTTCTGGCAACTTCGTTATTTTAGTTTGATGTACTTCAATTTAAGTTCATGCAACTCACTATGAAAAGTCAATTTGACGAAATTGACAGCCTATAGCAAACTGATTATTTAATGATATTGACATATATTTGAAAGTTGAATAAATGAATTTTCTAGATACAGCACTTTAACGCAAACGCGTCAGGAACCCCCAACAAACACCTTTTTTTTCACAATAGGTAACAGAAGGGGAACATACTTGCCTCCCACCGGAACTTCAACTATTGTTACCGGTTTTCATTTCATGTCAGACAAGTTCCGCCTAGCATAAGCACCGATACAACATCCGTGCAGCTGCTTTAAGATTCGTCAGCTCAACCCAGTCTAATAAGGCTAGACTGATGCATCTACATGACGTGGTTTGTTAATCTTGGAAGTAGTAATTTCAGGGGTTCTCATTAATGATAACAGTGTTCAGAGTAAGAGTTGCAAAAAAATATATTTTTCATATGCCTTATATAATTTGCTATGTATGTTTAGCAGGGATTGTATCACTTTGAGATTACTCTAGCAAAGTAAAGCACAATCCAAATAAATTGTATTATCATTGATATTACATCTTATAACTTGCTGGGATATATGCAAATGTATTACCTCAATGGCCTATCAGGATAGCAGTAACGATGACTATTACTTGGTCAAAAGTCAGGTGACATCTTCAGTATGTTAATTCAATTGTTCGAGTAAACTTGAATGTCTAAATTGCATTGACTAATATGTTTTGCTTGATCAGTTGGTCAGGTTCCAACTTGAAATAACAAGTTGACTCAATGTCTTAATTTTAGTACAACTAACTTATTAAAACAAGTTGAACTACCTAAAAGGCCAAATAATTCTTTACAGTGAATTAGTTGCCATCTCAGCACGGTGGCTCAGTGGTTAGCACTGTTGCCTCACAGCAAGGACGTCCCGGGTTCAATCCCCACCTGGCCCTTGGGCCAGAAATACCCTTTCTGTGTGGAGTTTGCATGTTCTCCCCGTGTTTGCGTGGGTTTCCTCCGGGTACTCCGGTTTCCTCCCACAGTCCAATAACATGTAGGTTAATTGGTAACTCTAAATTGCCCGTGAGTGAGAGTTGTTGTCTGTCCCTATGTGTCAGCCCTGTGATAGACTGTGATCCAACCTGTCCAGGGTGGATGGATGGATGGATGGATGGATGGAAGTTGCCGTCTCAAGGCGCCACGTTTAGCCTACTGTTCAAGTGGTTGCTTAATTATGTGTAGAAGTGTGCATTTATGTTAATTCCCCTTAGGAGTCAGGACTAAAACATTGACGAAGATTTGACTAAAACGAAAACTTACGAACACTGACTAAATCTTAACTATAACGAAACAAAATTAAATGACCAAAATTTGACTTAAACGTAACTACAATTTTCAGTAAGAACGAAGACGAAAACAAAATGAAAAATGCTTGTCAAAATTAACACTGAGTCCGTGGCATTCGTACTGACATTTTGGCGTTGCAATGGAAGCAAAATGCAGGTGTTTAGGTGCCAGAAAATGGGGCTAATATTATTATTATTATAATAATAATAATTACGAAACTTAAGGATAACAGTGTTGCATCTTACGAGGCAATTACATAATAACCAGACTGAGTCAGTCATTGCTGCAAGCCAATGCTGCAAGCCAAGACAGTCAGTATAGCTCAGTGCTTCTCAATTATTTTCTGTTACGCCCCCCCTAGGAAGAAGTAAACATTTCGCGCCCCCCCAACTCTCCGCCGCGACTGTAAATAGTATAATTTGTCTATAAAATTGTTATAAGTACACCTCTGCATAACATTGTATCCTTATTAACATTAAAGAAAACACAAAAAAAGAAAAAAGAAAGAAATATCGATCAACTTACAACAAAGAATAACTTTATTAACATTGTTTTTTAGTCTGTAACAGAAAAGACTTAAAATGCATCAATTTGCCTGAAATAAAAAAATCAATCCTTATTTAAACTGTAAACATTTTTTGACCATTTGATACTGAAAAATTAAATTAAATATAATCAATTAAAAATAAACATACCGGTCTTTCCTCGTCTCCCACCGTAGTCACAGTGAAGCCAAGCGCTACATACGTTTCATCATATTTCCTCGTCTTAGCTTTCGGGAGGCTTACGTTTGTCTCATTATCTACGTCTCTCTCCGCCTTTCTTTTCATCCATGTGAAATATTTTTCTATGGTGTCGCTTAAGGGTTTGTTCAGTGCACTTCATATCTCCTGCTCTGTGCTGTGTGCTCTTGTTCGGTGCAAAAAAACCCTACTCCCTGCGCACACTCTGATAATGAGAGCGCCACTGCCACCTACTGAGTGGATGTGCAATTACACTTCATTCTAGTACGGAAAAAAGTATGTTCCCCGGGTCACACGCGCCCCCCCGGCATCGCTCCGAGCTCCCCGCAGGGGGGAGCGCCCCACTATTTGAGAAGCACTGGTACAGCTTAACATAACAACTTACAATTACATAACATCGACGCTAGATGGGGGCAAAAGACCGAGAAAACTCTCTCCCCATTCATTTCAATTGGGCCAAAAAACGATTTAAAAATAATAATAAAAAATATAAAACGTTACCCGATCAGTTAGCTGTATGTTATTTCAACGGACTGCAATACCCAAGACATGTGGGCACTGGAATGGAATTGATTGGGTCAAAATTGCGGGCATAGATAGGCACGCTAAAATAGGCCTAATAATAATAATAATAATAATAATAATAATAATAATAATAATATGACTTTCCGGTAACAGTATGTGCTGCATCTGATGATGCATCACGTAATGATAATAATACGATTACAATAGTTGCCCGGCTGTACCAGCCGGCCACCTAATTGCAAGAGTTGACAAGCTGTACTAGCCGCCCACCTAACGATCACAAGAGGTGACCGGCTGCACAGCCGGCCACCTAATAATAATAATAATAATAATAATGATGATAATATTACATTCTATTTTCCAAACACAAAGCACTTTACATGAGAGGGACATGTTATGGAAACAGAGCACATGGATGTTAGTCTAACTGGCCTAAGCAGAAGTGGTGAGACCTTGGGCAACACAGGACTTATCAGTGCTCCTCCTTCCTTAAAGAGGGAATGGGTGCCTAACATACATCAGCTATCAGATATCTGAACTATGAGTAAGTTCTCATTACGTGATGGCAAATAGATTCAGTGCTGCTCTAACAGTGTGACCACTAAGAAGGCCACATAAGTGTAAGACGAAGCGTGTGCTCTGTAGATATTTTGTTGATGCAGGCATTTTTCTAAAAAGGTGTATAAAGTGCTTTCAGTTGTGTTTCCCATCCACTTTTGCTAGGGGGATGTTGTTATGGTGACAGAGAAATGAAGGGAGGGATCCTTTTTTAACTGCTCCTCGGGACCCTGTCATGTTGTTGTTACGGAGACGTGTGGGAGAATCTGCTGACAAGGCCAAACCCTCGACCACAGATGTGAGCGTAAACGTCTGATTGGGTGAGACTTTCATTGTTGATGGGCTTTTGAAGATCCTTTTGCTTGATGTGAGGGCTTGTTATGGGGATGGTGTGTCTTACCTATGTCTCTTGGTATGCCCTGACCTCCTCAGGCCCACTTTACAACTTTGCTGTGAGAAAGGGCCTGTCCGTCACACGGTTAACTCTGAAATGATCCGTCCAAACAAACCTAATTATCCGGTGGGGGTTTCTCGCTGTGAAGCATTAAGTGACAACGTGGTCAGCGTTTATACAAGCCCTCTTTCAACGTTACAACACCGCATGTGCGTAAGCATTTTGCTATGAGAATGCAGTGCGATCTTAATGATCTGCTTTTGCCTTAATCTATTTTTAATTGAGGTTCCATCTTTTTTTTCCTACTGTTTTCCCAAACGGGACAACCCATGCCATTAAGTTTATACCACCAATTAAAGCCCTGACACCAGATGCCCTGTCTGCCCCAGAACCAATTGGTGATGGACACCAAACACCCTGCCACAGGACCTCAGGGCCCCACACATTGGTGGCTATTCATTTGCCTGTGGAGGAATAGGCCTAGGCATAGAGCCATGTTATCTTAGCTGTCCTTTTAGGTGCCCTACTGAGTCACACGGCACGCAGAGCCAAAGGTTTACACAGAAATGGAGACAGGCTTGTAAGGATTACTATTTGGTACAATCCCCCTATGGAATAGAGATTACTATTAGGTACAATCCCCCTATGGAATAGAGATTACTATTAGGTACTGTTCCCAATGGAATAGAGATTACGATTGGGTACTGTTCCCTATGGTATGTAGATTACTATTAGGTATAGTTCCCCTATGGAATAGAGATTACTATTAGGTACAATCTCCCTATGGAATAGAGATTACGATAGTATTAGGTACAGTTCCCGTATGGAATAGAGATTACTATTAGGTACAGTTCCCTATGGAATGTAGATGTTTAGTTCCCAGTGGAATTGATATTACTATTAGGTACTGTTCCCTATGGAATGTAGATTACTATTAGGTACAATCCCCCTATGGAATAGAGATTACTATTAGGTACAGTCTCCCTATGGAATAGAGATTACTATAGTACTAGGTACAGTTCCCCTATTGAATAGAGATTACTATTAGGTACAGTTCCCCTATGGAATATAGATTACTATTGGGTACAATCGCCCTATGGAATAGAGATTACTATTAGGTATAGTTCCCTGTGGAATTTAGATTACTATTAGGTATAGTTCCCTATGGAATAGAGATTACTATTAGGTACAATTCCCCTATGGAATAGAGATTACCATTAGGTACAATCCCACTATGGAATAGAGATTACTATTGGGTACAATCTCCCTATGGAATAGAGATAACTATTAGGTATAGTTCCCTATGGAATGGAGATTACTATTAAGTATAGTTCCCTATGGAATAGTGATTACTATAGTATTAGGTACAGTTTCCTGTGGAATAGAGATTACTGTTAGGCACTGTTCCCAATGGAATGTAGATTACTATTAGTACTGTTCCCTATGGAATGTAGATTACTATTAGTACTGTTCACTATGGAATGTAGATTACTATTAGGTACTGTTCCCTATGGAATGTAGATTACTATTAGCTATAGTTCCCTATGAAATGTAGAGTCTGATAGAGCAGACCGTCCCCCTCTCCCTCCAGTGCTAGGCCAATAGAGCAGACCGTTCCTCTCTCCCCTGCTTCCACCAGCCCCTCTGCTCTGGAGAGGCCCAGTTGTGCTCCACTGACTAGGGATAAATGGAGGTAATGGAAATCATATGCTGCCTGTTGGTTTGGCTTGGCCTGCATGAAACATTAGGAGAGCGCAGTCACGGGACTGGTCTGGAGATGTGAGGAGATGAGATAGGGGAGGGGACAAGACAAGGAGAATATGGGTGTGTGTTCCTGTTTTAGGCGACATATTTTACAAACAAAAAAGAAGAAAAGAACGATAATGTGCAACGCACCCACAAGCCTATCTGTAAAACCGTTTCCAAGCTGTGGTATCAAGGTATGACTCAAAGAGGATACTATGGGTTCTTTGCAGCTTAAACAGTTACAGTGTTACGGCTTCAAATACATCCACCATGTTGAGGCAATAGAAAACTATCATTAGCGGTTAATTGGAGGATCAGATGAGCGGTTCTTCTCTGTCATTGCACACTGTGCCGTGTGTTTGGGTGGTTGTCTAATGACGGGGGCCAGATTTTAGAAAGCCACAAGGTCTTTGCTTTTATTCCTGTCCTTAAATCTTTTTTTAAAATGTTTTTAATATGACTGATTCCAGGTGCAAATTAAAGTTCCTCTCTTGCATAAAATTTTTTTTCCGCTCTGAATGCGGTCTGTGTAGTAGTGTGTGTCGTGTGCAGCTGATGTTTAGTCATCTGTGTAGTGTGCAAGCCCTCAGTGATGAAACCTCAAGCGCTCCCCCATATTTTTCCTGTTTGCATCTCGTTGCCATATCTGTGGCAGTGTGAGGCTCATAATGTCTTTTCCAGAACTTACACATGTTCTGTAAGCTCCCTCCCAGTTCACTGGGGTGTGCTGAGCTTCAACTCTGTGTTACATACCGCCATGTTTAACAGTGTTGGCTTGAGGATTGGGGAGGTTTTTTTCTTTTGACCTGGGTCAATGATCTATCTTGTTCGGTAGGTAAAAAATTAAATGTGGTGAGTTTCCCTTTTCCCCTTTTGTCTGAGAGAATATATGAAAAACCACGTTGCACCCAAGTGGGTGGGTGTTATGCAGCCCCTGTAGTGTCTCAGGCTGTCTTTAGGCCCCTCTCTCGTGCTGTGTTTAGGCCCCTGTAGTGTCATAGGCTGTGTTTATGCCCCTGTAGTGTAGTGTTCCAGGCTGTGTTTAGGCCCCTGTCCCAGTCTGTGTTTAGGCCCCTGTAGTGTCTCAGGTTGTGTTTATGCCCCTGTAGTGTCACAGGTTGTGTTTAGGCCCCTCTAGTGTCTCAGGCTGTGTTTAGGCCCCTGTAAAGTCTCAGGCTGTGTTTAGGCCCCTGTAGTGTCCCATGCTGTGTTTGGGGCCTTGTCTCAGTCTGTGTTTAGGCCCCTGTAGTGTCCCAGGCTATGTTTAGGCCCCTGTAGTGTCCCAGGCTGTGTTTAGGCCCCTGTCCCAGGCTGTGCTTAGGCCCCTGTCCCAGGCCTGCTGCTGGAACACACCCATCCCTTTCTCTCTGCACCTGGACACAAACACTGGTGTAGTATGAGGATCCAATCTTGAACACACACAAGCTTATTGTGCACATTGTGACATCTTTAAATGGAAAGTGCTTAAAGGAAGTTTATTCTTTGTTCCCTTTTTGTCTTTTCCTGTGCAGAGATTGGCTCAATCCGCCTTCGACTCGTTCTACAGATGGAAGACTGCACGCCATCCCTCTCCGTCCACAACTAACATGGCTGCCCATGGCCTCCTTCTGCACTGAAACCCATTAGAGCGGTGTCGCGTGTGAACATGGTGATCATCTTCTCAAAAACACTGGACAAGAAGAAGAGTGTCAATGATGTAAGGTCCAAGGACGCTGAATTGCTACTGGTGAGAGAAATACTGCCTTTGGACTTTCACTCACAGTATATCAGTTTGTTATTACTGTCACTATAATATAGCACCATGAAAGTGAAACAATGATAGTTTGAATGATTAGGTTAGGAATTGCTGTAGTGCCTAACTACATATAACATAAGCCCAAGTCCATTTTCTAGCAGAATAAGGTCAGTCTAGACTGGGGAAACCTTACAGGTGCCCCCTTTCACCCTGCCCTCATTGTTGGTCGACCTTCAGAGCCTAATTAGACCGGGGCCCTTGGCATTTCTACAATACTGACCATTGTAGTTGTTTGCAGCGAGCGAGCAATCGAGGTCTTAACTTTATTTGCATGGCCTTACTGCTGGTCCTGCTATATGGAATAATATTACTCCTCCCTAAGCTCCCCATGGCATAATAGAGCACAGCTTTGAGTGAGGTAATTTGGTTTAAAATGTATTTAGCTGAAAAAGAGGCTTTTAAACAAGTTTTAGCGTTTTATAGTTGCCATTTTCCACTGCAAGGTGTCTAGTTCCTCCCATAACATTGGGATGTTGTGGTGAGGAACTTAAAGGGACTCCTAATAACATTTCACAAGCATGCTCCTTTGTCCTTTATGTGCACACAGATGCTACACTGCTCTTGGACCTGTAGCCTTAAATGAATAGGGATAGGTGAGTGTGTGTATAGCACGGGATGAGTCAGCCTTGCCAGAGATATGTATGGACATGTCTGTGGAGTTGTAGGCCGAACAGAAGAGGTTGTGGGTCGCTCATGTTTTCTTTGTCTCTCTGCTTTTCCCTGTGCCTGAGGACAGCGCAGTCTCCACACGATGAGCAGAGGGACCACCCTCTTGTCCTGTGGAGCAGTGGGTGAGTGCGTTCCTCTCCCACTTTCTTTACTCGAGCCATAGTTGTCACAGCTGTCGCTCAATTTCTTCACCTAATGCCATAGATAATTACTAATTTCACTTGTTTTGATCTGGGGAGAGATTTCACTGTCTCCCTATGTATGTGTAGTGTGTTATAAATAACTTAACAAGCCTGACAATCCAGATTTTGTTATCTATAACAGCCGCCTATTTTAACCCTCCCTTTGTTTGTCCCTGTCACTCACCTTTCCTCCATGTTCACTAATCACCTGCCTTTCTGCAGAGTTACTGTAATATTTCAACAGTCAACAGTTAGGACTCTGCCTATGTAAAGACCCCTTTGTTTAAAAAAACAAGCTACTATAAACTCAAACCTGTTCCATGTGTGGGAGACTTCCTCAACGTCTTAGGAAAACACACATACTGCTATCATAACTCTATGGTTAGAGTTAACCGGGTCATAATTCTATAGTTAGAGCTAACTTAACCGGGTCTCATCATAAGTCTATGGTTAGAGCTGACGTTAACCGGGTCTCATCATAACTCTATGGTTAGAGCTGACGTTAACCATGTCTCATCATAACTCTATGGTTAGAGCTGATATTAACCGGGTCTCATCATTTCTGATAGGACTGGACCTGGGTGCCCTTTGACCTTCATCTCAATCCTGTCGTCAGTTGTTTTCCTAGCATTCCTGTCAGGTCATTTAATCACCCCCGTGCATTGTTTGCTGAGCTCAAACAATGGTTTATGTCTACCACTGGGCAAGATTTGGGAGAAAACATTCAAAGGAATGGGGTTGGGATAGAATAATGGCTCTTTATTTTTGAGTTGTGTGTTGTTGTGTTGTGTTGTTCTTGTAGCTAGATGGGTCAGGTTCAGACTGGTGCTGTAGGCGGGTTGCCTACTGTCTGTCACCTTCTTTGTGCCCGTAGCCAGAAAGTTGGCCTAGGTATTTGACAACATAGCTGCATTAGAGCAAATAAACAAATACAACTGATGTCTCCCCTGTAGGCCGGCAGTTTGATTGACAAAGCGGTAATGTTTTTAAAAAGGAGTTTGCTTAAATACCCTGAAGCTTGACTGGCATTCTGCCTCGCACTGTCATTCTTCAGCGGAAGCCACCAGAACCGTTTCTGTAGAATGCCCTCGAGTTTGTCATGTTGTTATTTAACTTGTCAAATGAGTAGTAGCACCACAGTGAACTGAACAGCACTGTAGGTTCTGGGACGGTTTCCAAGCACACTTTACCATCTGCCTTCAGCACTGAGACAAATCATTACTGGGATTCACTGGCATGTCTTTATTGATGGTTGATTAATATTTTCTCTTCTTTAATGATTTGCCATGTTCAGATCCATCATTTTGACAGTGTTGTTGTATGTCTGTTTCAGAGGCAGAGCGGTGGTTGGACCTTAGCCGAAGTAGTTCCATCCAGCGAGCTCCAGCCCCCTGTCAGTCTGGTGCCAGCCTGGTGGGTCTGTGGGACACTCTGCCCGAGCAGTGCCAGCAGCAGAGGAGCCATGGGTGGGTCCAGGAGGGCGGCCCTGCCAAAACCATCACCAGCTTGATCCGAGACCTGAGTCTGGTGGATCGTAGCCTGGGCAACCCCCTGACCCATATCCCCTCCACTCCCACCACGCCGCCCAGCAAACGGCAGTGTCGCTCACTGTCCTTCTCTGACGAGTTTGGCGGATGTCAGTCGCTGTGGCGACCCCAGGGCTCCCGCGTTTGGACGGCGGTGGAGAAGCGGCGGTGCCACAGTGGGGGGAGTGTCCAGCGAGGCCCAGGAGGGGCACATTTCCCTGCCATGCAGCGGAGCTCCAGTTTCAGCCTGCCCTTGTGCTGCAGCGAGCCCACAGAGGGAGTCCTGGAGATGTCCTGCTTTACCCAGAGCCTGCCCCCACGCCCCCTGTTCACTGCCTCCCCCATGCCCCTTACCTCCCCGCCCTCACACCACCACTACCACCAGCAGCACTCCCTCAGGCCCCTCTCCCTGTCCCATATCAGCCTATCGGAGCTCCAGACAGAGGAACAGTCAGAGGACAGCTCCCCAGACTCCACCCCGGAGCTGAGAAGGCGATCGGGGCAGAAAGCCAGCGGTGTGGGGGGTCTGCCCCGGAGCCGCTCCCAGCCCTGTGTGGGGAACCATAGGAAGATTGGGATGAAGCGCAGGAGGCCGGAGGAAGCACCAGAGGCACGGCCCTCCCTGGACCTGGCCAAGATGACTCAGGTGAACATCACACACACACACACACACACACACACACACACACACACACACACACTCTGCAGGCTTTATAGAACAATTGATCAAATGTCATGTTAGGATTCCAGTGAGATGCTCTGTATCAAACTCTAAATTTAACTTAACCCTAACCCATAAATACAGCCATGGACTTCCAGCCTTCAAGTCCACTGTAAGGCGATAGAACAGACCCTGGCCAAAGACCCTGCTCTTAATGTCAGCCAGGTCAAGAGCTCCCCCAACAGAACCACACCTCCCTCTCTATGGCTGGTCTGAGATCACATCAAGCTGAATGTAGTTGTGCTTCTTTGGCTGATCTGAGATCACATAAAGCTGAATGTAGATGTATTTCTGTGGCTGATCTGAGATCACGCCAAGCTGAATGTAGTTTTGTGTCTGTGGCTGATCTGAGATCACGTCAAGCTGAATGTAGTTGTGTGTCTGTGGCTGATCTGAGATCACGTCAAGCTGAATGTAGTTGTGTGTCTGTGGCTGATCTGAGATCACATCAAGCTGAATGTTGTGTTTCTGTTGCTGGAGGCCCTCTGGGGGTGGGGTTGGCTTTAACGAAGGAGCATTCCTGCTGCTCGGTCATGGTGTGCTGCTCCACGCTCTGATGAGCGGACCCCTGGTTATCGTTTGGTTTGGTCTGTTGGCTAAACAGTCCATCCTAACGTCAAAGACCTCCCCGCTTCCTCCTTTCCTCATTCTCTGTAATAGCTGACCGCCAGGGCTGATTTAATGATGCCGATATTTAGAGGATCTTATTTTTAGCTGGGTGTCATTCTTCCTGGAGGGGAGCTCTTTGTTTTGTTTGTGTTTTGAGGAAGGGCAAGAACAGCCGTGAGAATCTAAACGGTTCTTGAGGACCAGAGAAAGGCATAGAGCATGACAGAGAGCATGGACAGTTTTAGAATAAAGCAATGTTTGATAGCATACTTCTAAACATTGAAACTGTTGGATTTGTTGTTCTTCAGTATAACTGCCTTTGTCGGTATTTGCTGTATTGAATTTTTCTGTATGCTAGCCTGGAGCAGATGAACAGCATAACACCAGGCAGATGCATGAAGATTTAAAAGGTGGCCATTTTGAATTACTGGCAGTGGCAGGCTAGGGGAGCCATTGTTTTGTTCCTTCTTTTTGAAGCGCTGCTGTGTCTGTTTTCGGGTCTGTATTGTTTGATTGTGCTGGCTGTGGTCAGTGGAGTAGGGCTGTGTCTGTATTATTTGTGCTGGCTCTGGTCAGTGGAGTAGGGCTGTGTCTGTTTTTGGGTCTGTATTGCTTGTTTGTGCTGGCTGTGGTTAGTGGAGTAGGGCTGCGTCTGTTTTTGTGTCTGTATTGTTTGTGCTGGCTGTGGTCAGTAGAGTAGGACTGTGTCTGTTTTTGGGTCTGTATTGTTTGATTGTGCTGGCTGTGGTCAGTGGAGTAGGGCTGTGTCTGTATTGTTTGTGCTGGCTCTGGTCAGCGGAGTAGGGCTGTGTCTGTTTTGGGGTCTGTATTGCTTGTTTGTGCAAGCTGTGGTCAGTGGGGTAGGGCTGTGTGGTCATTTCAACAGCTTCACACACATCGATCCTCTATCTTTTCACACAAACGCGGCCATATTAAACTCTGTGTCTCACCCATGCACACTCTTTTGATTTATACCTGCGTGCACTCGCTCGCTTGGTCGTTCCGATATGTATTTAAATGCAGTAACATAAAGAACAGCTAGTCCTGTTCTGTATCTTCATATCATCACTGGGTTGTTTAACTTTTAATGCTAAGTCAGAGGCTGGAAAGCTAGTACAGTTCATGTCCATATTTAATGTAAGTTTGAATAAACATGGGAAGTGTGCTTTACAGTCTTGCTGTTTTCATTTGAGTATCATTTCCAATTTCATTTTTATCCTTTATTGATTTATTTAGTCATCCATGATTGTATTACTTATTGACTATACTATTGGAACTATTTGTGTCTTGGTCAAAGTGCATGCTGTCTTTTAATAGGGACCCAAGTAAAGCTTTCAAAAAAGTGCAATACTTAATAAAGTTATTGTTATTATTACTACAGTAGGAACGTTATTCTGTAAGGTCAGGCCCCAGATTCCTGGGTCATGTTGTGTCAGACAGAACCTGGCGAAAAGGTGGAGGGGTGGAGGTAGCGGCCTGACTTCCCTCTGGAAATAGGATGTAACTGTTTGGAAATGTTCAGCTGGCTATAACACTGCTATGGAACACAAACACACGAGTTATCGTCAAGGTTGTGAGCAGAAAAGATTTTACGGCCTGTTGTGGGAATTATTTAATTTCCAGGGTTATGTGGGAGGATTCTTTCCTTTCTTGTTGAACATCTGTGAATAATAGCTGTCCCGCTCTACACTTACTGTGCCATTTACATAGTTGCTCTTACTGCCATTGATTTCTCAAGTATAATTGTCTGAGCTAAGGTATTACTGGATGCTGTGTTTACATGCTAGTCATGCAGGTTATTACAAGTCTTAATGCTCTTTCAATTGGGTAGACGTTAACGTAACATTAACACACGTGACTGTGTATTCAGTCAACTTTTTGCTTATAAAACAGCTTATACAATATTTAATAGCATACCATAGTGTGGTGTTTCTAAATAGAGGGATCCACTGTCCAGTTTCTAAGAGCTGTGTCCTGGGGTCAGGGAGGAGTCATGCTAATACAGCCCAGTGCTGTGTCCTGGGGTCAGGGAGACCATCTAGCCATTCTAATACAGCCCAGTGCTGTATGGTTAATGGCTAATACATGGCTAATTATGGCTAATACAGCCCAGTGTCCTGGGGTCAGGGAGATCCTCTAGCCGTGCTCATACAGCCAGTGTGAATTCAGTCCGAATTCCTCACGTATCCTCCCTGTTCGCAGTACTCCTTCAACATCTTTTCCCCTGCTCCCCTTTCCGTCATTTCAGTTGTATTTGAAGGGATAGCCAGCACATGCAGAAATTGACCACTCACAAGCAGTGTTTTACACAATGTGTCCTAATGAAGATAGTCCTGTGGTGTTCTGGACTGGGTTGTGTTGGTTTTTTACCGTTTCTGTAAAAAACGGTTTCTTACTTTCTGTTCCCCTAATGTGTGGAGGTACTTGCTGTTCTCCTAATGTGTGTAGGTACTTACTGTTCCCCTAATGTGTGTAGGTACTTACTGTTCCCCTAATGTGTGGAGGTACTTACTGTTCCCCTAATGTATGGGGGTACTTACTGTTCCCCTTAGGAGGTACTGACTGTTCCCCTATTGTGTGGGAGTGCTTACTGTTCCCCTAATGTGTAGAGGTACTTACTGTTCCCATAATGTGTGGAGGTACTTACTGTTCCCCTAAGGAGGTACTTACTGTTCTCCTGATGTGTGGGGGTACTGACTGTTCTCCTAATGTGGGGGGGTACTTATTGTTCCCCTAAGGAAGTACTTACTGTTCCCCTAATGTGTGCAGGGACTTACTGTTCCCCTTAGGCGGTATAATGTTCCCCCAATGAGGTACTTAGTGGTCCCCTAATGAGGTACTTACTGTTCCCCTAATGAGGTACTTACTGTTCCCCCAAGGAGGTACTTACTGTTCCCCTAATGTGTGGAGGTACTTACTGTTACCCTAATGTATGGGGGTACCTACTGTTCCCCTAATGTTTGGGGGTACTTACTGTTCCCCTAATGTGTGGGGGTACCTACTGTTCCCCCAAGGAGGTACTTACTGTTCCCCTAATGTGTGGGGGTACCTACTGTTCCCCCAAGGAGGTACTTACTGTTCCCCTAATGTGTGGGGGTACTTACTGATCCTGTAATGTGTGGGGTTACTTACTGTTCCCCTTATGTGTGGAGGTACTGACTGTTCCCCTTAGCAGGTACTGACTCTTCCCCTAAGGAGGTACTTACTGTTCCCCTAATGTGTGGAGGCTCGTTAAGGCTAGGCCTGGCTGGCAGTAGTCTCCTCCCCCTCGCCCCTGTTCTATTAATATCCTATTGGCTGGGGTTCAACCTCGTAAAAACATGAGTGGGGAGCCTTTCCTCCATCCCTCCATTCCTGGGAGGGCAGGCATAGTGATCATACAGTAGTTGTGCTACTCTCCTTGCGGCCTTGTGGGAACACCTAAGTAGGTGGGTGTGTGTCTGGCACAGTGCAAGATTGTGTGTGTGTGTGTGTGTGTGTGTGTGTGTGTGTGTGTGTGTGTGTGTGTGTCTGGCGCAGCACGATGTCCCTGCGCGGGCCTGCCGGAACTTGTGCCATACACACACTTTATTATGGTCTTCCCGTTCCACCGCCCCACACACACACACACACACACACACACACACACACACACACACACACACACACACACGTACTGTATGTACAGTTAGCCTGTGCCAGACATGTTATGCTTACTCTTCCATATTTTGATGTGTGGCAACATGGCCACATAGTTATCCTTCAGTCTCATACTCAAACAGACGCACATACCTTAGCATATACTGAACATATTCAGGCAACAACGCGCATCCACAACTGCACATGGCTCGTGGCGTGTATGTGTGTTTGTGTATTTGTGGAGTTGTTTCTTTGAGCATTCTTCTACATAGACCCCTGGCTCTGATGGAGAGTGGAGGCAGTGTGTGTTGTGTGTCTGCTTTGAAGACTGACTAATGCCTCCTTTCACCGTTTTTTCCTCAAACGCTTCTTTCAGGGGGTTGTTTCCCGTGTGTGTGTGTGTGTGTGTGGGTATGGGTGTGTGTGTGTTTGTGTATCCACACAAGCAGGTGTCCTGACCATCCTTTTGGAACATAATGATCCAGGGGGTTAAGTTACTTAGCCTATGTTTATTTGGGACGGTGTGTGTGTACGTGTGTGTGCTTTCACACCTCTTCAAAGTAAACAAAGGAAAGGCAAAGCTGGGTAAACTTAGAAAAAGAAAAAGTCCCCTCTTCCCCAGAGGATTCAACAGGAAGCAGATTGTAGAGGCTGCCTCTCCCTCTTCTCCTTCCCCCTTTTCTCTGCCCGTCCACCTCCTCCTTCTGGTGTAGTGTGATAATTATCAGTCGGCTCCTGCAGGCGGGGTAAGAAAAAAAGAGCCTCAGAGATCCCTGTTTCCACTCCAGCCATCACAGGACCACCCAGTGTGGAGCTAGCTGATCCAAAGCTGCTCTCTCTGGCTTCACCCAGTGTGGAGCTAACTGATCCAGCTCTCTCTGGCTTCACCCAGTGTGGAGCTAGCTGATCCAGAGCAGCTCTCTCTGACTTCACTCACTTTTCTGTTTAAAGAAGCGCCACTCGCTGTTAAAAACAAAAGTTAAAAAGTCCAAAGACAGCAAAATGTCCGACTTGAACACTGACAGACCCTCTTTGTCCTTTCCAACCCACTTGATCAGGAGGAGAGAGATGGAGACCAGTCTGACTAGAGTCTGTTTAGGACTGAAAGGTGTCTGTCTGACTAGAGTCTGTTTAGGACTGAAAGGTGTCTGTCTGGAGACTCTTTAGGACTGAAAGGTGTCTGTCTGACTAGAGTCTGTTTAGGACTGAAAGGTGTCTGACTAGAGTCTGTTTAGGACTGAAAGGAGTCTGACTAGAGTCTGTTTAGGACTGAAAGGTGTCTGTCTGGAGACTCTTTAGGACTGAAAGGTGTCTGTCTGACTAGAGTCTGTTTAGGACTGAAAGGTGTCTGACTTGTCTGTTTAGGACTAAAAGGTGTCTGCCTGACTAGAGACTGTTTAAAGATGTCTGCTGTGTGTCCTGTGGAGGGCCTCGTCTATTCCCCTCCATGCCTCCAACATCTGCTGGGGGAGGATTAACTCCTGCACTGCTGGAAGGAAGGACTGCCCGTGGTTGGCCCCTATTGTCAGTGGGAGAGGAATGCATGCTGGAAAGCCACTAGCTGCAGTGTGATTGTCTCATAGACGTTGGCATGAATGGTGCTAGTTTTAGTGGTGCAAAGTAGTGTTATGATTTTGGCTAAGTGTGTTTGTGGGGGAAGGTCAGGTGTTAACAACAGAGTTCCCTACTTAACCCCCCCACCACATGCCCTTACCCCACACACACACACACACTCTCTCTCCCACACACACACACACACACACAGACACACACACACACACACACACACAGACACAATCTTTGTCATGTTATAATTCTACACAGCACATTCTGTAGTAACCTAAACACACTTTCTTACACCTTTTCTGGGACTGAGCATGGTTCTTTGCCACACACAGACACGGACACTTACTTAAGCAGTGTAGCAGTTTATTTCCTGTGGTATGACAGTGAGTAGCTGGACCCGAGGAGCATTAAAAGATACAGTTCTTACCTTTGAACACACAGGTTTAAATCTGAGGAAGCAGAGTGAGAGGAAGAGAATCCTTTTGTGGTCTGAACTGATCCCACTCGTTTGTGACTGGATGTACAGTCCTCCCCTCTCACCCAGTCCACAGGTTTGACTGTGTGGCTGTTTGTTGTCTGTGTCTCCTGGGAGGGAGAGCTCTGCTCCCCAGGTTTGACTGTGTGGCTGTTTGACAAAGCGATGGAAGGGAAGGGCTGCACTCTGCTTCTCATGTGAAGCCTCTGTAACACTGAGCTCACCATCCACATGTCTCATTGTCTTTCATGGCTTCCTTAAATACTCAATAGTTCAGACAATAAATATCCCCATTTTGTCTCTCTCTGTCTCTGCAGAAACTCCAGACTTCCCACAGCTTGAGCTGGCCTGGGACCTCAGCCTATGACACCAGCCACCCAAACCAGGGGCCACCCTGTGGCAGGCGTGTCAACCAATCAGACTCAGAATTCGTCTCAGTGTGTGATCTTGAATTGGCCGCTGGCCAGGAAGTGATCGGGGATGAGGAAGATGTGGAAGAGGACTCGTCGTATGAGGATCTGGAGGACAGCGACTCTGTGCTGGGCTCCCCAGGGGGCGATGGACACACCCTCTGGGAGGGGCACTGTGGGACCAACGCGGACATGTTTCAGCTGGGAGGAGAGCTGGACCTCGAGCAGATTGAGAGAAACTGAACAGACACTGGGATGTTCTCCTGTGTTCAATGCAGTGGGAACCTTTTATGGTGTGAAAAAGTCAGGATAGAAGTTTCAGGGCTTCTGCATATGAAAATGAAGTGATCAAAAACGAAGGTACAAGAACTGGACATGAAAAATAATAGGACAATTCCTGAAAATGTATGGGAATGTTCAATGGGAATGATCCTGGAAAGAAAAGCAGAGTGGTATTTACAAGACAATGAATGTCTGAGTAACTGTAAATGAAACAGGGAGTGTCTGAACTTTAATGTGTTGCGTGTGTCTGCCTGTTGACACACAGTTGCCTAGTAACTGTCTCATTGTCCGTCAGAATTTAAAAGCAGTGGCCTTGCCATTGACCTCTGACCCAGGGCTTAAACTCAGGAGTGGGGAGGGGGAGAGACAATTTTTTGATGAAAAACCTTGTTCTCTCCTTAGCTTGAGGCTCAATGTATTCCAGTCTTCAGGTTTTTGAAAATGTTTTTTGTACTGTAGCAGTAGTAATAGCAGGGCTTCCATATATGTATATGTATTTGGCCCCGGTGTGGTTCTCCGTTTCAAGGGAGGATGATGGTGGAAGTCACAGTGAGCTGAGCTGAGAGGAGCAGAACATTGGTGTGTTCTAGACCTCCCATTGGCTCTGTCCTTCCATACGATTCTCCCATTGGCTCTGTCCTTCCATACGATTCTCCCATTGGCTCTGTCCTTCCATTAGGATTCTCCCATTGGCTCTGTCCTTCCATTAGGATTCTTCCAGCAGCTCGATGGTGCTCTCTCTCTCTGCAGCGTGGTGGAATGTAAGTAAGCGAGGTCAGGAGGTCACAGGCTCTTCACCTAAGAAAATACAAAAAACACAAGCAAACCTTTCTGATCTTTGCATAGTTTTCTAATAAACACTGAATTTCAGAGTTTTTTGTTCTAATATCATTGTATATTTTTCTAAGTGTTGATTTTTGTAACCTCAGTTTGTGGATAAGGTGAGAAATCTCTTCAACAGATTAAACAGGAAATAAATGTGCAAACTGTGCCATGTGCTGTCTTCTGTTCTTTCATGGAGTGGTTTACATTAACGTAGAGACTATGGACTTCCAGAGATTCTTTTGGACTAATAATAATGTTATAGTTTAAGCAATTCAACTTAATTTTGTTAAACATATATAGGTCGGATTGGTCACATGTCTGACATGAATTTGAGATGTACCTAAACGGTATAACCCCTTGTTTTATAGTTTAATGCTAGGGAAATCGTTGATTTGTAAATATTCTCTATTGTGCATTACTATGATGAGAACAAATATGTTCCATGCACCAAGCTCACCGTTTTCCAGATGTGGCAGAAATGTAGTCACGTCCAGATCCACTAACACATTACGTGGAGAGCTGATACCACAATGTTACTCGTCCTAACTCCATTGTGGTGAGCTCCCCTAGAAGTGTTTTCAATGCCCCTCCAGTGTTCATGGACTAAATGAACCTGCCATTCAAGGTTCACAATGGATTAATAAGTTGTTTGTACCTCTCTATGGCTACAGCCCTTCAGGTAAACATCGGTGCTCTCTCTGTGATACCATTACATCAACCACTGGCACCAAATAAAACAACAGGAAGCCTACACACTCAATCCCCCGGGCTGCTGACCACAGCATCCTTCTGGCTTAGGAGAGAGGAAGTGATGTCACGAGGACAGTTGAAAGGGAGACAGCCATGTTGTTCCTCTCAGGGATATCCTGTGTCTGTGTCTCTCCAGGTCTGAGGCTCCTCTCCACGGCTACTACACGGAGCCCTCAACAACAGCGTTGCATTGGTTTTCAGGGAGTTAAGGTGTAAATAGTTGAGTAAGGAGGCAGATTGTTTTCCCATGCCTTGAGGAGAGTGTTGTCTGTGAGTGGTGTTTGCCTTCCTAACAGGTCGCTGGAACGCTCTTACCTTTCCTTTAGCTTTAGGGCCTGGGGGCCTTCTTAAAGTGTTAGCTTACAGTAATATGAGCAAATACACGCACACAAACATGGTTGTACTAGTCAACATTCACCAAAAGCTCTAACACAGCTGTGCTCTTTAGGTCAACTGAAAGCTTTTAAACAAGCCTGGATTAATATTTCAGTATGCCTCTTCATCGCTTCCATGTGTTCCTGTCCAACATTCCCTCACTTTAGTTTGACTTAACACAGTTAAGTAACGGTTTGATGAGAGGGGAACCAAATGAAGGAGAGACTGTTTTTGCTCAAATATTTCCTGCTCGCATTGTCTGTCGAAAACAACATACAAATCTGGAAACACAAACATCTGTTTGCTACTAACAACAAATCTGCTACCTTTGACCTAAAGGTCATCTGACGACTGCCTTACCAACACACACACACACACACACACACACACACACACACACACACACACTTCCTGTCTGGCAGGAAGTGGCAGGCGAAACGGGATGTTGTGTTAAAATCAGAGGTAACGCACTAACACTCAAAACAAGTGGCCAAAGTCTATTAATAGGATGCATTGTAGTAGTCTGGCAAATGTAGACATTTAAAAGTAATGGGGACCTGCCTGAGCAGGATTGCTCGTGAGAAAACACAGCCTATGTTTTGAAGGAAAACAATGATTTGACATGGTCAGCGAAAAAAGAAGCTTTCCAAGAGACCTGCAGTGGGGGCTTACACATCTCTTTATTGCTCTTTTAACACATCCTTATCTATGTGGATTCAATACTCATGTGCAGATGGATTATTAACCCACCAATATATACAGTTTTTGCACATTTTGCTTAAGTAAGTTCCTACAATGTGCTGCTGGCCTGGCCCAGAAGACACATGGCCTAACCCAGGGAATGTTGCCGCATGATTAACAGGGTGTCTAGTTCTCTCAATGCTCTGTACTACAACACTTCCCTTTTTACGATTTGTTCACAGTCATCAGTCCCTCTCAAGTAAGACTTTGGGTGTGTGTGTGTTGTGGCAGAGGTGGGCAGGTGGTTGCCCGTATCACATGTCACTGATGGACTAACTTATGCTCCTCACGCTAAGGTCTATGGGATGTAGAGACATGTCCACATTACCAATGTTTTAGATAATCCCTACCTACTTTTTGTTTTTCAAATCGATATCTGGTTTCACTTCCTCTTGCTATAATTAAAAAATGCTGATGGACACACTGTCTGGCATGAATGAGCTGGGCTTCTCTCTCTGCCCTGAACTACTCCTAGAGAGCACATGGTTCTCAACAGTGTTCATTCTAGTACCAGCCTTAAAAACAACAAATACAACTCCGTCCCTCACCCCCACTTGTTATAAAGTTCAAACCTTTGGAAATTCTTGGACACACTTCTCTCTCTCTCTCTCTCTGTGTGTGTGTGTGTGTGTGTGTGTTTGTGTTTGTGTGCTCTGAGTGAGAGTGTGTGTGAGGAAGTAGAGTGAGTGAGTGTGGCTCAGGAAGGAAACATGCCCTGTGGTTTCCCCATCAATCCTTCTAGCTGTGTGAGCAGAAGGGAGTGCCCTGGACGGCCTGTTGACTTTCTGCATGGCGCTGAGTGAATGCTGAACAATAGGTGGGACAGAAATAGAGCTGGTCTGGCAACCCTGGTCTGCTTTCATCCATCCCACTCCAGGCACATCTGGGGCAGCAAGTGTCCACAGTCCCCTTGTACATCGTCATCCTATCAAACAGTGCCACAACACCTTGTCCTCAGTGCGATTGTTCCGACTTGAAATGTAAAATCCCTTTCAGTTCAGGATATGCTGAATTCAGTTGTTTTGGACTGTTAATAATAGTAACAATGCATGGAACTATGTCGGGAACTTTTGACTGTGCCTTATTTGCTGCTTTTAACAAGTTAGACAAAAGCACCATGACGCGACCTGAACGGTTGTGTGAGTCTAGTTACATTACTTATCAAACCTGACCCCAAAATGAAGTGAGATTCTGGCTAGCTCATATAAAAGCTTTATGTGAACATTATGAACCCATTGCTTGTTCATTGTGTTTGCCAGGCCAAGTGGGCGTAATGTACACAGCTAACAGTCTGCCAGAGTAAACAGATCCACACAGTGTCTAGCAGGGGAGCACAGGTGGTTCTCCTGCAAGGGCTAGGACGACTTATGCTGGCTGAGGTCACCATGTTTGCTTTAAGGCTTCTCTCTCTCTCTCTCTCTCTCTCTCTCTCTCTCTCTCTCTCTCTCTCTCTCTCTCTCTCTCTCTCTCTCTCTCTCTCTCTCTCTCTACATATATATACAGTATATGTGTGTGTATGTTCTGGGAGTAGAGCTAGATGAATGGAGACGTCTATACTGCAATCCATCTGCTTTGATTAAAGAGGCCTGCCATCGGGCTGAACTTCAGACGTGTGAAAACACTGCTGAGTCGACACAGCTGCCGTGGGCTGTCTACCTTTGACCTCCAAGGTCAGAAACAAAGAACATAGCATGGCAAGACATGGTCTGGTCTGGATAATGAAGGCTTAGCTAGAGGTTAAATGAAAGACTACACCTTAATGTGCTAGAATCTATAGAATGACGTGGGTTGAGAAACAAATATGATATAATTCTGTGGTAACATTCCTTACTATTAGTGTGTACACATACGCCTAACAATGAGTGAGAAGTATTATGTGTTAAACTCAATGAGGGCAGTCTTATCGCTTAAACAATGAAACACTAAGGAGCAACTACTAACCCAAACCCCACTCCTCTGTGATAGAACACCATTCAGATAGCTAACCCTAACCCAGACCACTCTATGATAGAACACCATGCAGAGAGCTAACGCTAACCCTAACCCACACCACTCTGATAGAGCACCATGCAGAGAGCTAACCCTAACCCACACCACTTTATGATAGAACACCATGCAGAAAGCTAACCCTAACCCTAACCCACACCACTATGTGATAGAACACCATGCAGATAGCTAACCCTAACCCTAACCCACACCACTCTGTGATAGAACACTATTCGGATAGCTAGCCCTAACCCTAACCCACACCACTCTGCGATAGAACACCATGCAGATAGCTAACCCTAACCCACACTACTCTGATAGAACACCATGCAGATAGCTAACCCTAACCCACACCCCTCTTTGATAGAACACCATACAGATAGCTAACCCTAACCCACACCCCTCTTTGATAGAACACCATGCAGATAGCTAACCCTAACCCACACTACTCTGTGATAGAAACCTTGCAGATAGCTAACCCTAACCCACTATTCTGTAATTGAACACCATTTAGATAGCTAACCCTAACCCACACTACTCTGATAGAACACCATGCAGATAACTAACCCTAACCCACACTACTCTGTGATAGAACACCATGCAGATAGCTAACCCTAACCCACACTACTCTGTGATAGAAACCATGCAGATAGCTAACCCTAACCCACTATTCTGTAATTAAACACCATTTAGATAGCTAACCTTAACCCACACTACTCTGTGATAGAGCACCATGCAGAAAGCTAATCCTAACCCTAACCCACAATACTTTGTGATAGAACACTATGCAGATAGCTAACCCTAAGCCACTACTCTGTAATAGAACAAAGATACACGGTGCTCAGGTCTGGACTGATGCTTCACATCGGTTTTGGTGGGTCCAGTATGAAGTGATGCCCAGCCTGTAACATGCAAAGTGACACACTGTCTAATGAGCTCACCAGGGTCAGAGACTGCATCATTCACTTTAATGGCTCCCCGCTCCCCTGGCCCCTCGCCGAAACCCCGGGTGGAGAGAGGGATGTAAGGGCCTCACCTGAATGGATTAACATCTGTGTTTACGTTCTCAAACCTCTCTCATCTTGGATGTATTGGCACTGAGACGCTTGCAAAATGGAAAGTTGATTATATGTGTTATATTTAAAATATCTTAGTGGACTATGATAGTCTTATCCATCCATGGCCTGCCTGTGGGTAGACACAGGAAAGGGTGCGTGCCTGCCACACACTAACACATCAGTAAACAAAGGAGTGGGCTGCTGTGGGTAGACACAGGAAAGGGTGCGCGCCTGACACACACTAACACATCAGTAAACAGAGGAGTTTGGCTGCTGTGGCCGATGCTATCATCAACAACATTAGCCACTGGGAGATAAGGGAGCCAGAGGAAAAAGCTAATTGCAAATTAAGTTGCTGAGTGAAGCATCCGACTGACCAACAAGCGGAGTTTACAGAAAACTTGCTTCAATCAAATGAATCCTGTTAGATAAATATTTTCACTTCCTCACCTAAACCACTGCTGGGGGAGTAGGAACCAGCAGGACCTTGGAATGCTGTCTAATCAGACACCACAGCAGATGAATGGATTTGACCTGTGGGTTTCCCTCGTTCCCACCACTGGTGCTATGTTTGCAGTCTATCTCTGTTGTTGCTGTGTCACAGGTCTCTGTCACGGATAGCCTGGGATAGAACACCTTTGTTCACCAGGACGGGAAAATCAGGAGTACAAGGAGAATCTTTTTATGTGTAAGCTTGTGGATGGCCATCAATGAGGAAATATTATGATGTGTTGCATTCCAATGGAAACAAAACATTTGTTTGTACCTACTTTTATCATAAAAGGTTCCTGGTTGAAACTGGAAGGCTCTAGATTGGCCCAGCCACCACAGAGAAAAGTGAGAAGTGAGGGGAACAGTTGAGTCCACTGGAAGACAGCTGCTGTGTTGAAGCGTGTCTGTGTGCAGCTTTCCCTCTGAAAGTCTCGCTCCATTTTCTAAAAGCTGGGATGTTGTCTGCTCTGATGTTTTCTCTTCCTCTCCACCCCTGGTATATCTGCAGGGCTCCATTATGTGAACACACACACACACACACACACACACACACACACACACACACACACACACACACACACACACACACACACACACACACAGTAGTTTGACTGTACATAAAGAATCGTAGAGAAGTGCAGAAACAAGCAGTTATCATCACAGTTCTGTACCATCAGGACAACAAACGTCAGTGTGAAATATCTCCATTCTTCATCTGAGAGGGCAGATGACGGACACCCACTAACGGACAGGACGGGTGCTGCATGATTCGTGCATGTGTCTGTTCAGTAATAAAAGACAGAGTAAGAGAGAGTGGGAGACAGAGATTCAAAGAAAGAGAGAATGTGAGAAAGAGAGAGAGAGAGTCAAAGAGAGAGAGAGAGAGAAAGAGAGATTCAAAGAGAGAGAGAGAGAATAAAACCATAAAAGCCTCTCCAAACACACTTCACGTGTGGACCATCAAACTGATCTTGTGTGTTTGTGTACATTTTTGTAATCCCACATTTATTAAATAATCAAACAGCATAATCAGTCAATTCTTTGTTTATGCACAACATGGATGGGTGAGGGTGACTGCTGCTGACTCACTTACACCTGACTGTCCCCTCCCTGCTGTCTCTCCATGCCCTGCTATACACACTCCATCAGTAGTGCTTTGGGAAAGAGCCACCCTAATCCTAACCTGAGGAGTGAAGGGCCACCCTAACCCTAACCTGGGGAGTGAAGGGTCACCCTAACCCTAACCTGGGCAGTGAAGGGCCACGCGAACCCTAACCTGGGGAGTGATGGGCCACCCTAACCCTCACCTGGGGAGTGATGGGCCACCCTAACCCTCACCTGGGGAGTGAAGGGCCACGCTAACCCTAACCTGGGGAGTGAAAGGGCCACCCTAAACCTAACCTGAGAAGGGAAGAGCCACCCTAAGCCTAACCTGGGAAATGTGGCCTTCCGCTCCACATGGCTGTCTGCTCCACACACATTTCTGAATGGAGGAAGTCCAACTGTCACTGTCACTCCTAACCTCCACTCCCCAGCACAGTAATCCACAGGGTGCTCTCTAGACCAAAGACACAGACCAAAATACACACACCAAAATACACGTACACACACACGCACACACACACACACACACACACACACACACACACACACACACACACACACACACACACACACACACACACACACACACACACACACACACACACACACACACATACACACACACTCACACGACTTTACTTGTAAAAAGAGGAAAAAAAGATTGAGAATTGTGAAAGCCGAAAGTCGCTCACATACCGAGCGACATACTACTACATACTATTATACTGCTCATACTTATGTGAAAGAACTGGGATGAAGATATTTTGCAAAGAAGATTTAAGTTTAAGTAGTAATCTTGCTTGACTTACAGCCTAAAGTGAACTGAGACCTTGTAGGAAGTCAGCGGTTGGAAAATCCCAGTGCATACTAGTTATTTTCCATGGCCTTCCTCTGGGCTGCACTCAGTCTCAGCTATTATGGTAAAGAGAGGAGGGGGTCTTCACTGGCTCAGACGCACAAGCTCCTTTAGGAATCACATTCTGCCCTTCTGTTAAGAAAGAAGGGAGGAAACAATACGCACAACATAGTTTCCTGGCATCAACAATGTGTGTGTGTGTGTGTGTTTGTGTTTTCCATCAGTGGCGAATGTAAACAAACACGGGCTGACCAGGGCAAAACACAGAACAGAACACAAAGCAAGGAGAAGAACTGGAGCGTTAGGTAGCATGCTGGCTGGCTGGGACGTGAGATAGAGATCATCCTCTACACACACACACACACACACAGATCACCCTCTCTCTACACACACACACACACACACACATACACACACACACACACAGATCACCCTCTCTCTACACACACACACACACACACACACACACACACAGATCACCCTCTCTCTACACACACACACACACACACACACACATAACCCTTTCCACACACATACAGACACACACACAAACACACACACACACACACACACACACACACACACACACAGATCACCCTCTCTGAACACACACACACACACACACAGATCACCCTCTCTGCACACACACACACACACACACACACACACACACACACACACACACACACACACACACACACACACACACACACACACACACACACACACCCTGGCATACACACCTATAGTTCACCATGGAAATGATCCCAGGGTCCTGGCTGCCTCAGTTAGACTGACAGAGGGAACACGGGTGGTTCAAATCCATTTATTATTTCATTATCTGTTTGTTATGAAAGTGTTAAGGCATACATTACGACATCGATTTACGGTATAACTTTCTGTGCACGTAATAATTCACCAAAATAAACTGAGCTAATGTGATTAGACTGACGGACCACCTACACTAATAGCATATGACAGTTCATGACATTGGAGCTCAGTGCCACAGCAAATCATTTCATAAGTCATGCAGAACAAAACGGAACCATGTGAACGGGGTCCAGTCCAGGAGCGGCCCGCTGGGCTCTGTGAGAGATTGATTGGGTGACGGGTGAGAAGAAGGAAATAGAGGAGAGGGAGAGCTCTATGAGTTAAAGCCGTTAGCTCTGTTTTGAACATTATTCACCCTTTATTTTCCTCTCACTTGCTTCGGTTCTTTCAGTCTGCTTTCTCTCCCCCTCCAGTGCAGGGCTGTGGGTGTGTTCAGCACATGGAGGACTGTGTCGTAGACCAGCGGCGTTTACCCAGCCACACAATTTCCTTCTCTTCTTTCAAACACGTTCTCGTATTTTTATTTCCCCTCAGTGCCTGCCAGGAGGTTTAGTGGTGTTTTCCAGCTGCCAAACCCACTTTGAAATCTATGTCATCTGGCCTGTCCCCCCCCCCCCACTCTCCCCACTGCGAGATCCAGACAGAGGGAAGGGAGGATGGAACACATGCATGCAGCACAGCAAGACGCACTCGGCCTTCTCTCAGACAATGAAGGAAGGTTAACTTACTCTCTGATCTCTGGGTTTTCTATTCACCTGTAGCTTCCTTCTGTTCAGACCACATAGGGGATCGGTATTTAGAAAGGGTTAGGTTTAAAAAGACTCTCTACCACGTAGCATGCTTTGGAGCATGGCCAGCCGTTCAGACCATTGTTTTACCAAGTTGATGTTCAGGTTAGGGAAATGGGCTGATGGCTTTTATTTTCTACGGAATGGTAGCAAGCAGATCACAGGCTTTTCTTCTCTCTCTCTATCTCTCTCTCTCCCTCTCAATCTCTGTATCTCTCTTTTAATCTCTATTTCTATTTCTCTCTTTCTCTCTCTCCTTCTCTATCTCTCTCTCTCTCAATCGCTCTCTCTATTTCTATGTCTCTCTTTCTCTCCCTAATTCCAAGTCTCTCTTTCTCTCTCTATCTCTTTCTCTCTCTCTGTCCCTCCATCTCTCTCCTCATCTTTATTACTGAGTTATCTCCAGACCTTGGACACTACACATTTTTAGCATGTCCGCTCCAGGCTTTTATTTCCCTGTGAAGCTGCCACACCTGCGCTGTGTTTGCTTTGGAATGACCTGAACACCAGCTAGGTTACTGGACAAGATGGAGAAAGAGTGAGAAACACAACTTATTTATTACTTTATTATTGAAAAATATAGATAACATGGGTTTTATACTGCTATTCAATGTTACTGTTGTGTAGAGGTTAGTGATAGATAGTTCTCATGGAACGGCTTGAACGCCATTGATTTGAATAACAGCTCTGATTTGACCGTGTTCACTGGAACACACACACAGCCTGGTGTGTAATACTGTGTTCACAGGAAAACACACACACACAGCCTGGTGTGTAATACTGTGTTCACAGGAAAACACACACACACACACACACACACACACACACACACACACACACACACACAGCCTGGTGTGTAGTACTGTGTTCACTGGAAAACACACACACACACACACACACACACACACACACACACACACACACACACACACACACACACACACACACACACACACACACACACACACACAGCCTGGTGTATAGTACCGTGTTCACAGAAACACAGCCTGGTGTATAGTAGTGTTCACAATGAGAAACACACAGCCGGGTGTAAAGTCCTGTGTTCACAAAAACACAAAGCCTGGTGTATAGTTTCAAGAGACCATCTGCCTTCTAACTTGTCTCTGTCACATTGTCGGTCTTACAAACCTGATGATGAGGAAAACAATCCACAGTATAAAGAACAATCATACTTTAAAAGCGCCACCCATTTTAAATCAACAGAGTTGTAAAATGGAGACATGTCCATCCACTGCCTTATCCTACAGGCACACACTGTTTTTCCAGTTTAAAAAAATACATCAGCCAGTAAGGTACCATAAAATGCCTATAAAATATTGTGATTGGCATTTACTACCGTAATTTCAAATCACAGTATAACAAAATGATGTTCTATAGTACAGTTTTGTTTTCTCTGTAGTTTAGGTGTGTTACAGCAGTTCAATGAAAATTTCCTGCAGTGCAACACATTTTCCATACTTATATTGTATTGTAACTTACAGTATACTATATATAGAATTTACAGTATTCTGTAGATTTTACGGTATAGATAGACCGTGATCACTGCAGATTTTACCGTGAACAAAAAAGGATAACAGGACTGTTTGCTGGAATATGAAACAAATGAGTCAGTGGTAATCTGATTGTACAGTAGGACATGATAGGTTGCTAAGGTAAGGTAAGGGTTGCCTGCTGAGGTAAGGATTGGGGGCTGAGGTAATGTAAGGGTTGGCTAATGAGGTAAGGATTGGGCGCTGAGGTAAGGTAAGGATTGGGGGCTGAGGTAAGGGTTGGGGGCTGAGGTAAGGTAAGGGTTAGGGGCTGAGGTAAGGTAAGGGTTGGCTGCGGAGGTAAGGTAAGGATTGGCTGCTGGGGTAAAGTAAAGGTTGGCTGCTGAGGTAAGGTAAGGATTGGGGGCAGAGATAAGGTAAGGATTGGAGGCTGAGGTCAGATAAGGGTTGGGGGCTGAGGTTAGGATTGGGGGCTGAGGTAAGGTAAGGGTTGGGGGCTGAGGTTATGATTGGGGGCTGAGGTAAGGTAAGGATTGGGGGCAGAGGTAAGGTAAGGATTGGAGGCTGAGGTAAGATAAGGGTTGGGGGCTGAGGTAAGGGTTGGGGGCTGAGGTTAAGATTGGGGGCTGAGGTAAGCTAAGGATTGGGGCTGAGGTACGGTTAGGGTTGGGGATGAGGTACGGTAAAGGTTGGGGGCTGAGGTTAGGATTGGGGGCTGAGGTAAGGTAAGGGTTGGGGGCTGAGGTAATGTAGGGATTGGGGGCTGAGGTTAGGTAAAGGTTGGGGGCTGAGGTAAGGTTAGGGTTGGGGGCTGAGGTAAGGTAAGGGTTGGCTGCTGAGTTAAGGTTATGGTTGGGGCTGAGGTAAGGTAGGGGTTGGGGGTCTGAGGGAAGGTAAGGGTTGGGGGCTGAGGTAAGGTTAGGGTTGGGGACTGAGGTAAGGTAAGGGTTGGGGGCTGAGGTAAGGGTTGGGGGCCTCTGATTTGTTCCAGGTCATGATGTGGCGATGTGCTCCAGACCTCCTGAACATTTCCTGCCAAAGCCACTGGGACCCGTAGTCTTATCTAAGGATGTACAAAGGCACTGAGACCTGTAGTCTTATCTAAGGATGTACAAAGCCACTGGGACCTGTAGTCTTATGTAAGGATGTACAGTGTTGACAGGCATCCAGGAGCCGACCATTTACTAGTGCACTGCTTTTTTACTTAGTGTACACCTACCTTAAAGAACACAAACGCAAACCATAAAATTCACAAACACACACATTCACACGCACGCACGCACGCACGCACGCACGCACGCACACACACACACACACACACACACACACACACACACACACACATACACACAGTACTGACATCTATTTGAATTAGTTGGAACTTCACCTTCTCTGAATATTTCCCATACCATCCAGACAATGTGTGCTACACACAGACACACACACTCGTAAAGGTTGGCAGCATGCCATTTAAAACTACATTTAATCACAACCTTCAGTTTTCCTTGTCACTGTAGAAAATGTGGCCCGCATCTATTTATTTTCACAACGGTATAACATCTATGTATCTTCAAACTGGTATAACATCTATGCATCTTCACACCGGTATAACATCTATGCATCTTCACACCGGTATAACATGTTCTTAGTGTTTTTTCTGAATTCATAGGAAAGTAGCCCAGGATTACAAAAAGATTGCTTTTCAGGAAAGTCAACACACCACACCTCTCACTGTCCTGTCCTGTCTGTTGACTGCCTGCTTCTGCCCCTGTGGTTCTGAGTCTGGCTGAGACAGAGACAGTGCTCCAGGGTTCAGCATAACTCCCCCGTGGCTGTAGAGAACAGGAGCTATTGTTCAGAGACAGACATGTCTTGGACATGTTGCTGGGCGGATTCACGGTCCATCCTAAGTATAAAAACTAATGACTGTGTCTGATGCACAGCCTCCACGAGGCTCTTCCATCTTCTGTATGGACAGACTGACGCACCAGAGAGCAGTACAGACACAGTGACAATCACAAGACACACTAGCATACACAAATACACACACACACACACACACAGTGACATACTCAAAAATCCAGACAAAGGGCCTGATCTGTTACAGGATAATAATATTACTATATATAATAATATATAATCCATCCATCCATCCATCCATTCTCCGCCGCTTAGTCGGGGCCGGGTCGCAGTGGAAGCAGGCTAAGCAGGGTAGTCCAGACGTCCTTCCCCCCAGCAACGTTTTCCAGCTCCTCCTGGGGGATCCCGAGGCGTTCCCAGGCCAGATGAGATAAATAATCTCTCCAGCGTGTTCTGGGTCTACCCCGGGGTCTCCTCCTAGGGCGTGCCCGGAAAACCTCCAAAGGAAGGCGCCCAGGAGGCATATGAATCAGATGCCCAAACCGCATGGTGGCTCAGTGGTTAGCACTGGTGCCTCACAGCAAGAAGGTCCTGGGTTCAAACCCCACCTGAACCAATGGCCTTTCTGTGTGGAGTTTGCATGTTCTCCCCGTGTTTGAGTGGGTTTCCTTCGGGTACTCCGGTTTCCTCCCACCAACAAAAAACATGCTCCATTCTCCAACCAGTGCCCTGACCAGTCACTGCCAATTCACTTGGAGTCGGTCTGTGTGTCCTATGTGTGTGAGCAAGTCCGTCGTTATATGTTGGGTGAGCAAGTCTGGCGCAATTGGCTGCCGTGGTATCACTCAGACTGAGTGTTGTGTTTGATAGCTGTCGGTCCATTCGTTGTTCGTTCTGTGTAATTAATCGGCAACCAATTTGTGTAAAGCGCTTTGAATCTCGAGAAAAGCGCTAAAAACTAAATAAAATGAATTATTACCTCACCTGGCTCCTTTCGATGCGATAATAACATGTAATAATATTATAATATATTGTAGTGCTCCCAGACAAGGGGCTTGCTGTGCTCCCAGGATAATAATGTTATTATTTGTAATCATATACAACATATAATAATATTATAATTTATTGTAGCGCTCCAAGGATGGCCACAGTGATCTATTGAACAGCAGAATGAGGGAGGAGTTATAACAGAGAGCAGAGACAAAGGGTGTCAGGTCTGTAAGAAAGAACAAAGCTCAAAGACAACATTCTAGAAACACTTCATTGGACAAGAGGACGTCATTGAGTCATTAAAACCAAAAGTGGAACAATAGGCACCATTGAGGAGAAGAGTTCTCCATGTCAGGGCAATGGTTAACGCTCCCCTGGCACTGAGGAAAGGAGGAGGTCCTTCCCCTTGGACATGTGAGAGCATGAGTGACGTGGAAACTCAAGGAATGAAGACGCTAACCACATTCATACAAGACTCAACATCTGGATCCCTAAACACTGCAGCAACAGGATGTGTGTGATGTCTGTGTTGTGTGTGCAGTACACATACACAAATTAGTGTATGTCTATGTGTGGCTCATGAATATCAGCATTACTGTGTGTGTGTGTGTGTGTGTGTGTCACATTGTGTGACAAGCTCCAACTGCAAGCTCCCTTAAATGTAACCGGAGAAAAAAAATTGGGTTCCGCTGCTGTCTGTGTGTCTTCTCCATCCAGAGCCCCTAGGTAGTTTGACGTCCACACACACACACACACACACACACACACACACACACACACACACACACACACACACACACACACACACACACACACACACACACACACACACACACTCGCACATGCACGAGCACACACACGTAGTAGCCACGGGGCTTTCTTAACCGTTGGAGGATCCTTGTCATAATAGACAGCTGATGGCGGTGCAGCAGACAGACGGTGTATTGACACAGAGCCTCTGCTCTGCTGCTGAGACACTGAGGCCAGAGGCTGCACTCCCTACAGTGAAGGCAGAGAGTCTGAATACAGTGCTGTTGAGACACTGAGGCCAGAAGCTGCACTTCCTACATTGAAGGCAGGGAGTGTGTGCTGTTGAGACACTGAGGCCAGAGGCTGCACTCCCTACAGTGAAGACAGAGAGTATGACTACAGTGCTGCTGAGACTCTGAGGCCAGAGGCTGCACTCCCTATAGTGAAGGCTGAGAGTGTGAATACAGAGAAGGCCACCTGAACGCACTGTGTACCCAGTAGTTAATCCCCTTTGTGCGTAGGCCATTCACTGTGTCTGCCTCTTTCAAAGGGTGTTTTTGTACACCTGATGGGTTTGATGCATTCAAATGATGTTAGGACAAACAACAGTTATGTAAAAGTGATGACGGCCATAGTAGGCAGGACAAACGTGTTTTTTTAGTTTTTTTTTTTAAATCAAGTGATTAAACAGTGAATGCTCCAAATTTGTGTTACTTACTAAACGATTATTAATAAAAACAAATTCATAAATTTTCATTTGATCTAAAAGTTTTAGTGTCGAAAATAGGTTTTCAATTTTATGGAGTTGATACTTCGGTGTAGCCAAGCGGTGTCTTCAGAAAGCTCAAACCTCCTGCGGCCAACTTTGACGTTAGTTTACTTCTTTGTCTGGGAAAAATAATGTATATGTTGCTACAGATACTTTGAAAAACTCACTGCCTTTACAGTTACATGGTCGTTTACCTAAATTAAGGTTAAAATATTAAAAACGTGTATGCTGAAAACCGCGAACGTGTCAAACAACTTTGCTTTTTTATGACGCCCCTAGGCAACAAAAATTCTACGGCTCCGAACGACAGATGGCCAAGGTACTGCTTGCAATTATGTCTGTACACGCATAAGATAATATAAAAGATAATATAAAAGAAAGAAATAAAATTGTATATAATTGCATTATTATTTGTGTTAATAGTTTGGAATTCTGTCTCTGATGATTTTTTTGTAGAGTCTCTCCTCTGGTGAAATGGATTAAAGATAATCACCAGGTCGAAAACACATTTCAAAACGTCTCAGTAAAATGTAGGTCCCATTGCCATATCATTGCTCAGTATTATTTTTACATACCTGCTTATTTAGCCTATAAAGCGGTAATAAACAGGCGTATTCTCTCGTTGAAATATCGTTTTCTTTTCCCTGCCTCCCCCCACAGTTCTCGCCCAATCGATCTTGCAAAAGTCAAAGCTCTCTGCCCAACAAACTCCTATATTATAGCCTATATTTCATTTATAATGACGATGATGAACTTGTATTGTATTGATCTTGTATTTTTAGCTGTCTACGAGTAGGCGATCTGCTAATTTCTGCAGTCTGCTCTGCAAACCTTAAGGCAATAAACCATCTGACTAATAGGCTAAAGAGGTTTTCTTGTTTTGTTAATGCACTGATTTTTCAGGCACGCATCCATGGTCACAAATACTGGACATGCCACTCAACGCAATTTTTAAGGAAACCAATGCTTCAGTGGACATAGAGGAAAACAAAAGATGAAAGGAAAGGTCCACATTTTCTCACAGCAATTGATCATTTATATATTCTTAACTGCCTTGATAGGCCTACTTAAAATTACCCCGCTCAAGAATGCAACAACTAGGTTGCCTTTAATCGTGGTACAAATAACGTTACTGATGAGCATCACTTACATTCACAATAAATCAGCATAGCTAAAGCTAAAATTCAATGTGTTATAGGCCTATGTAATAGTAGCCAAACTGACTGACAATACCATACATAAAACAATGAAAAGAGGTCTGGCTTTATGTATTTCAATCAACGCGACTGAATTCTAAATCAAAACAAACTATCTAGCAAGCTATAGTGGAAAATGACGTGTTTAACCGCTTTTTATTTTTTTCTGAGAATCTTTCAAAGGCCTTGGACTAGTCAGAGTTGAAAGGCCCCGACTGACGGATTTCATTTAAGTTAGTAGCGACTCATATAGTATAGTGAAGAAAAGCGTTGTTTTAACTGTCCTGAAGAAGTGAAGGCACAGAAAACTTTGAGTGAGCAGTTCTTCCTCTGCCTAGGATCAATTTTTTTTTCTGTGAATCTTTCAAAGGCCTTGGACTACTCAAAATTGAAAGGCCCCGACCGACGGATTTATTTTAAATTAGTAGCGATTTAAGTAAATTATATAGCACGAATTTTAAATAACAAATTATTGACTGATTTTCTTCACTGCTGCGTGATTGCGGTTCTACACCGAGTGCGTTTACATGGACACTAATTGTGACGTTCTGGAACAGCTTTGCACCAGGCAGCGGGCTAAACGCACGGGTACCTAATTTTGGGTTAATGTGTTACACCTGTGGGTTTATTGGGGTTGTTTGCCATTGGTGTTTCACATGTATATATGCCGCACTATTTTGGTTGGTCTTTGTGCGGTCATTGTATTGTGTTCCTCAATTAAAACTACGTTACCTGTTTTTTGGATTACGACTACCTTCCTTTGTTCATCCGGCTACTGCATGTGGGTCTCTCTCGCCATACAACTTACCATCGTGACAGAATGACCGCACCAATCGACACTAATACACCAATCATAAACTAATAATGGTAATAATGCGATTATAAAAATGGTCATGTAAACACCTTTATCTGAATTACGAAATCGGCGTAAGGTCTCAATCGGCGTATTCCTAAACCGATTTAAGACCCCTGGATTTTTGCCCAATTTTTTGATTCTTTGATGCATGTGAATGGCGTAGTCGGCTTTCATTCTGTTTTTGTTTACTGCGCATGTCAGACAGACGGTCGTGTTTATACGTTTGTTTTGATTACATACTACACTGCAGCTGTTGGGTTTGTCCTGCCTAGCCATAGTGTAGAATAAAGGTGAACGAGAGCAATAGAATAAGAGCGGGCGGGAGTGTGTGTCTGGTGGGAGGGGGGGTTGGACACATTACCACAGTTGCGTGCGTGCAAACTAATTACCCAAGTGGCCTGGGACCCTGTGACGGGGATTCTGATAGTCTGGCAGCGGAACACGGGAAGTCAACACTTACCCGGAGGCTGGGAGGAGGAGGAGGAGGAGGAGGAGGAGGAGGAGGGGAGGTGCAGGGGGAGGCCACATAACACTGAGGCAAGAGGGAGCTGGAGGATTTGTTAAGTTGACGCAGTGTAAGTTGATTGTTCAAGAGATCTTATCAAACCCGTGAACAACCATTATTGTGTAGACGTTTTTAATACGTTAGATGATATGAACAGGACAGTGTGACGTGTCCTGGGATTTGATCCTTACACACTGTATGACTGCCAACACATTTTGTTACCTCATCTTCTCTGAACAGCCTCACTAACTTGATGAAAATGTCCTAAATCAGAAGTAGAACTCAGTGATCTCATTCAGCTTGCCCTGTTGGGGACTTTGGAAAACAAAGGAGCATGTTTCCTTCAACAGCCATCTCCTTCTCAACCTTTCTTAATCTCTCCCTCTCCCGCTCCCTCTCCCTCTCTCTCTCTCTCGCTCTCTCTCTCTCTCCCCCCCCCCCCCTCCCTCTTATGGAATTTGTAGATAAACAGACGTAGACTTCTGTTGGCCTGTTACCCATAATTCATTGCTTCTGACCACTGTTGAAGAACCAATAACTCCCATAAGAATAGGAAAGTTCAGAGAATCAACAGAAGAGACGCATGATCTGTACTCCTGGTAATAATCCTATTAACCCTAACCAGGACATTACAGTTTGACCTGTGCTTTCTTAAGTCTGTGTGCCTGTTAAATCTTCTAGCAGAAAATGTTTGTGTTCCCTAAACATCCCGTGCCCTTTTTGTTTTGTAGGACTCTTTCCTGGTGATAACAAGAGAAGCTCAAACAGGGAGCAGCTTGATTTATTGATTATGGTTTGATCTGATTTATGAATCGTAAATAACGTGATGATTGCATCATTTTCACAGCCACTCTTCTTAACTCAAGAGAGATGCCTCCCCTTAAGCCATCAAGTCAGTCACATAGTTCAGCTTCACGTGTAATAGGGCTGGGGCGAGCAAGGCCATGCAAGACTAGACCTTGAGTCCAGGAAACCAAGGTGGTGCTCTATCTAATGTCAAAGTCTGAACCACACGTTCAACACACTGCAAGACAAGATCCAGACAACCCCATAACATGCACCATGCAACAACAGGCCTCACTACTGTGGGGGAAATAACCTTCCACCTTGAGAACATCACTGCAAACACATTCACCCCCCCATTCCCATGCCCATGTGTGTGTGGATCAGTCCACAGTGATGCAGTGTGCAGCAGCAGCAGCAGCCGTGGTTCCCAGGCCAGTTCCCAGGCCGGCTGCCTCATTAGTGTCTAAGGAACAGACTCTGTAATCAATGGATCAGGACCCCAGGACCCCAGCCCAGGTCATTACCCATGCTCCTTCAGGGGCCCGCCGTTTGTCCACGGTCTATATACAATGCTGAGGCAATTTGCCATCTCCTCCCTTCCAAAACGTAGCGTTGTCTTTACTGGGCGCAGGGCGCTCTCCCCACAGACTGCCTAATAAACCCATCACTAAGCGGCTTTACTGGTGCTGGATGGGACCATGGGCACCTTGTAAAGTCTAATGGGCTGAAAGCAGACTTGAAAAGGTAGGAGTTATTTTTAATCAGTCTATTTCCCCACTATTCAAAGCAGCCAGTATGTAAACAGCATTTATGTTTGGGTCACACAGGGCGGCTGCCTGTCCAGCACACGGAGAGGAGAGGAGAAAAGAGGAGAGGAGTGTGTGTGTGTGTGTGTGTGTGTGTGTGTGTGTGTGTGTGAGCATGCATGAAACCTAGAGAAGGCCGCAGCAGTTATTATGACCAACCCTCAACTACCGTCTCAAATGGCTTTTTTCCACCCTGGTAATGGTAAACAAGCACTTGTTTTGTTTTGGATTAGGGTTAGAGTTAGGGTTAAGGTTACTTTATTTGTGTGTGTACGTTACATTGTGTGTGTGTGGTAGTTTGTTTATGCATGTACGTTACTTTGTATGTGAGTGGTAGTCTGTGTGCGTGTATGTTACATTGTGTGTATGTGTGATAGTTTGTTTGTCTGCGTGTACGTTACATTGTGTGTTTGTGTGTGTGTGTGTGTGTGTGTGGTAGTTTGTGTCAGTATCATGCGAGACTGAAAGAGAGAGACAGAGACACACACACACACACACACACAGACACACACTTACACATGCACTTACACATACAGTGAAAGAGTTATTGCTCTCTACAGCAAGTAAACCCCAATGGCCTTATAATACAAAGTGACATACTAACAGTACACTTATGTCTTCATTCCCAGTAAATATTTCACAACGTTGCACAACGTTGCTCATTGGCTCCAAAGAACTAACAGTCCTGGCAGTACCGGTGAGCCCAGCACCTTCATGGTCTGTGCACACACACTTAGAATACACACAAACAATATGTGCACACACGCTTAAAAACATGCACATACAAGCACACACACTCACACATACACACGTGTGTGTATGAATCGAACATACATAAAACAAAGAAACAAGCAGCACATGTTTAACAATTCTATACCAGCTTGGTCAGGTAGAGTTGTATTTTCAGTGTCTACTGAACACGAGGGGCCTACTAAACCCTAACCCTATAATAAGCCTCTGTATATTGTGATGATGACGTAAGTCGTGGTGTTAAAGTTATCTGGGAAAGTAATTAAGTTGAACTATCCAACATGGTAAAATGGCCGTTCATTACCAGAGGGTGGCGCTCTTCAGCATTCTGTGCAGCTGATTTAGATTTGTTTTAACAGAACAGTTCAAATGCAGGCTAGCGTTCCACCGCTGGTCATTGTGCGTAAGCAACACCAGAATCACATTGAAACATATTATTTGTACTAATATCATAAATGTATCATGTATGCTTCCATTCCAACTAGAGAGACCAGTCTTAGAGGAGCCCAGTGGACAAACTCTATGGCCCAGGACTGAGGTAATAGAACCCTCCTATGACAAAGTCTTACCAGGACTGAGGTAATAGCACCCTCTTCTGACAAAGTCTTACCAGGACTGAGGTGCACCCTCTGACAAAGTCTTACCACGGCAATCTCTAGGTTAGTAAAAGCTTTTCATAATATTTTCCCTTTTCAGGGAAGTAAATTTGAGTACACTTTGAGGTACCTTGCTGTGAGGTCAATTCCTCAACCTACTATGAGGGCTGCTATATGATAAGGTCCTAGAGGTTAGGCTAGGGTAGGTAGATCTAATAGACAAGGCCCTGACCACGCGGTGCTGTCAGATAGATATAGATCCAATAGAGAGGACCCTGACCACATGGTCCTGTCAGATAGATATAGATCTAATAGACAGGGCCATGGCCACACGGTGCTGTCTGATAGATGTAGATCTAATAGAGAGGGATCTGACCGCTAATGTGATAGAGCTGTAAATACTAAGTGACCTCAGGCAGCAAACCCCTTCTCCTCGGGGTGTGTGGGCCACAGAGCGGGAGCATCACTCATAGGTCGGCCCCCATTATTAGCCACACATCATGGTCGGGGGGGGGGGGGGGGGGGGTTGTAGAGAGGATAAAGACAGTCCTTTTTTATTTATGTGTTTTCATGTATGCTAGTTAAAGGGCGTATGACCACCATCAGCCCTCCCTGGACGATCTCTTCATTGCTCCAGTTCCTCTTCCAGCCCCTGACAGCCCGCTCACTATTTACGGACGACGGCCGTAAATGTGAACACTGCTGTAATGGGATCTGTCCATAAAGCCCACAGCGCCACGATCTACGGCCCTTTACTGAGGACATGAGTGGCCCAGCCTGTTAGACAACTCAAACCTCATTGTGACTCCGTCCAGGCCTCTAAGTCAACCGCCGCTGGGCTCCATAACTCAGGCCCCTGGCCCCTGACCCCCGGCCCTTTCCATGGGGAGACAGATCCATCAGGCCTCTATTTATTGTAATGACATTGTGTGACGGGAACATTAACGACGCCCTATAACAGGATGTACCATTAGGCTAGAATTAGAACCGGAACTGTCGAGGTGGTGATGGATTTGAGGACAACTTTTGGAACTGAGGGATGTACCAGGCGGACGGCGTTGATGATGGATCAGGAGGGCTCGGGGGGGTTTAGGGGCCCTGTGGAGGGGGAGGTAAAGCTGACCGGCTAACCTTGGAGTGGACGGAGGAGTGCACGGTCCGCTCTGTGAGTCAGTGGTAAAACTGACCGCACTTACCACATACAGTCCACTTTTAGGTCAAACTTATTACATAGAGTCCACCTTTAGGTCAAACTGATCACATACAGTCCACTTTTAGGTTAAACTGATTACAGACAGTCCACCTTTAGGCCAAACTGATTACATACAGTCCACCTTTAGGTCAACCTGATCACAGATAGTCCACCTTTAGGTCAAACTGATCACAGACAGTTCACGTTTAGGTCAAACTGATCACATACGGTCCCCCTTTAGGGTCAAACTGACCACAGACAGGCCACCTTTAGGGTCAAACTGACCACATTAACCACATACTGTACATACAAAAAACTAAGTGATGACACATTCCAGAAGTGGAGTTCAGTGTAAATCTCAGTTAATCTCCTGTAAAGATGGCTTCACCTATCCACAATGACATAAGATTGTCAACGCACTTCCAAGTGGTGCCATGCAGTCATGTTCTCTCTAGCGCCTGTCCCCCTCTCTCTGTGCAGTCACAGTTCCACCGGAGCAGGGTCTCTCTCTGTGCAGTCACAGTCCCACCAGAGCAGGGTCTCTCTCTGTGCAGTCACAGTCCCACCAGAGCAGACTCTCTCTGTGCAGTCACAGTCCCACCAGAGCAGACTCTCTGTGCAGTCACAGTCCCACCATAGCAGACTCTCTCTCTGTGCAGTCCCACAAGAGCAGACTCTCTCTGTGCAATCACAGTCCCACCAGAGCAGACTCTCTCTGTGCAGTCCCACCAGAGCAGATTCTCTCTGTGCAGTCACAGTCCCACCATAGCAGACTCTCTCTCTGTGCAGTCCCACAAGAGCAGACTCTCTCTGTGCAGTCACAGTCCCACCAGAGCAGACTCTCTCTGTGCAGTCCCACCAGAGCAGATTCTCTCTGTGCAGTCACAGTCCCACCAGAGCAGGGTCTCTCTGTGCAGTCACAGTCCCACCAGAGCAGACTCTCTCTGTGCAGTCCCAGTCCCACCAGAGCATACTCTCTCTCTGTGCAGTCACAGTCCCACCAGAGCAGGGTCTCTCTCAGTGCAGTCACAGTCCCACCAGAGCAGACTCTCTCTGTGCAGTCCCACCAGAGCAGACTCTCTGTGCAGTCCCAGTGCCACCAGAGCAGACTCTCTCTCTGTGCAGTCACAGTCCTACCAGAGCAGGGTCTCTCTCAGTGCAGTCACAGTCCCACCAGAGCAGACTCTCTCTCTGTGCAGTCCCACCAGAGCAGGGTCTCTCTATGCAATCACAGTCCCACCAGAGCAGGGTCTCTCTGTGCAGTCACAGTCCCACCAGAGCAGGGTCTCTCTGTGCTGTCCCACCAGAGCAGACTCTGTGCAGACAGTCCCATCAGAGCAGGGTCTCTGGGCTCTCCACTGGTCCACTGGGGAACTGGTCCAAAGAGAAAAAAAAGAGGGATATGTAGCCAAGCTGAGCCCCTCTTCCCTCTGGGGACTGGAGAGGACCCATGCTGATTTACTGGGAGTGAAGGGCAATAATTGCCGCAGAAGAACAATTACACCCCAATCATTTCCAGGCCTTTGACAGAGTCATGGGCCAAGTGTTCTGGGGACCACAGTTTGAAGGGTGGGGGGTGGGATGAAGTCATGGAGGAGTGGTCAGTGGACAGTGGTCCACACTGGCTTTTACACCGGGGTCTGCTAGAGGAAAAACCTTTTGGAGGATCAGATTTTCTCTGCATGGATTCGGAAGTTGTATGTGAAATCTCCCTGCATTAATGCCTGACAGGATGTATGAAGCCAGACATCTTGATTGAACTGAACAAGTCAAAGTTAAGAAAACATTTTAAACCTACGCCTGTCATTATCTTACCATCTTTCTGAGCATTCTAATCCTGTTGAGAGCAGGCCTGTTCTTTTCCAGGCTTGAAAAATGAATTTGTCAGGAACTTCAAGTCGCTGGCGTCCTATAGTGTCAGAGGTAAACCATACCTAGGGCTGCAGCGGAACAATAATCCACATCACCCACAAAGGTCACCGTCAACTTAGGAGAGACTGTCAAACACGTTCACTGCTCAACTCCCATTAGAAATCTGTTATCCTCTCCAGTGAGAGAAAGGGGCTGAAATACTCTCTTTCTCCAGAAGACACACTCACACACACACACACACACACACACACACACACACACACACACACACACACACACACACTTAAACACACACACACACACACACACACACACACACACACACACACACACACACACACACACACAGAGAGAGAACACAAACACACAAACAGAAGCTTAGGGTGCAGACCTTGTTTGATGAAAAAGAACAATTAGGGGAGAAATGAGCTGGTATCACCGGGGGAAATGGCTGATGAAGACTTTATTGATTAGAGCAGCTTCACTGAGCCAGCTCACGCTGTAGCAATTACACTGCTGCTGTGGACAGGGGCCTCCGGGGCCGGGGGCCAGGGCCATGGGCATGGTCTGCTGGGCCACACTGGGAACACATTCACAGGTGTTTAAAGAGCATTTCTTACTCAGAATCTCATCTCCATGTTCAGGAAGATATACATTTTCTGTTCAATATATATTTTAGTTACACTGTCAAAATGTAATTATTATTTCCATCACAATAATTCAATAACCTCACTTGCAAACAAGAATTCGTATAGCTACAAACACAGACCCCTAGGAGTTCCTTGACATCTTCACAGATCTTTGTCATTACGTTCTAGTTTGATAAAGAACAAAAGATAAAAGTAAGATAGTAAGATAAAAGTGTGAGAGTGAATAAAAAAGAATGGTAGAGTGGGGTGGGTTAGGGTAGACTGGGGTGTTGGTTAGGGTTAGGGTACACTGGGGTATTGGTTAGGGTTTGGGTAGACTGGGGTGTTGGTTAGGGTTAGGGTAGACTGGGCTGTTGGTTAGGGTTAGGGTGGACTGGGAAATTGGTTAGGGTAGACTGGGGTGTTGGTTAGGGTTAGGGTAGTCTCGCGATGCCAGACCCATCTCCACACTTCGTTGCGCTGGGGAAGTGTCTGGCACCATTCGTTGAGTTTTTGGAATAGTGGAGCGCTGTATTTTTTAAAAACCAACCACAATTGCCTTGGGCGGCGCTAAACCCAGGATAAAGCGATGGTGCCCCTGCAAAATAGTGTCGGAGGGGAACTTGTTTTGGTGGAATATTTGCACGTGGAGAGGCGAGCGCTGGCTAAATCCCCGCAAAAGGAAACGTCACATAAAACAATAAAATAGGTATTTCGGCTCTGTGATGTGACTTTTATTGATGAAAAAAAAACATAACTTAATCATCGGTGTCCTGGAGGTGAAACCTGTCTATACTTTAGCTTCGGAGGAGCTCACTGGACAGGTCAAAACCACAGACTTTTCATCTGACATGTATGCAGTTCTTGCAGAACATTACTAAATCGATATCAAAGAAGCTAATGTGAAGGGGAGAGGATCGGAACATTGGTCAAGTCATTGTACATATGCCACATCAGCTCAGACTAGCGATGACTGTCAGAAAACAGATCAAGATCGTACATGAGTCGAGACTTGAGTCTGGGCTTCTCCAAGATGCGTTCACAAGTTGTTCTGGTCCTGCAACTTGTCAAATCAGAATCAATACATAGATACATAAACACGCTCAATCTAAGACTCATATAGTCCCATCAATGATGATTAAACTTGCTATCTACATTTACCAATTGCCATTGGTTTTAGCCTGGAAACCAAATCTATGAATGTTTTCCAGATATGTATTAAGGCAGTCTCAATTTATCCTACAAGGAGATATCTGAGGAGCTAACCATAGTCCATAAATGTGTGGTCTCAATGTAGCACAATTATACATTTTCAACCTGAAGGTAGTTTGTTTCTGTCAGAAATAAATAAATATTCTCTCCCTAATTGCTGCAACCTTCATGGCCTTTGATATTCCTTACCCTGCCTCACATATGGACTACCATTTATCCCATGATGAACTGTGACTTTTGGAACTATAAGGGAAGCTCTCTCCTGTTTTGTTACAGAACTTTAAAGTAACACACTCTACCTATTTTAAATCATCCCCAGCGCAAGCCTTTTCTTGACCTGTATTTATAAACCTATCCTATCTTACCTTTTTGCACTCATGTTGTCAGACGTGTCTTTATTTCACAACTAACAAACTTTGGTAACTTTAACAATTAATACTATTGTTTTCCCCTGTCATGCTTTTGTTTCCTTAAGTATTGTTATATCACCCAACTTAAGACTCGTTTGCATTTATGTTGTCAGATGTCTTTATTGCGCAATTACAACTGAGAGGAAATATTTGGATATTAGAGCGAGTTGATAATATGCAGTTTGACATCTGCTGGTGTCTCTGAATGGTACATGTCCACCTGTTTGCAGACACATATTTGGCACCTACTGGTTGACATGCATCCTTGCCCTAGGTAAGTCTTAAAACATCAAACTAAAGCAGTGAGCACTCAGCTATACTCTTACACTATATTACCACGTTTGCTGTTCTTGGGCACTTGCTTTCTAGCTCCTGGCAAAGCCATGCAAAAGTGTTGGCTGGATTTGAGAATACAAATGTTCTAGCAAGTCTGATGTTGTCCCGGTTTGGGCTTATGAAAAGTTCTAAACATTTCTGCATTCCAGGACTTTTCTTCAACTTCTGTCTCATGGCTTTGGAGTCTGTGGCAGAAACGTCCAGGAGTGGAACAGGGTAAAATATCTTAATTCGCCAGCTTTTCCACAATGCTCTCTAAAAGGAACTTCAACCCCCTGTCCTTCTCTCGTAAACAAAAACAAGACAGGACAGAGTAATAAGTCAAACTCAAAGGGAGAAAAATAAGATTTATGCCATATGTTTGGCTTGATTGGGGTTTTAAATCAGTTGGTACTAATCCAAAGATTAGGTGCTCGGACAAGGTAACATGATGAAATAATAATGTACAATGCTATAATTATCTTTGCAACTGCGAAATTCACACAATACAGTCACGTTAAATTAGCTTCATATGGTAATGTACTCTTACCAGTGGATCTCCGTATGAAGGAAACTTTGTCCACACCCGCGCTCTCAGAACGTGGTCGTTTGCAGGATGGCTCTCATGTCATGGAGTACTGGCCAGTGGTTATTTTCTCGTCCGTTTCTTGATCTTGCCCGGCGTACGCTGCAGCTACCCCGTTTTACTGCAGAGTAACGGTAGAGTTTTCATTTTAGGACCTATTGGTCCTTAATCGCAACCAAGGCAAGGGGGACACTACCATAGCATTTTCACGCTATGTCTGTGTTTAAACTTGCGAGCTCCACTGTCTACAGATGATATGACATGACTGGAATATTAAACTTTTTCCGTAACCGGTAGGCAAACATGCAATAACGTCCGTAACTAACTGTAACAAGCAAATAGCGGAAGGAGAGGAATGTGGAGGAATCTGATTGGTGCTGACTGCAGTGGCAGGCTTATTCCAAAATCTTACATCCGTTCAGCCAGACTAGGGCTAGGGTAGACTGGGTTATTGGTTAGGGTAGACTGGGGTGTTGTCCCATGAATACTTTATGTTTGGCTGTGGTTTACTCTTAACTCAGTCCCTGGCCCTCTGGCCTTTGTGTCCGTTAAAGCAGTCTACAACACACACACACACACACACACACACACACACACACACACACACACACACACACACACACACACACACACACACACACACACACACAGATTGATTTATATCCCAGTCCTGAATACAGCAGTAAAGCCCTGTATGGTTGTATGTGTGAGTCAGTGTGCTCACAGACCTACCAGGAAGACAAGGCAGGCCTGCTCAGTATGACTGTTTACTCAGCTAACATGACACAGTATTTATATTCAAATGAGAGGACTGTCTTATCCTCAAACAAAGGGGACACCATGCGATTTATGCCTATGGCAACTCCACAGTCCAGTAGCCTGTGTGTTGAATGGACACATACATTCTATATGTTGCAGTTTAGAATGGCAACACTCATGTGAGGATGGTGGCACGTGAAGCATATTGTGATGCGCTAGACGCAGGTGCACTCTATCCTGGCCATTCCATAAATTTTATGTATTTCCTCTGTGGGGGTAGGATGGATAAGCCATAGGATTAATGTATTTCCTCTGTGAAAGTAGGACGGATAAGGCATAGGGTGAATGTATTTCCTCTATGGAGGTAGGACGGATAAGGCATAGGATGAATGTATTTCCTCAATGGAGGTAGGACGGATAAGGCATAGGATGAATGCATTTCCTCAATGGAGGTAGGACGGATCAGGCATAGGATCAATGCATTTCCTCTATGGAGGTAGGACGGATAAAGCATAGGATGAGTCCCATACCTAAGCCAATAGGTCATATTCATGTCACCTAAATTATCATCATTCACCAGAATGGAGATGTTTAATCCCTGTGACAGTTACTGAGCCAGGTTTGACTAAATTAATAAAGTCTTGGACTGTGGTTTGGCGCCGATACATAGTTCACAGGTCAGATTTGGTGACCATGGAAAAGCAATGGGGTCACAGGCAGTGGTCTAATTATACATTTGACCTGGCCTCCCATGATGCTCTATAAGGTAAAACATCTCTGCTCCTTATTCTGATTAGTGACCCAGCCTGGTTGACCTGAGAGTCAACTATAGACAAACAGACTAATAGACTGACCCAGCTTGGTTGACCTGAGAGTCACATATAGACAAACAGACTAATAGACTGACCCAGCCGGGTTGACCTGAGAGTCGACTATAGACTAATAGACTGACCCAGCCTGGTTGACCTGCGAGTCGACTATAAACAAACAGACTAATAGACTGACCCAGCCTTGTTGACCTGAGAGTTGACTATAGACAAACAGACTAATAGACTGACCCAGCCTTGTTGACCTGAGAGTTGACTTTAGACAAACAGACTAATAAACTGACCCAGCCTGGTTGACCTGAGAGTTGACTTTAGACAAACAGACTAATAGACTGACCCAGCCTGGTTGACCTGAGAGTCAACTATAGACAAACAGACTAATAGACTGACCCAGCCTTGTTGACCTGAGAGTCATATATAGACTAATAGACTGACCCAGCCCGGTTGACCTGAGAGTTGACTATAGACTAATAGACTGACCCAGCCTGGTTGACCTGAGAGTCGATGATAGACAAACAGACTAATAGACTGACCCAGCCTTGTTGACCTGAGAGTCGACTAATAGACAAACAGACTAATAGACTGACCCAGCCTGGTTGACCTGAGAGTCGACTATAGACTAATAGACTGATAGACTGACCAAGCCTGGTTGATCTGAGAGTTGACTATAGACTAATAGACTGACCCAGCATGGTTGACCTGAGAGTCGACTTTAGACTAATAGACTAATAGACCGACCCTGCCTGGTTGACCGGAGAGTCGACTTTAGACTAATAGACTAATAGACTGACCCAGCCTGGTTGACCTGAGAGTCGACTAACAGACTTACAGATTGACCCAGCCTGGTTGACCTGAGCGTTGCTCTAGAAAACTACAGCGCTCACTTGTGATATAACATATAGTATAATATAATAGAAGAAAGAGTCACAGGCAGTACAAGGCAGTACAAGTCCCATTAAAGTGGTCACACGGTAGTACATTATTATCGAACATCGCTTATTACCCCAAACCAAGAGAAATACATCCTTTTCCAAGTTGAAAAGCCAACGATCATATTGGATTCACCCCACTACATCGTTGTATGGTACCTCTGTCTGACAAAATTGAAGGCCATTTGGCAAGGGCACTGAAACAAAACAGAGCTAACACCCAATGAAAAAACATAAAGGGACAAACACAATCTGTTCGGCCTGCATATTGAGACAAATAGCACATCCGTTTTGCCTCACGCCTGCCTGGGCAGCCTGAAGTCCATCTCTCTCCACCTCATGATGATTAATCCCCTCCGCACTATTTAGATTTCCTAATTGTAATTAGTATGAATTATCAATTATGGTTAGTGCCTAATTGCCCTTCATAAAGACAGCTCCCCAGGTTTAAACGGCTCCATTTAAATAATGTAACTAATAGCTCTTGCCTTTACGTTGCGGATACATCTTCATTGTTCAGCGCGCATAGCATGATAGTTGCTCGTAATTTAACGGGGCAATCGAGTGAAGGAGTGCAGGTGGCACTGGGGGAGTAATTATTGTTAATGAATTATGATGTGACCTTCTCAGAACAATGGCTAATCAATGCTTGCGTTGAGTGACAGTGCGCCTTGCACAGCTGCTAGGAAAAGCACAGCCATTACAGACAGGCCTGGATATGTGGAGACTGTGACTCCAACTTCGCCTGGATACAGTGTGTTGTCTCTATGGTAGAATCTACAGACCTAACATGGACAGTATGTTTACTATATGGTAGAATCTACAGACCTAACATGAACAGTATTCTGTCTGTATGGTAGAGTCTACAGACATAACATAGACACTATGTTGTCTGTATGGTAGAATCTACAGACTTAAGATGGACAGTATGTTGACTATATGGTAGAATCTACAGACCTAACATGGACAGTGTGTTGTCTAGAATCTACAGACCTATTATGGACAGTGTGACAGTCTGGATGGTAGAATCTACAGACCTGACATGCATAAGTTGAAAGCATGCCAGCTTCATATAAACGTGTGATGACCTGGGCCTTACATAGACCACCTCATTCTGTAAATCAGTGTTGAAGAGCAGTCCATTCTGTGGGGAGTGGATTCAGAGTCTCATCCGCAGCTAGACTAGTGTACCTTTTTGATTAATTTTAATGTACTGGTACAAATTCCAATAGATATTTAAACAGGTGGAGCCAAGAAAATCGAGGAGGCAACAAGAGATCGACAAGCTGGTAAAAGACAGAAGGCTTTTAAAAAAGCAATGGAAAAAGGCGTCTGAATCAGAAAAGGCAGGCATTAAAGTCTTGCAGGACAGCTTAAAGAAGCGGTTGTCAACAGTGAGGAGAGCCGAGAACCTACGAAGAAACCGAAAGAAGAAAGAACGAGCAAGGAGTCAATTCTACAAAGACCCCTTCAAGTTTACTAAGTCCTTGTTCAACAAAGCAAAAGACGGAACACTTAAAACCACCAAACAGGAACTGGAGTCCCACCTAAAAGAAACTCACACAGATGAGAAAATGTATGAGGAACTCACAATTCACGCAGATATTCCACCAATTGAGGACCCAGTCGAGCAAATAGACACCAGCCCTCCAAAATGGAAAGAGGTGGAAAATGCAGTCAGACGTGCAAGAGCAGCATCGGCACCAGGACCTAACGGAGTACCTTACAGACTGTATAAAAATGCACCCAATGTCCTACATTTCCTTTGGAAACTACTGAAGCTGGCATGGCAAAAACAAATCATTCCCAGATCATGGCATCGAGCCAGAGGAGTACTGATTCCAAAAGAGAAAGATTCTAGTGACATTAACGCGTTCAGACCAATTTGCTTGATTAATGTGGAGGGGAAAATAGTTTTTAGCATAGTAGCACAAAGACTGAGCGAATACCTTACAAAGAACAAGTTAATAGATACCTCAGTGCAGAAAGCAGGCATTTCAGGCTTCTCCGGGTGTCTGAAGCACACTAGCATGATTTGGCATCAAATTCAATTGGCAAAACGTAAGAAAAAGGACCTTCATGTAATTTTCCTGGACTTGGCAAACGCATTTGGGTCTGTGCCCCACAAGCTTTTGTGGTCTGCATTTGAGTTTTTTAAGGTACCAAATGCAATTTTAAACCTGGTTAAGGCATACTTTCAGGACATTCAATTGTGTTTTGATACACCGACATTTACCACCGAGTGACAACGTCTGGAGATTGGCATCATGGCCGGATGTACAATCTCACCCTTGGCATTTACTATGGCCATGGAAGTAATAATTCGAGCATCAAAATGAGTCGTTGGCGGGCAAAAGTTAAGGGCAGGATTACGTCTCCCTCCCATTCGAGCATATATGGATGATATGACAATATTGACGACAACGGCTCCGTGTACTAAAAGACTGCTAAGCAAACTTAATGATAACCTTAATTGGGCTAGAATGAAAGTAAAACCAAGCAAATCCACTGTTGTTAAGGGAAAATTGTGCAACAAAATTTTCTTCATAGATGAGGATCCAATTCCAACCGTGATCGAAAAGCCTGTCAAAAGCCTCGGAAAGTGGTACAATGCTACCCTTAAAGACTCGGAGCAGGTGGAGGAATTAAGGATAGAACTGAACAGAGGCCTAGAGAACATTGAGAAGTCAGGGTTGCCAGGAAAGCTAAAACTATGGTGCCTACGGTTTGGACTTCTACCCCGGCTCATGTGGCCATTGACAGTGTATGATGTACCTATCACTAAAGTTGAAAAGCTAGAAAGAAGAGTCAGCTTTTATGCTAGGAAATGGCTAGGGGTGCCACGGTGTCTTAGTAGCCTGGCTCTCTACGGGAAAGGAGCTCTGGAACTGCCGCTTACAGGGCTTACAGAGGAATTTAAGTGCACTAAAGCAAGACTAGAAATGACACTTGCGGAATCCCGAGATAATATAATAAGAAAAGCGGCACCCACATTGGCAACCAGACAGAAATGGAATCCAAAAGAGGCCGTACTGCAAGCAAAAGCAGCCCTTAAACATACGGAAATAGTAGGACAAGTACAACATGGACGAGGAGGACTTGGACTTGGTACAAGTAAACCGAGATGGTCAAAAGCAACCCCTTTGGAACAACGCAAATTAGTGATAGAACAAATACGTAAGCCAGAGGAAGCAGTAAGGAGCGCTAAAACTGTCTCACAATCCAAACAGGGGCGACGGGAGAACTGGGAAAGTGTAGAGCAGAGGAAAATTACCTGGAAAGACTTGTGGGGAATGGAATCCACAAGAATTAGCTTCATTGTTAGGGCAACCTACGACGTACTGCCAACACCAACAAATCTCAGCCAATTGGTAGGAGAGGATCCAACTTGCCCCCTCTGTGGCAGGACGGCTAATCTCAAACACATAATGGCTGGGTGCAGGACGAGCCTTACTCAAGGAAGATACACCTGGCGCCACAATCAAGTACTAAAATGCTTGGCGGAAACAATAGAGCATAGGCGCTCAACAGTTAATGACCTGCCAATTGGAGCAGAGGGCGACATGCACCACATTCGCTTTGTCAGGGAGGGAGTTCCGGGAAAGAAGAGTTATAGAGCAAAACAACGCTCAGGGCAGCTGAGGAGAGCATGTGAATGGAAAATGCTTGCTGATGTCGGCCAACAACTGAGAGTCCCATCGGAGATTGCAACAACCAACTTAAGACCAGACTTATTACTCTGGTCCAACACACAGCAAATTGTTTATTTTATAGAGCTAACAGTCCCGTGGAAAGAAGCAATCGACGAGGCTTCCGCAAGAAAGAAACTCCGCTACAGTGAATTAGCAGCTGAAGCAGAACAGCGAGGTTGGAGAACAAAGGTGTGTCCTGTGGAAGTTGGATGCCGTGGATTTGTGGCAATATCAACTACCAAACTCCTTAAGGAGTTGGGGATTTGAGGCAAAGATTTGCGCCAGACCATAAAAGCTATATCAGATATAGCAGAAAGAAGTAGCCAGTGGCTGTGGCTGAAAAGGAAGGATCCTATATGGGCACAAAAGTAAAGAACATTATGCTGAAAAACCAAGAAAGGATTAATCTCAGGACAAAGGTATTAAAGGTAAGTCTTTCCTGCAGAGCGTCATTTATCAAGCCTGCAGGAACAGGGTAGGGAAAGATTATCTTCTTTTCAGGTGGTAAGTATCCCTGCCGAGTTGGCAGAAAGCGCCTGCAGGCATAGGGAATAGGGATAGGTATAGGGACATCTGCAGAGCGTCATATATTAAGCCTGCAGTAACTGAGTAGGGAAAGATGATCTTCTTTTCAGGTGGTAAGTATCCCTGCAGAGTTGGCATTAAAAGCCTGCAGGAATAGGAATTAGAGACAGATATAGGGGTATCTCTCAGTTTAATAAACAACAAAAAAATGTTTTTTAATTAATTTATTTTTTAAATATCTGGCCCTGCCGAGAGCGGATATAGAAGGGGGTGGCTCTGAGACGTCATTGCTTACCGTTAAGCCTTCTGAAAGTGTCGTGGGCTCAAATTAACGAAACATCTGGGATGGAGGGTGCCCACTTGATAACCCCAATGACATATCTGCTCTCAACCCAAGTCCATTCTAAAATATTGTCTTTTGAAATGCTCATCTCGGAATATGGCATAATAGATATTATAACATCCTTTCCTGTGTATATTGAAAAAAAATAAACAGTACAACGTATTCTTTGCATAATAACAATGGCTTACAAAGACAAAGATCAGTAATGTAAGCAAAGTACTTTACAATTTATTTGTTCCCTAGTTAAATATGTCGTAGGTTGTTTGGGATTAGAGGCATCATTTACCATCAATGCATAGCAGTAACTAATTTGACACACTGTATCACCCCAAAATGAAAAAAAGCACTAAATACCATTTACAGTTTACCAGTACAGTTTATCATTGTAAAAACGTTTGTCAGCTATAAATTAACTGCTGTATATTCTTGGTTTTGATGTTATTTTGCAGCTATAACTTATAATAATCATTTGTAGACATTTCTCTTTTTTCACAGGAAATGAACAAACCAAAACACTTCGTCACAGATAATGCACACTGTATTCTGTATGAATATGAATATGACTGTATTCTGCTCTTTGCCTGGATGCAGGAGAATCCACAAAACCCTGAGAAAGTATAAAACAATGACTAGAGTAAATTCTTCATAATGACGCTAGAGCAACAGCTGAAAGCCTAAGGCTGTCACATACCTTAGCGGGGGGGGGGGGTCTATTGATCTACCATGGCATGGTGCTCCCTGCAGGGCTGGATGGCCCTAAAGGCCTGTGGAATAGCATGCATATGGGGCTGCCTTTAGTAGGACAGAAGCCTATAGAAATCACTGGCTTGTCCTAACACTAGCACTGCTCCTCAACTGTAAACAAGTTCACACATGAAGAAGTGACTGGAGAAATTACTACTTCTTGAAGGTGTGTGAGAAGTGTTTCAGTGTGAGGGGTTTTGAAATGTGACTTCACTTTGGTCTATCCACATGGATACTTCAGGCCCACTACTCGGAGCATAGCATTGTGATGAAGGTTATAGTGCACAGAAAAGTTTGATCTACCTGCATCTCAATATTATTTAGCTGGAACGGCAGAAGCAACGATTAGAGTGTGAACTGACCTTTACCTCGCCATGACTGACAGTGCCGCTCATATAATTTAGCCCCACCTCATGCCCTCTGTCCTCTACACCACACAGTCCACCCTTTAACAAATCACCCCCAACTTTACACATCTGCTGCCTGTCAGCATCTGCCAGACGCACTCACCCGTCCCGTCCATAATGAAAAACTCTCATTACTATCCCCTCCCCCGACAGGTACACAGGCAGGCTGTTACCACAATTACTGGGCAGTGCCACTGACCTTGTCGGGGGCGTTAAACAAAAGGAAAGGTCTCACCCAAAGAGAACTAGGAGTACTCAGGTGGAAGGGAGAGGTCAGGAGGGACAGGGCGTTTTTAGTGTTGATCTAGTGGCTCTACACATTACTGCCAGCTGACTCAGAGCCTGTGACTGCAGGCACAGTACCCTAACCCTAACCCTAACCCTAACCCTTGCCCAGCTATTGTGTACTCTGTCCTAAGTGTTTTCAGAGCTTATGTTCATTGTATAAGTTTGTGAAGGAGACTCTAGTTAGGTCAAATGTAAAGCATCTATTGTTCACTGGTTTAATATGTGCAGTATATACTGTTTATACAGCACATTTCATATATTAAACTATTCACGGGAAACTAAGAATAGCAGTTTCTGAGTGTCTATACTTGAAACTAGCACAATAACATCAGGACTTAGCATTAGTAATCATGCAGCTTAGCTATAGAGCATCCTTCCCTAAAAGTGCACCAGACAATCTGTGATACTTTGTCAACATGTGGAAAGACAGGTAAGAAACACAAGCCCAGCTCCTCATGCAGCTTCTGCCCTCAGACAAATGATCTGACGTTTAGGAGACTGGCGGCTGCCTCCCTGGTGATGGAATGACTTTAGAGGCCCTGGCGGGGGGCGCTGGGTGGAAGTGTGGCCAGCCTGGCCCCCTTGGGCCCCCAACAGGATCTCCCTCTGATCTCCTCTGGGCCTGTCCACAGTGGATCCAGACTCTGCCAGCTGCTGTCCCCAACCACTGAAGTCTACCTGGGGCCTCTTTGTCCCAGAGACCCTGCCTATTGTGTCCCCGCCACACACCAGCAGATGTCTGCCCACTGGACTCTCGTGTAGGAAGTTGTAAACCTCCAGAGTGCATTGACTCTATTCATATGGAAGCTCTACAGTAATGGCCGTGCCATACACATGCTAATCTGGACAAACAAGCTCCCCTGTAGGGGCGGCCTTAACAAATGTTTCACTATGTGGCCACAGTGGATGGTGCCAGTACACCAGACTCTGACTGGCAGGAAGGAAAGGGCCATGTAGCGTCATAAAGTAACACAGATTAAAGAGGAAATAAGTTTAGGAGAGGAATTCTGTGTTAAACAGTGTCTAAACATGGTGCTGGCGCCCTCATCACTAACGCAGACAGGATGTTGAGGAATACGTATTGGGCATAGGGCCTAACATTTATGTATGCTTGGTCATTCCTATTAATTTCCTCACAACGCTCGACGTTACTTTTATACAGGTATGATTAAGAAAAACAAAGAAAGAAAAGCAAATAATTGATAGACACATCACCAATTATATCAATTTACCAAATTCAAACATTAATCAAATACTGTGTACTGTAGTGGATGAAAGGGAATTTTAGAAATAGGCATGCTTTTTTATCAGTCCAGCTGCTGGGCTGGCCATGCCGTTGTCAAAATGGCTCACTCTAGTCATCCAGGTTTATCAGTATTGGACACCCACTGGAGGTATTGATCCAGTGGTAGTTCCTAAGCTTTAGCCATCGCTCGACATCAAGGTTTAAAACAATCCTGTGTCACCTTAAATTGATTCCTAATCTTCTGGACTTGAGAGCCCATTGATTTGATTGACTTAAAGTGTGAAAAATCTGATATTTCTAATGAAGTGTTACTTAAAAATGTGTAAATGTAAGCCATAATGAAGACCAGACTAGCATTTTTTCATTCTATATGGTTTAGGGATAGAGACAATGTTGTTGAAAATAGCTATTTATATCAACATTCATTAAATAGTAATTTGAGGAATTTATTGTTAGGAATTACAAGCTGCTGAAATGTGTAGAATATATTAAATAGTTATTATCTGATTGGTTTGTGTGTGCCATGAGATAAAGTTGTTTCCATTTTCAGTAATGGCCAACATTGAACAGCAATTTGAAAGCAAGAGAAGCAATTTATTGAGCACGATGTAACATTTACATTAAATCAAGCACCTTGCAGGCTAAATAATAATAATAATAATAATAAAAAAATCAATAACTCAATAAATAGCCTAGGTTTTCATTTAAATGTGTATATCCTCATAAGCATCTTAAAAAATGGATTAAGAGTCAGTTAGGGAGAAAAAACAGTTTGATAGATCAAATGCCATCTGTTCGTAATTTACTTTCAGGTTGCATATTATTGAATTTAATGATACGGGTGTTTATCGACGAATGCTTTGAGCCCATTAAGAGGAGGTCGTGTGAAACGTTAAGTGTGTTTTTGTCACGTGGCTCAAATAGAGCGTCCTTTCTAAACGAGCGAGGGGGGCAGCTTTTAAGATCTCACTCCTCTCAGTCACCAACCGTCACTTTTCTGGACTGGCAGACAAAGCTGCACAAATATCCCAAACCAAACAGGCTGTGTTTTATTGCGGTGTCCAGCGCAGAAATATGCCAAGAGCCTCTCCAGACGCGCAATTACGCATACCACTTGGCTCCATCTAGTTCTTTTAACCACCGTGGACATAGCGAAGGATGCTGGATTCTAAAGTGAGAATGACGTCTAGTCATAGGATTTCATTTTCTATAATTGACATATTGGATCCAAATAAATTTAATAGAAAGAGGGAACTTGTTAAGGATAAGTATTCCTCTTCCATCCCGGAGGATGCAAGTTTGGAAACCGGCGACAGCGCAAATGGAAAACAGATGGTTCAGCGCATTCAAAAAGGTAGGTTTTAAACACTCAAATATTTATACTAAAACGATACGAAATGGATTACATCAATATCTACACTGTACATGTTTTTTTTTTCAAAGACAAATGCACTTTTTACATAATGTTTTTGATGAGAATCTGGAACTTTAGTTCAGTTCACATGTCAGTTATATTTGATCAGAAAAGTTGACATGTAAATGGCAAAAATGTGACAAGTAAATGGCAAAAATGTGAACATGATATGTTAAATGTTTGTGGCCCAACTCGTAGCAGCTGACACACAGAGAGTCAGTGTTCTATATCAGATTTATGGTCATCTCTGCACGACCTTCCTTTAATTTTCAAGGCTACGTTCCCTTTCAATAAACCCACAAAAGACCTGCCCCCTGAGCCGGAGTGTGTGATTGGCACTGGGACTGGCAGGCCAGATAATTGTTTAAATCGTCCCATTGAGGATGCCTCCGCGCACTTTGATCGATATCCCATTACTGCATCCTGCATATCTCCCTCCAACACCTTGCAGGTACAAACTTCAAACCCCATCCATGTCTGATCCTAAATATCGTTCGATTAAAACTTCCCTTTAAATAGATGACATTTATTGATCCACAGGCAAATATGAAACTCCATTAGCACGTCATGGGTGAGATGCTGGAGCTGGATTTAGACGGGATTTCTTTCCGCAACATGACATTTGAGGCGATGTGTGATTTATAAATTGTTTAAGGATTAGACACCAACCCTGTTCTTAGTTCCAGTCAAAACCATCGCTTCGTTCCACATGCACAACCCCAAAACAACATCCAAAACACACAATAAATAGTTTACTAAGGTGACTTTGAGATATGTGCATCGAGGTGTAAATAACAGTTGCATTTATAGAGTCGATGATTATAGTAATAATAATAATAATAATAATAATAATAATAATTATTATTATTATTATTATTATTATTATTATTAATAATAATAATGAAAAAAAATTAGAATAATACCTATATTATATTACATTATATTATATTTATCGATGTATTACTCATCCCTCCAAGTGATTAAGAAGCGGTTAATTATCCAACTGCTTGCTACATGCAGACATGTAGCCATGGCCTGAGGTCTTACCTTGAAAACTAAACAAACCGTCTGGTGCTGTCCTTTCTCCTCTTTGCACTCAGTTAGATTTTGAACTGCAAACTACAATATTATTGATTAAGATACACTGTTTTATTAAGGCCAATTAGTACAACTCAAACCAATTAATTAAATTCTAACCAATGTTTCATGTCCATAGGACAAGACCCAGGAGTCGAAGACTCAAGTCCGGAATCCAAGCACGTGGCAGAAGTTTTCGACCCTTTACTCCAATCACCCTTGGCATCAGAGGTCGTCGGTGTTATGGAGGACCAGGAAGAAGGCAATGGGGACAGTTGCAGCAGCAGCGCTGACACTCTATCTACTCATGACTCCTTGCCTCAAAAGCGACGTGGCACTGATCAAGGCTGTACCAAGCCTCGACGCGCCAGAACAGCTTTCACCTATGAGCAGCTCGTAGCCCTTGAGAACAAATTCCGCTCTACTCGGTACCTGTCGGTCTGCGAGAGGCTCAACCTGGCTCTTTCGCTCAGCCTTACTGAGACCCAGGTCAAAATTTGGTTCCAAAACAGGAGAACCAAGTGGAAAAAACAGAACCCTGGTGCCGACAGCACTATGCAGCCGGGCTCAAATTCTCTAGTCAGCCTCAGCCCAAGTGCTGTCACATGTGGATCAAGTTCTGTCAACTACCATCAAACTTTCCCCTCCTTCAGCTCTGCCAATGTAATCTTCCATACGGCTGGTGCTGTTCCACTTTCCTCCAGTGGGGGACTTCTCCATCCTTTTCTTACCAGTGGCTTTATCCAAGCACCGTATTTCACACCACACCTATAAACTGAATCAACCTGAATGACATTTGAACACAAATGGAAAAGGGTTCACTGTATTCCCCCTAAAATAAGGGGCTTATGCATTTAATAAAGTTGGACTTAATTGTGAGGTTTAAAAAATACAATGAATTTGAGCAAGACCAACTGATGTTTGAAAAATGACTAATTCTGTTACTGCAGTTAAATAATGTCAGTGCAGTTTCACTCACATTTTAACATATAAACAACCAGATTTTGAAGTAAATTATGTTGTTAAGATTCACTTCAAGACTGCAACAACTCACTAGTTGAAATCAACAATAATAATAAAACTATTTCTCAATAAAATGCCTTTTTTTATTATCAAGTGAACCCCCCCCAGCTACTGTCCATCATATGTATACTTCTATCATACTTTATGAATGAAAACTTTCAGCATTTTCTGAATCACTGTCGTCTGTGTAAACCTTATGACTAACACTCTCACCTATATGTTTGTTTCCTCTAGTAAAGTATAAATGAATTACCACATGCAAAGCGTCTTATGAGGTAATTGTAATTTTTTTGTTGAGACAGAGCTAATATAATGTTGTGACCCTCAAAAATTCACGTTACTTCTCTCAGTGCTTCTTCAGACCTCAGTACATTTAACTAAGCACATAACTCATTTATCTATAGTTTCCTTTTTGCAGAAACGTTGATAAAAATGTGCACATTCTATTAACTGCATAGACCGTGCATTAAGATTGAGATTACTTGTTTTTAATGTGTGTGTGTGTGTGTGTGTGTTTGGGTGGGTGTTTGTGTGTGTGTGTGTGTGTGTGTGTGTGTCCGTGTTTGTGGGTTTGTGTGTGTGTGTGAAGAAAGAAAGAAGAAAGAAAGAAAGAAAGGGTCTACTCAGAGGCGTCTTACTAGCCTACCACTTTTTTACATAACATATTAGGAGTTGTTAAACTGTGCCCCCACAAAACAAATGGGGTGCATGACGCTTCTGGGTCTACTCATAGTTAAGACAAAAACACACCTAACTTCTGTTTGTCTGAAATATGTTGGTGTGCTGCTCTCTGCTGGACAGTAGTGATACTGAGTGTTAGTTAAATTCTCACCTTTTTATGGCACTTATAACTAATCCTAGATTAAAATCCTGAGCCCTTCTGTAAATTGACATGGTATTTTGAATATTATCAAAGATCATTATAAAGCTTGACTTGCTGTCAGGACTTGCCTCCTCTCTCTTCACCGACCTGCTACAACCACTAGGTGTTTCCATTTACCTTGTCTTCACGTCACCTGCATAGCTAGGTGGTAAACACTGAAACACAGAGAAAACTCAATGACATGAAAATTACGCTTGTCTCTTTGTTAGGAAAGTCTGTATGAGTAGTATGTATGAGTATGTGTGAGTATTTTTGTGTTTGAGTATTTTTGTGTCTGTGCTTATATAAGTTCATCCATTAGCAGGAAAGTAAGAAAAAGAGCCAAATAAATCCTGACCCATGTTCTTTAGTGTGCTACTGTTCCAACCTGTGCCTCACTGTTGATCCATCCCCAGCCACTTCCCCCGAGAGCCATGCTAACGCAACGGCCATTTGATCCCCTTGTTTACGTAGCTCACTTTTGTTCCATTCTCTGTGCTGTATGGAAATGCTGTTAAATGCCGCAAGCAGACGGTATAAATAATAAAAACATTAATTTTGAACACATGTTCATAAAATTTCCCAGAAAGGTAAAGATAATTTCTCAGGTAGCCTGAGGACAGGTGTGCAGAGTTCTCCTGGCTGCAGTTTAATTTCTGCTAGGCTGACTGTTAATGGCAAAATGGCTGTCAAAACCTGATAATGTTCAACTGTCACAGACTCTCTCTCTCTCTTTCTCCCTCAATCTCTCTCTCCTCTCTTGCTGTGTCTTCTTCGGGCTCATGCTTCTGCACATGATACAACTTAACAATTACAACCAGTCATTTCTCAACTTTGTTGACTTCAACAAGTTATGATGTTCTCGCAACAATAAAACATTTTTGTTGAAACAAGCATTAGTCAAGATCCCATTTGGTGTCTGGCCACAGGCAATTTGGATGACAGTGCATGACTGATTTGGCAAGTTATGTATATGGAACTATTTGGGTCTAGGAGGGAAGTCATCTCCTCTGGGGCAAGGTCAGATGACAATATTACGTATCATCGTCCTCACAATCAATGATTGGATTTGAGAGAGAGACAGAGAGAGAGAGAGAGAGAGAGAGAGAGAGAGAGAGAGAGAGAGAGAGAGAGAAAGAGTAGTCTGTAGCGTACAGGAAAGTTCTGTGTTGTAGGCCAAGACACCAGTCACTTTAAGTATTCAAAGTGACGAGCAGGAAAGTAGAACTTAGATTGTAATGGGGCCCTAAAGATCATGTGTATGTGTTTTTGTTTGTGTGTGTGTGTGTGGGAGAGTGCATATGTTTTGGTTTGTGTGTGTGGGAGTGTGTGAGTGTGAGTAGGTTGCTGTAAGGCTTTCTGTGAGAAAATGTAACACAATCTGCTCCACAATCTGCAGTGTTCTGTGGTCTCGTTATAACTTTTAATAGTCTTTCTCGACGATTGGATTGTAAGAGATTCCCAGATTGCTACAGATAGTTATGCTATCATTTGATAAAACATTGGACAGCTCTCTGAATCTCTGCTGGAATTTTTGCAAGCTCGTGAGTAGGTGTCTTTCTCTGTTGCCATGGACACAGTGCCGATAAAACTTTTCTTCAAGATCACTAGGGTCTTCCAACTAAAGACAAAGTTACAGCACTGAGCAACATTCTGCAAAAGGCATTCATAGGTTTTCTTTTTTTAGGTTAACTCCATATAACTATGTTTGAGTTTCACTTTATAAAGAAAGGAAAACCTCCGTTTGATAAAAACACTGCAGCAGCATTTAACTTATCTGTACCAATTGAGAACTGTGTCAAATACTTTGTCATACCTTTTCAACAACACATCGAGGAAGCTGTGAGTCGGAGAAGTAGGTCAGTGCAGTTTGTACTACTACAGAATTTACAACCAATGATTATTCATCATTATTTATCAATTTATCTCCGATAAGGTCTTACCATTACTGCAGGGTTTGCCTTGGTCCTCCTCTCCCCACAGCAGCAAGACTGGACCATTAACATCTTTTGCAGTTCAGGGCAGACTTTACATTTTTTTTTTATGATCTGACATACTACCTACAATATGTACTATATGAAGCCTTAAATAGGAGAAAAACACCAGTATGTTACAGGATTAAAAAAAGGGATTGATAAGGCAAATTGCCTCTCGAACGCTTGTGGTTCTGTACAGTGGAACTTTAGAAATCCTTGTGTACCTTCATGTTTTTCAAGGTTCCTCGACTACTCTGTAACTCAGCCTCATTCTTTTCCCAGCCACCCAGTCAAAAAGTAAGGAGATCAGACCGGGTGTTTCCACAGAGGACAGCCAGGCCAGCACCAGTCAAAGAGTAAGGAGATCAGACCAGGTGTTTCCACAGAGGACAGGCACCCTATCAAAGAGTAAGGAGATCAGACCGTGTGTTTCCACAGAGAACAGTCTGGTACCAGACAAAGAGTAAGGAGATCAGACCGGGTGTTTCCACCGAGGACAGCCCGGCCCAAGTCAAAGAGTATGGAGATCAGACCGGGTGTTTCCACAGAGGACAGCCACCCAGTCAAAGAGTAAAGAGATCAGACCGGGTGTTTCCTGAGAGGACAGCCCGGCACCAGTCAAAGAGACAGCCTGAGGTCCCATCAGCAGTGGGAAGTGAAGGCTCACTTTGTTTTTGTAATAGACCAAGTATGGAATATACATCATACTGCACCAAACATAATCCCTCGTGGAATGGACATAGACTAAAGTAAACCAACTGTAAAATGTATTGTATAGATCTAATGCTGTCTTCAAATGTGCCAGACCATGGGACAGCTAGCTAAAGCCAGTAGAATGATCTCTGCTTGCTCATGGGTTGTCTTTCACTCAGCCATCTAAAACAACTGCTTTCATCAATGCACAATAAACTGAATTATAAATTATATTTCCATTGTTATGTTTCATAATGACAAAATCAGACGTTCCCTTTGGTGGCAATAATAATAATACTACTACTGTGGCTTATTTCTATAGCCTTAAACTCCACACCCCTCTTTCTCATTGAATGACCATTTCACATCCATGTTCACATTTAATTAACGTTTTAAACTAATTAATAAAGTCTATATTTGATGTTATGTATTTCAATTTAGATTTTTAATTACAGTTTTTATTCTTTATTTCATTAATTCTATGTAATAGGCTCTATTTAATCTCACTTGGTCTTCAACTAACAATGCCTTAATTCTGGTTACAGGTTGTCACTACCAGTTGCCAAGAAAGCCAAACTTCATGCATTCTCATTCTAGACAGTCAGAGATGCTAAAGCAGTGATATTGGGTGAAAACAGTGGAGGATTTAATACAGATCTGCTTGAATAAGGTTTTCTCACCAACATTCCCCTACTTTGCCTCGACCCAGTCTGAGGCTATGCTTGAGCAAGGGTACATTGATGTGGTTGCACTTCTGTCGGCCCAGATGTCAAGTCAAGCTTTGAAAATAGATTTTCCAAGAAAAGTTATTCAGTCTGGGAATCGGCAATGTGAAGCAATCTGGGGTAGAACGAGGGGTGGATGCCATATATGTGAGTCAACCTTCAGCCTAACTAGCCTGAACCCAGACAAAGCTGACTGCAGTCTGCCTCTCCTCAGCTTCTCCTGAGAGGAAGAGGCCAAAAAGAGACCCTTCAAAAGACTTGAAGCATCTAGCATGGAAACAATCTCATTGGGAGGGCATGTAAGAAGATCTAATCATTGCATTACAATAATTTTCATCTTTAATAAGGGATGAATAATACATACACCATGGTCAAATATAATACAAAAAGTACCCCCAGGGTACAAAGCTAAAACTATTGGTTGGAACTTCCTTACAGACACATTTCAATAGCTTTAATAATCCATACAGAACATTGTAAACTCTAATCTAACTAATCCTCCCTCTCAGTGCAGTTGTGTTTCTCTTCGATGGTGCTATGCGTTGTTTTTCTGATTAAACCAAAAGGTCAACAGAACTAATAACATGGAGGAGAAAAGTACAGTCCTAATTACGTCCTGTGTCAAAGTCAAAGACCGTGCGGTGCTGTACGTGCTCTCTCCCACTCACTGCCTCCCCACAATCATTAACGGAAGCTCCGAGCTGCAGCACCAACAAACTGATCACACACTAGCAACTCGTTCTGTTTATTTTCACAACCTTTTTTTCGTGGCCAACAATTCCTAACACGCACTCATTATTGATTATCAATCTAACCTGTCTATTTGACTCTGGAGTATGTGAAGGTACTGTATCTGAGTGAGGTGGATGCAAGTCTACTGAAATGCTCATCAGGCCTATTCTGTAAGAAGTGTATAAATGGCTATTGCTCAAATAGGGAATTATCTGTAATTAGACATTGCCAATATTCAAACGACTCTTTCTCCAAGTGCCACAGCAGCAACGCCTGGGGCTGGTTTTGTCACTCGGCACATTTAAACTCTCCAACCTTTTTCAATACCACAATTGCTTGGAACTTTAGAGATGCACATCTTGCAGTCTGCAATATCTTTGTTTCTCTGTGCTGGTCTACACCCCACATCATCTGTCTGTGCTAGTCTACACCCCTCATCATCTTTGTCTTTGTGTTAGCCTACACCCCTCATCATCTTTGTCTCTGTGCTAGTCTTCACCCCTCATCATCTGTGTCTCTGTGCGCTAGTCTACACACCTCATCATCTTTGTATCTGTGCTAGTCTACACCCCTCATCATCTTTGTGTCTCTGTGCTAGTCTAAACCCCTCAACATCTTTGACTGTGCTAGTCTGCACCCCTCATCATCTTTGTCTGTGTGCTACTCTACACCCCTCATCATCTTTGTCTGTGTGCTAGTCTACGTCCCTCATCATCTTTGTCTTTGTGCTAGTCCATACCCTCATCATCTGTGTCTCTGCTGGTCTACACCCCTCATCATCCATGCAGCTGAGATGCAGATGCCATGTGGAAGAGGGTGCGCTCTCTCCTGACAAAATACTTAATTTCCTCCTTGCAAGAGGAGAAAACTACAAAAAAAAGTTTTCTGAGAAAGATGTGGTACACAACCTAAACCCCCACATCCATTTACCTATTAATCATTAAGCATTGTGATTGAAATAACCTGCTTTTACAAACAATGATTGACTTAGTATATTAAAGGTTGTAAGAGAATCTGCCATTAGTGGCTGCTCCTGAGCTGTTGCCTTGTAGTATCTCACGTCTACAATGGACTGCTATGTTTTTACTGTTTATGGATAGATCACGATCAGCGGGCCAATAACTAAATAACAAAATCTATCAAAAATACTGCCATCCCGACTATGGCGCACAGCAAATCCTTACAGCGTTGCATAATGCAATGGGGAAACCAGTAATGGCACCTTCTATATGATAAGTCCTTCATTGAAATGTTGAGATTGTTGAGAATTAAACAATCACAACCCCCCACCCCCACCCTCCCGCCCCGCTCTGAGCCCTCCCCTTCCCGATATAGGCCGCTCTCTTTTTGTATGCTCCAAAGCGGAGATTCATCGACGCTGCGTTGCGAGGTGTGTAGACTCAGAGACAGCAGCACCCCGGACAACCAGACAAATAATTTAATAGTTTCAAACAATTTTCTTTCATTTGTAGATGTTGACAGTTACCCAGCTCATTACCTATTGCTGTGTTGATCATGAATGTGTAAAGTGGACTCAAATGCAGTGGATCAAATCGTGAAAACCTGAACGTGAGTAGCAATTACACAAACAAAATTAAAAACGATTTTAATTGCATTGTAACACAAAAATGTTTTATTTTAACATGACTTCACCAACACTTTTTATCGCAAATGTTGGTCAGATTTTAATACACATTTAAACTTCAGTTTTGTAGCATGCTTTTTCTAAATAATCTATTGCAATATCTTCGCTGTTAATCTGGCACCATGCAATATTCATGCTTGGGTTTTTTTTTCAAATAAAAACATATGTGCTGGCACAAATGCTAAATCGTGTTTCCAGTTAAACCATTATTGTTTGATTTAAACAAAAATTAATAATCGTATAAATTAGAGCATGTTAAGTGGTCTGATTTTGGTTTAAAAAAAGTAGGTTTTTTGTGGAAATAATAATGTAATCGGCTCAAAAATATTTATCAGATCAATTTATCCTTGACAAGAACATCTGAACATTGCGGCCTCAACTCCCTTCTTCTAGAGATATATGATGGGAAACAGTTGTCGAAATGTCTATGTAAACTCCTGAAGGCAGACGGTCACAATCTCTGCAGAATATCTCAATGCCATTCCTTTGGTGTGAATAAACTTGTAGGGAGCGGGGAAGGCAAACCATTACGACTAACAGGTTCGTTTATGATAAGCCAGATAAAAACATTTATAATGCCACTAACTGTTTACGGCTGTGCACATAAAGTTTTCCATGCAAGTAAATTATACTAAACTATAAAATATAAACTGCACTGCACTGCACTGCACTGCACTGCACTGCACTGCACTTTAGCTTATCAAGAAAGGTCTACCCCTGGTCTTTAATACTTTCTGTGCTATATATCGCCTTCAGGGAGTCACATGCTATTTGTATTTTCACATTGACACAGTAAGTGAGTAAACATTTCGGTAGAATGTGATTTATGTATGTAATTTCCTGCTAGTGTTAAGTTTTAGCTGAGTGCAGACAGTTGAGATCTATGCTCCAGCACTCAGGGGTTCTGTTTTGTTTGATATGTTGTCCCTTTTCTTGGCCTTGCCTTTCCCCTCTGTTCCTCTCTCCCCCTGTGCTTTGGCCTGCTACTACAGCTGACGCTTCTGACAGGTAGATAGATGACCTCTGGAGACTCCTGTTGGATTTCTGCTAACCCCTCCATGACAATATGTCTCACTGCTAACCCCCCCATGACAATATGTCACACTGCTACCCCCCCCCCCCCCCCCCCCACAAGAACATGTATCCATCTTGTCAGAACTCTCCTCAGTGTGAAAGTACAACACAGAACACAGGTGACCAGATTGCCTTGCTAGACTGGCTTTGTGTTAGATATTACAGGCCAAAGGGCTTTGTGTTAGATTTTACAGGCCAAAAGGGTTTGTGTTAGATATTACATCTAACTAAAGAACATCATGTTGAAAAACCATAAAAAGTGGTTTAATCTCAGGACAAAGGTATGAAAGGTAAGTCTTTCCTGCAGAGCGTCATTTACCAAGCCTGCAGGAACAGAGAAGGGAAAGATTATCTTCTTTTCAGGTGGACAGTATCCCTGCAGAGTTGACAGAAAGCGCCTGCAGGAATAAGTAATAGGGATAGGTATAGGGATATCTCTCAGCTTAATAAACTTAATTTTTTTTAAATATCTGGCCGTGCCAAGAGCGGATATAGTGTGGGGTGGCTCTGAGACGTCATTGCTCACCGTTAAGTCTTCTGGAGGTGTCGTGGGCTCAAATTAACAAAACATCCGGGATGGAGGGTGCCCACTTGAAAACCATAATGACATATCTGCTCTCAACCCAAGTCCATTCTAAAATATTGACTTTTGAAGTTCTCATCTTAGAGTATGGCATAATGGATATTATAACATCCTATCCTGTGTATATTGAAATACAGGCCAAAGGGCTTTGTGTTAGATATTACATATTACAAAGGGGTTTGTGTAGTAACTGGAGGGCACCAGGAAACGCTTCGCAGTTGTTCCATAGGGGCCCCCCATGTTGAAGACCGCCCCTTTCTCCACACCTCACTGCAGATACACCTGTTAAACAGTAGGAGATACCTTTCTACATTTCTCTGTCTGCTTGTTGTCATATAGCATTAACACTGAAATGCCCCATAAAAGTTGCGCGCACACACACACACACACACACACACACAGTCACGTCTGTGATCAAGGTGTACTCCTCTGACCTGGTCATGGTAAGGAAGGAGAAGGCTACAATGGTGCTACACTTTGACTGTTACTATGTCCTGTGTCAACAGTTTCTCGTAATGTCAGCAATTATCTAGTTGGACGGTGATATACATTTTTGTTTGGGACATTGTTTGTATGACAAGTAAAGATTTTTGTAGACCGATTCAGTGGATATCCTGAGATCCTAGGGTTCTTACATTTTTTTTTTAGATTGAATAGAAGTGTAAATCAACAGAGGTATTGTTATGAGGAGTGAGCACTGATTCTAAAATGAATCAGCTACTTTCCACATTCCTCAGACTCCTCCCCTCTCTGTTCATTCCTTAGAACGCAGAGAGCAGACAGCTCAACCTCTGACCTTCAGTCCACAGCTACTGAATTTTGGGCGTGGATTGCCCTTGCGTTGTCCTTGCTGATTCTTTCTGTGTGTGTGTGTGTGTGTGTGTGTGCGCGTCTGAGTGCTTTCAGGCAAACCTTGACCTACTCGGTAGACAGTGTGCTACAGTTTGTAACTCCACCGTGCCTGAACTCTATTTAAACCCACATGATGTCTTTAAAGTAGAGCTGACACAATAGAAAAATCTATTTAAACCTGCATGATGTCTTTAAAGTAGAGCTGACACTAGAAACATCTTCTTAAACCTGCATGATGCCTTTAAAGTAGAGCAGACACCAGAAACATCTATTTAAACCTGCATGATGTCTTTAAAGTAGAGCTGACACAATAGAAACACCTATTTAAACCTGCATGACGTCTTTAAAGTAGAGCTGACACTAGAAACATCTATTTAAACCTGCATGATGGTTATAAAGTAGAGCTGACACTAGAAACATCTATTTAAACCTGCATGATGTCTTTAAAGTAGAGCTGACACAAGAGAAACATTTATTGAGACAAACTGGGATCCTCCTCGATCTGGGTCATCCCATTGTAACCCGCTCAACAATCCATTCACTCAAAGATTAGGCTGCAGAATGTGTCAGGCCAAACATTGTTGTTTCAAATGCTCCTTGAGTTGTTTATTATTCTTACATTATGTACATACACTATATGCTAAGCTTACTTAAGATAATATTACAGATATATACAAATATACAAATATTACAGTAACTACAAGATATCATGTGCTTCAATACCAAAACCACTTCCATCTCATCAATTTAAGATGCTGCTGGCTCCATTTTATCTAATGAAATCTTGTCCACCTTTTTTGTCTTTGTGATGGATACCACAACACTAATGTAATAATTAACTACACAGTGATATTCTACGTAATGTACCCAAGTTGGAACCTTTACTTTGGTTGGTATTTTTTGAACTGTGTGCAGTCTAAGATCATTTATTTTTACTTGCACAAGCCCTGAAAAAAATGCAGAATGGCTTAATGGTTCAGGAAATAATTAAACGGGAGCATAGAAATATAGTAGGCAGATGAGGCACAATTATTTCACTCAACTTTGTACTTTTTTTGTCAGTAGTGTCCTTTGTAGATACTGTATGAAATGTCATTATTCAAACCCATGTTGAGTCTGTCACTGCTAATGTGGTTAACTCATCATAACAAATATTTATAGAGGCCCCTGTCAGTTCCACTCCTTTGTGGTTACTTGTTTTGGCGTTTGTCACGTTACAGCTCTAGAAATAATATTTTCTCAGAGAAATGGGGGCAGGGTCCATTTAGAAGGCTAACACACCTGTATCAACATGTACCGAGTTTTGAGTCCTGAATAAACCTTTCATCTGGAAATTAAGATTATTTAAGAGTGAAATATGTCTCGATTGGGATTTACCTCATAGGGGATAATAATGTGCTCTTAGGTTTGGATTACAGACCCCGTGTTATTCCATCCTTGAGGTTTCTGTGCCAGAACTAGTCATTGCACACATTATATAATCATTTTATGATTCTATACCTAAAGCTTTGAAAAAATTCAGACCTCACACTCAGCAACTGACCTCCAAGTTCTTTGAAATGACCCTTTGAGGTATTCATACGATGCCTCACAAGTCGAAAAAAGTGCCCTCAGATGAACCATGCTCCAGGAATAACACGCGGGTGGCTATTGAGACACACCAGGAAAGTGTTACACACGGGGAAAGACGTATAGTGTATGAAATAATGTGACGTGCCAACAGTAACTTAAATCATGTATCTTTGTATGTCAACATACTGTGTATATTTTCATTACCAGGGGTCAGCACTGAAGACTATGAAGATGAAAGCCCTTTGTAGTGGTTTAACATCTCATGGAGGGACTCTTCAATGAGTGCTGTAAGACACTGTCCACCCCTTTGCCATGAGCCCTTTGTTTCTCCCTTTCCCTGCCCTTTTCCTCAACTAGACCTAAACATCACTATGCAGATATCGCAATACAGGTTCAGAGACACAGTCCAAATGGATTACCTACCTTGCTTGCTAAGCCCTGTGGAATATCCCAACTACAGGAAGAGCAGCTGCTTGGACCGTTACCACAGTAACCCGCGTGATGCTCCAGAGGTCGGGACATTTGTTCCGTGGTGTTTAGGTGATCTGAGCCGGGTCACAAAGGTCAGACTCATCAGCTTCCTGACCTTGACTTTTCTCATCATGGCTTCCTACATCCTTACCTGGGACACAAAGTGGCTTTTACTGACTCCAGAACCTTTCCATCCCAGCTCTAAGATCACCCCTAGCGACCTCCCACCCCAGTGGTCCTCTGAATTGGATCATATAGATATAAACATGCTGGTAAATATTATAACCACAAAGCTGGAATTCAGCCCAAGGAAAGTACCTGAAGTCAACGACGTCATTGCTACTGACTCCCATGTGAGTGTGAGAGACTGTAAAGATGATGTGGGTTCTGGGTAACCTAAAGGGAATGTACTCTTAAGATCAATGGAAATATAATAATGCAAAAATAAATGAATCAATGTATTTCTTTCTGCCCCACAGTTGTTTTCTGTGCTTCCGTCTCACTTCCTGTCGAACATTAAGAGCCCTTGTTGGAAGGAGGAGTTCTCAGGGAACACCCCAGGCTGATCCATATGGGAGGAACATGTTTGCACTTTACTCCAGGAGCTTCCAAACGGTGGTGGAGCGTCTGCAGAGTCATGTCCAGGAGCTCCTACACCACTACCGTCTCCGCTGTCTGCCCTACTTCTACATCATCGGCCAGCCCAAATGTGGCACTACGGACCTATTTCAGAGGCTGCTGCTGCATCCAGAGATCAGCTTCAAAATCATGAAAGGGACCCACTGGTGGACCAGGAAACGCTTTGGTGAGAGGCTCTCCTTCCCATTGATGTTCCACATTTCACTGGTGGACATTTGATCCTTGTCATAGATTAAGAGTTATTATCAGAAAGGTTTAATAATCAGTATTGTGATGCAATGTGATATTCACAGTCAACTACTGGGGATTTGATAAGTAATACTGTGTTTGTCATGAACTTTTAAAACAAAATTTATCATGTATGTGATGTATTGAGATGCTGATGTGTGGGTGATAGAAAAGGCCAGCAGCCCTTTAAAGCTTTTGACTGCATCTGCAAATGGAGTGCTTTGGTCCACTGAGTCTGTGAACTGGTGGAGGTGTCCTTTCTCACTGGTCTACTAACTCCAACACAGCATTGATCAGGCTCCAAAATTACTGTTTGTAGATAAGCAGATTTGTGGAACTAGATTGTATGGATAAATTAAGAAAGTAAGAAAATACATTTTGGTGAAATGGCATACAGATTTGTGGGACTATATTGTATGGATAAATTGAGTGCATGTGTGTAATTCTGGGAGAAATGGCATGCAATTGTGGGATAGGTTTCATCCGTTTCAAAGATGGCTTAGGGGAGCGATTCCCAGTGCAGGACTACCTGGATCTTTTTGACATGGCTGCCTATAACATCCAGGAGGGGATTCTGGGAAACACCTCTGCTGACCACAAGAGCCAACTCATCACAGGTAAAAATACAGGTTATTATCACAGGTAAACGCACAGGCTATTATAACAGGTAAACACAGGTTATTATCACAGGTAAACTCATAGGTTATTATCACAGGTAAACACAGGTTATTATCACAGGTAAACTCACAGGTTATTACCACAGATAAACACACAGGTTATTATCACAGGTAAACTCAGGTTATTACCACAGATAAACACACATGTTATTATCACATGTAAACTCACAGGTTATTATCACAGGTAAACACACAGGTTATTATTTTTTGCATTTTTGCACGCTATACAAATAAAGATTACTATTATTTGATTATGGAAACTTTCAGGCGCTAGCTTTGGGTTTTGCTTTTATGGAATTACAGTATGTGCTGTCTTTCAGTTATAGTTTTATTTATTATATTGCCATCTTATTAGTGCTGAGTACTGTATACGTGAGTGCTTATACTCCATGTGCATGCCTTTATTTATGTTTGTTTGCCCCTTTGCCTCATTTAGTTGTCTCGTGTATTTAGTTTTTAAAAGTGTTTGTGTGTGGCTTAGTGTGTCAGTTGGAGGGAGATGTAGTCTAATTAGGAAACCTTCAGTATTCCCTGACAGACCAGGACCTATGAGCAGCAGGGCAGTACTCTGCGCCTGATTAAGATGGGAGAACATTGTTTACCCTCTCGATCATCACTCCTCTCCCGCTTCCTCCACCTGTTAATGAACTCTGCACAGCAGCGACCAACAGCAACAATCCCCTATGGAGACCTGAAAACATCGTGAAGTGGTTTATGGAACAGTGCATGATCATATCTTTATTAAGGAATTCCCATGCGCTAGAGGAATTTCGCGATATATACCAACACAATGCAATGACTATATTACGTACAAACACAATATGTGTCTGTTTTTAATTTGAGTAACCTATGTATGAAATCAGCCCTTGACGCTCTTTGATGCTGTATGAAGGAAATCAGGGGTTTATAAATGAACATATCTGACATTTCATTGACAGGTGAAGCCAGTGCCTCCACTATGTGGGACAACCAGGCCTGGGGTTATCTCCATGGCGATATGAGGGATGTGGAGCCTCCCATGGCGATATGAGGGATGTGGAGCCTCCGATCCTGACCCAGGACTTCATCCATGCAGCACAGCCCAGCGCCAAGATCATCATCATGTTGAGAGACCCAGCAGAGAGGTCATTTAGCTTCCATCTAGAGGCCAAACACAAACATAATATAAACTAGGTTTGAATGATATTATGTTGCTGCCTAAATGAGGGTTTAAAGGATTTGTCAATAAAAACCAGGTACTTTCAATTGACTTTACTTTTGGTCAGTATTGGTTTTATCATCATCATCATCATCATCGTCATCCGCTTTGTCCGGGGTCGGGTCGCGGAGGTAGCAGTTCAAGCAGGGCATCCCAAACTTCCCTTTCCCGGGCCACATTAACCAGCTCTGACTGGGGGATTCCAAGGCGTTCCCAGGCCAGTGTGGAGATATAATCCCTCCACCTGGTCCTAGGTCTGCCCCGCGGCCTCCGCCCAGCTGGACGTGCCTGGAACACCTCCCTAGGGAGGCGGCCAGGTGGCATCCTTACTAGATGCCCGAACCACCTCAACTGGCTCCTTTCTACGCAAAGAAGCAGCGGCTCTACTCCGAGTCCCTCACAAATGGCTGAACTTCTCACCCTATCCCTAAGGGAGATGCCAGCCACCCTCCGGAGGAAACTCATTTCCGCCGCTTGTATCCGCGATCTCGTTCTTTCGGTCATGACCCACCCTTCATGACCATAGGTGAGAGTAGGAACGAAGATAGACCGGTAGATTGAGAGCTTTGCCTTCTGGCTCAGCTCTCTCTTCTTCACAACGGTGCGATAAAGCGACTGCAACACCGCACCCGCTGCTCCAATTCTCCGGCCCATCTCTCGTTCCATTTTACCCCCACTCGAGAACAAGACCCCAAGATACTTGAACTCCTTCACTTGGGGTAAAGACTCATTCCCTACCTGGAGTAGACAATCCATCGGTTTCCTGCTGAGAACCATGGCCTCAGATTTGGAGGTGCTGATCCTCATCCCAGCCGCTTCACACTCGGCTGCGAACCGATCCAATGAGTGCTGTTATGCTGTTGTGCTATTGGTTTTATTTCATCTTATTTATGTTTTACCATACGGTTAATATTTTAAGAGTAATGCTCATAAACAAACACTAATCTAATCAATTAAATTATGTATTTATGTGTACACAAGGCTGTATTCTGACTACTTGTACTTCAAAATGGCCAACAAGTCAGTCGAGGACTTTCACCAGCGGGTTCTGGAGTCGGTCCTACTGTTTCAGGCCTGCCTCAGAGAGAACTCCCTCAGTTCCTGTGCCTATGGCGTCAGTCTATATAAAGCCATGCCAGTGAGTCCGTCTATCACTACTAAGGCTCTTTCCCCATCATCATCTGAAATTATTCTGTTCTGTAAATGATTGTTCCCCAATACACTCCATCGATGTTGGAGATGCTGTTCATGCCCGCGCACGTTATTTGAGGGGGTTTTGAGTTTGAGTATCGTCTGGTCTATTGCACTCTCTTGTGTCCATTTGATGTAAAAGGCAGTTTTAGCTACTCTAATGCATTGCTCAATGTTAAAGACACACTGAGGGAATAACGTCTGTTTTATTTGTTATCGTTTTTTTCGTTTGACCCCTCAGGTCAGACTGAATTTAGGGGTGTACTTCGTCTTTCTTCAGGATTGGTTGTCAGTCTTTCCAATCAAGCAGATTTTAGTTTTCCGTTTGGAGGACTATGGGGCCAATCTGAGGCCAACCATGCAGAAAGTTTTCAACTTCTTAGGTGTGGGTATGTACAGTAACAACGCTGGGGCTAAAGAATTATAAACTGCTGGTAATCTCTGTGCTTATCTCTTATCATCTTCACATTGAAACTACAGACTTTTTCATAAATCCCATGCACACTCGGTAGGAAATTAAACTATAAAGGTTATTTTTATTCTTCCAGGTCCACTCTTGTCCTCAAATGAAGCCATGGTCACCAGGAGGCGTGTGTCAAACACTCCGCGGGCAGCAGACAAGAAGCTGGGGCCCATGCTTCCTGCTACAAGGGCCCTGCTCAGAGACTTCCACCAGCCCTTCAACCACAAGTTGGCCTTGCTGCTGGAGAACCAGGCCTTCCACTGGGAAGACACCCGAGGAAGGAGCCTGACAGACACAATAGGCTGGACGTCCCTGTAGCACTGTTTGCCCAAGCCCGTTAAAAGTGATATATGAAAAATAACTCTCTCACTCAGACCATTAGGGGATATTTTCCCCATGCCGACTGCTAGACAAGCAGCTTTTAAAAAAACACACTTCAGTGAAACGTTTTTTATGTATGAATGTGGTTTATTTATAATATTAAGATATTATATAGTTTTATGATGAAGACCAGGTAGAGAAGGGGAGTGTTGAGTTCAGTGGGGATGTTGGTGCCCTGAAGGACTGTCTGAGCTACATACTGGTCTCAACTGTCCTGAAGGACTGTGTGAGCTACACACTGGTCTCAGCTGTCCTGAAAGACCGTATGAGCTACATACTGGTCTCAGCTGTTCAGGGCCCACATCTGTCTGATTCTGGGTCCTCTCATGAGGATGACTTTCATACCAAAACTTTATTGCCATTCAAAATATCTTAGAATCACTTTTACAAAATACAATAACAGCACGAGGACAGATATACCCTGTAAAATAAAGCGTTCTCTTTCAAATCGTGTGCTGTATGGCTTTTACGATTATTTGTCTATTCTTACAGTTTGCATTTTATATGGTAAGTTGTACCCATGTTTTTACTGGGTCTTGCCAAATACTTTTGGCCATCTCAAGGTGTACTGTATGTAGCAAGCCCAGCTCTAGAGATTACCCCTAAGATAAGACTCCAGACAACATCTAAGACACAAGAAAAACCAGCAATTGGAGGGTATAACTTCCTTATCTTATCACAGAAAAGAGAAGTTGTGGACATTGTAATATTGAGCGTTCCAGACATAAAGAAGGCTGCAATACTTTTTTTTTTATCACCGGAGGGCAGCCTAACCATGGAGGAGCAAAGAGTCTGCAGGCCAAACTAGTTCTACTGAGCTCTGCCGTTTGTTTTCGGTTCCTGCAATTCTCATCTGTATTCTAAGGTAACAACAGTCTAAATGATACAATGTTCCAGTTGATTTCTAAGTTATGTTGTGCCTCAACATGGTTCTATTTGAGTATTCCAGCACGGAAACCACTAAGGTCATCCTGCTCCTTGCTGTGTAGGAAAGATGTTCATAGGCCAAACAATCTCTGAATAATTCTGTTAGTTGTTCCTGGTAATATTTTTGGTTGATTTTACAGGATGTGATTGTAGTGTTATGTTAATATAAATATATCGGAATTTGTAGCATGGTCATTTTCCACTAAGTTAATCGTATAGGATAAAGAAAAGGAAGAGAACAGATTTAGAGATAAAACAATTGTGTCATATTTGCATATTATAGTTTTCTATGTAAATTCAGAACGCACATAGTGACATGTTTGCCTTGTTATCCAATAATCCTTGCCCTAATCCTTTTTTTGCATTCCATTTACTCGCCTGATCCAGTCAAGTGTTCTTTCTATATGGTTGAGGAGGGAAAATATGTAGCACAGAATCACTTCACTAACAACATTCTTCATTTGTCCAGAAAAGGCCTACATTTATTTTAATGAGAAGTGTAATTAAATGCCAGTGTCAATGGGGCAGGTGGCACGGTCACTAGAAGAGCCAGTTCAGCCAAACTATTTCTAACCCCAGCCTGCTAATTGGGTCTCTCTTCATTACAGCGAGAATCAGTCAAACTCATTCCTGTTCTACCATTTTAGAAAATAATCCTTTGTTTGATTCAGCATGCTACACTTGCAATCAAACGCTCTAATCGCAGTCTTATTACTTCCTTTTTTGGTGTTTCAGTAGAGCTGGTCTTGTTCCATGCACATTGGGAGGTTTAAACATCTTGCCATAACCAGAAGGAAATATAGGGATGACAACTCAACTCAAGTCATTCCATTCAAATGGGCTACATTGTTCAGGTACTGGTGAGTCATACTTCATGATTTGCCAAACTTGCTGTTTTTCATGTTCCCAGCTGCCAAGACAACTGCTCTGCAAATGAGGTGTTGTCCGCACGGCCTGTTAGTGGCTGTTAATTTTCATTGACAATTAAGTGGTTGGCAAAAAAGGTCCATGGGGTTACATGCGCACACTGGGGTGTACTTGTGTAACACATACGTTTATTGGAATTCAATAGGTTTTTCGACTGCAAGATAGTGTGGAAGATTGTTTGTTTTTTCTGGTAACATTTCTGGTAAAGAATGTTTTATTTATTTTTTCTTGTCGGATAAGGGGCTTCTTGGAGTTAGAGGCAGGTGTCTGCTAAATAAACTGGTGGGTCTTTACCTTTAACACAAACAGAATCTCTCTGAGAATATATTTAATAATTTTTAAAAAGCAAACAAAAACTGTCTGCATCCCTTTTCTTTTTCGGTTAACACAAAACATTAATGCTAATAATCCCAATGGAAAATGTAATGCTTACTTGATGTCCATAAATAGAAACAATCTCACACAAAACGTTATACCAGCCAGACTATTCAATCTAAAGTCTACGTTTACAACTCAGATCATCTCACATTTCTAGCGAGCTACTTTTCCTTCACGTTGGACAGTCTTTCTATACTCAATGCTAGGGAAGGTAATTTAGTCATGATAGAAAGAGCCAAGGCACTAGGACATCTTCAGCCCACTGATTACAGAGTCAATGAGAAAGTAGTGAATAACAATCAGAGCACCTTCACCCATTGAGGCTCACCCTATTCTAGGAGAATAGATAGAGATGTAGGGGGGTGCAACCCTTACCTGAGGAATGTGCTCTAATGTAATACTGCCTATTTGCGATATTTAACTCTATGAGCCAATGTTGTCAAAGCAGGAGTGGAGTTGGTAGCAGACTGGGGTATGTGTATGAAAAGGGGCACGTTTTGTAGGCTGCTGTGTCAAGAATGCTGGCTAGGCAATCAAAGCTGATTCAAGAGGTGGGACTCAGGGATATTTACATATTAAAATGTTTCATAGCAGAGACAGCATCGTCATGGAAAGTATATTCATATAAGGTCTGAGATATTACAGTTCTATCCATGAATGTGAATTCTTCTCTTCAAATCTCCACAGTATTTATTATTCATTGTGTGCAGATGAAAATAAACAGAAGTAATTATTGCATAGGAATAGATCCCCCTCCAAGATGAGGGCACTTTCGTAGATAAAAACAGTTTGGAACAGTACATATTTTTGTTGCTAGAAGTCAAGGGATTTTGCGTCAAAATGTGATGTTTATAATGTCAATTGAAAAATGACCTGTTTATTTGAATGGCTTCATCATTTAAAAATAACCTGCAATGTTTTCCTCCTCATTCCTCACTGAGGGCTGGTCTTTGAGAGAGAACATTCAGAGCTGTGACACACATTTATCAAAGGACCACTTATGCTACTTGCCTGGAGGGCTGTCCATAGAAAGTGCAATTAAATATTTAATGAAAGCCCCAAAAAGCTCTACTTGCCATTTCATTTACTGACTTATAGAAGTAATCTATATAATAGCAATAATTATTCTGTTGACAGTATTTTGAAAGCTGTTGCATTTTACAACCTGTGGAAAAGCAAATGAGTCAAAGGGGACATAGGACTATGATCTGTACAAAGGCACGGTGTCCACGCTATGCTTTGTCATAGGGCACGCTGCAATCACTCTTGGAACAATTTAAAATCCATGTTGACGTCATCGATGCTAGTGAGAGCAAATGTCCTGCATCTGATAGTGATTCAGATTGTTGGCAGCTTTATTAATTCAATTACATGGTCCGTCACCTGTCAGATTCCAGCAACAGACTGACGCACAAATTAGATTCTGAGTCATTTTAATGATTGTTAATTGAGGATGCTGAACCATATGCTAATTAAGTTAATTTTAGAACATAATGATTTTTTAAATTGCTTTACTTTTCACATCACTTTTGTAAATTGAAGTCTGAAAAGTATTTAAAGTACTTTGATATGAACCATGGAACATTTCTGTTTGTATTTGGCATAAAAACAAAAGTAACTTTGGAATGTGGAATAAGCATTAATTGAGGATTACGAGTGTCAGAAGAAGCCATCCCCTCAGCTTGTCTTATTCTCCTCTGCTAGTGAAAACGGAGAGAGATAAATCTTTGTGCTGCACAGGGCCGCAGCAGAGGCAATCAGTCATGGTTGAACTGGGCGATGACTTCAATTTCATCCAGGAGACACCCATCTCCGCTGTCTCATTTAACTGAACAAGAGGCAGTCCCTCAGTTGGCACCCATTTCAGTGTGTTCTGACAAACGGACATTTTCGTCACCCACTGATATTTTCTCAGATCAATGTTAACTTTATTTTACTAGGACAATACGCCACAACTCTTTGGTGTAGCAAAGGTTTTATCACATCACAGGAGATTGTCAGTCAGTTGTAAGATCGTAATTATTCTTGAGAATTGTAGGATGCTCTGCGTGTAAAATAATCCAAGCCATAATAGAGATTTATTTTTTTATCTCCATCTTCACTCTATATAGTCATGACTTTTATTGTGTCTGTAAAACAGAATTGATATCATGAGCCGCTATGTACCCTGCCAAGAGACAAATTCATCGTTAGGTTAGGTTGCCATAGTGACTGTTCTTGAAAACTCATTTCTTATGTTTTACATTGCTAGGCTAAGCGTTCCCATCTCAGAGCAATGCTAATTTGTCCAATCTTTTAATCGACAAAGCTACACATTAACACATACAGTATATGTTGTTTGTAAATATTGCAGGGATGAATCTTCCAAGCTTTATTTCTCTATTTACATGCCTGGACTCTAACGTTCTGCGTTAGTCAGAGTGGAAACACCTGGGTTTTAATGATGAGGGATAGCATTACTACCAACTACCAGACTTACAGTGTCTCTGTTTATCTAGAGGACAAAGGACTACATTTCCCTATATTACACACATGGACATGTGGACACATTCTAATCACTCATGCATTCGAGCTTTGGACAAATTGCTAAATTACAGGATGTTGCTCAGTGAAGGGAATTGGCTTTGAAAGGGCTGCAAATCTGTTTGGTGATCCATGACATTGTGTTGATGTTGGAAATGTCATTCCAGCACAAAGAACCTGACAAAGATCTATGATGTTGTTTGCTCATATCTCTACCTCATGAAGGCATTTATTGACTACAATACCCAGCTTATTGGCCACTGCCATATTGGAATGTAGATGTTCTTTTTCAGTGTGGCTTTTGAAATCATAAACCACTTTTTCATTGTGATACCATTGTTAGGTTTAACAATGAAAAATATGTATCACTTTACTATTAAAGTGGAACAATTTTATACCACCATTTCAACAGTCCATACTAGACAGCTGCTCTGATACACTAACTACCAAAACAAAGACCAAACAGTGTATATCATGCTTCATTGACTCTCATCTGCTCATACCTTTAAATACGCTCCAAGCTGTTCTTAGACCAGGTGCAGCACTGTCATCATTACGTATGGTCTTAAAACGTGCACTGCACACAGACACATCACGTCAATAAATGTAGAAACAACGGCAGCACAGAGTATTATTTATCCTTCTCAATGTGATTTGCAGTATTGTTGGCATGGGCGGCAGTATACTGGTAAAAAGATCATCTTTCCAACCTCATAAGCCTGTGGTTTACACTATCAGCCTTCCTGTGCCTAATGTATCATGCAAACATGTGAATTTGTAACTCTTAGTGTCACGTATTGCTCAGAGAAGAGATCCTTTAGAATGACCACAACACCTGTCCCCCCCCCAACCCCCCACCCCCCCACCCATAGACTAGCTAGCATTCCCCATCCAGTGGGAATACACGGTGAAGTCTTGTCAGAAACAGCCTTTCTCTCGTTAATTATCTCCACAGGAAATGTTGGCTGGCTTCAGACTGCTTATCCCAGCTAACTGCATGTCTTGTCTCAGCTGGTGAATTATTAGCTGGCTAGCTGCTACTCACGTTTATCACATAGCGCTTTCCACATTGTTTCCCAGATCTCTGGTGATGACGAAGATAGAGGGAGTAACTATATAGTTCGCCTCTTCTCTATTTGTTCTGTTAACAGTTTCCTTCCTGCGTTGTCCTGATCACGCTGTGCTAAACCAAATGAAGCCCCTGATGCTATGGGGACTGGGCAGCACATAGGAGATAGAAAAGGTTCCATAACGACCTGACACTTCACACATTGATCTGCCCCCCCCCCCCCCCCCCCCATAAGCTAGCCTGTCTATTTGACCTCTGTGAGAGTGGCTCACTCAGCCAGAACCAATGCTCGTCATCGGAAAGGGGCTCCATTGTCTCCAAGTCCTTTCACTGCTCGGGTGTCTCCTATTGAAATGACTTGATGGATTTTCCTAAGGCTAGGACAGTCTTAGCGAGCAGAGAACAATGATTGTGAGGATGGGATTTGTTTCATTGCCTGTGTGTTCCAGCTATAGATTTAAGTCTTGTCATTGGACTTGCTCTGTTCTTTGTAATGGCTGCTTCTTTTCCTTTCCCTTGTCCCTGGGTCTATTAACACGAGATAGATCTAGGTCCATAGATGGTGATCTGTATGATCGCTTTCTGTTCAGTTCACGCATGCTTCTTCCCGTGCCAGACATTGTCACCATTGTAGAGCAGAATCCAAATGAGGGCAGATATCCTCTCCACTTGTTAGATCCATCAGAGGTTTCATGCTTCTGCGTGACCTTTGCCCCTCTAATGGCTGTATGTGAAGAGGATGGTATTCTGGAGGCAATGACCTTGACCGTAATTAAATCCTGACAGGAAATCTAGTGGTTTGTCGTGAACTCTTGACACTTTTGGTAAGAAGTGATCTGATGCCACGCACACCCTCCATCTGAACTGACAGGAGGCAATGGACCAAGTGGAAAGGCCTTTATAGTGAGAGGCAAGATCTGTGTTGACAGGTTTATTTTTTTTTTTTGTTTTAATCATTTTCTTTAAATCTATTCAATGCAGCTAGGGAACGGGTGCTAAAAACAGTTTTTTTAAATAGAAAAAGGCACTTTAAGTGTAAAGGGTTTTCAAAATCAAAAAATTGTTAAATCACAAATTGCTCTTGGTTTTGTTAAGCTTTGCCATCAGTTGAAGCTCCAATCCGATTCTTACATCTAAAAAGAGAGACAAAAAAAAAACAGACATGTTTCCCTTCCGTGCTCGGTTTAGTACAGGGCTTCACATGTTAGTGACAGGTTTAGTACGGGGCTTCACATGTTAGTGACAGGTTTGGTACAGGCTTCACATGTTAGTGACATGTTTAGTACGGGGCTTCACATGTTAGTGACAGGTTTGGTACGGGCTTCACATGTTAGTGACAGGTTTGGTACGGGGCTTCACATGTTAGTGACAGGTTTGGTACGGGGCTTCACATGTTAGTGACAGGTTTGGTACGGGGCTTCACATGTTAGTGACAGGTTTGGTACGGGGCTTCACATGTTAGTGACAGGTTTGGTACAGGCTTCACATGTTAGTGACATGTTTAGTACGGGGCTTCACATGTTAGTGACAGGTTTGGTACGGGCTTCACATGTTAGTGACAGGTTTGGTACAAGGCTTCACATGTTAGTGACAGGTTTGGTACGGGGCTTCACATGTTAGTGACAGGTTTGGTACGGGGCTTGACATGTTAGTGACATGCTGCCAAACACACAGATTGGTTTGATTGATTCCACTTGCATAAATCACATTTGCACTAGCCACTTTTTTTCAGCTGCTGCGTCTGTCAGCATAGTAAACAAAATGTGGCCACTTTCTTACAGTCATTAAGTACAGCAAAATATTCAACTCAACATCAATGTGGACGATGTGCACTTTGATGCAAAATGGCTGTAGTCAGCATTACCTTGCAAGTGACAGCATTCTTTCAGCCATGGACATGAGGATTTCCAATAGTTATGACAACACGCCAGCAGTTTTCCGCTGTTCTATTTTTAAACAGTGAGAGTATCAGAATTTCCTCCTCCAGACTTTGTTGTCTGATTGCCGGTATTACTCAGCTCAGGGTGTGACTCACACACTTTACAACAAAAAAGATTTGAATGCTTAAACTTGAGCTTTTAGGAGCAGCAGTGTATTTGTATGGAAGATGGAACAAATCTACATCGACACTGTATATCAATCATTTAGGGTGACAACAAAATACTCTTAAAACAGTATAATAAAGTCTTGATATCCCCTCAATTAGAACATTGCTTTTTAATAATTTGCCTTGTTTGGATTGCTGTGTCTGATATCTGGAAAGGGCACCTTGAATTAAGTTCTTGCTTTGAAGGGGGAACAATAAGCCGCTCAGGGTCGGCATTGTCCAGGGGAAAGGTTGGAGCAGAGAAGGGGAGTCACACAGAGACGTCCTTTCACTTACTGATGGTAGCTGAAGACAACTAAATGAGCAAAGAAGATTCCTGGAAAGGTCGAGGGCCTTCAATATGCTATAAAAAGCCAGTACACTCTACTCTCTGTGCATTCTAGTCCTGTACACGTGCACACACACACACACACACACACACACACACACACACACACACACACACACACACACACACACACACACACACACACACACACACACACCTCACGATTGAGTGATATGATATCATTGGAAAGGTATCCTGTTTAGCAGTGTAACAGGTGACTGCCACATACACAATAATGAAATGCAGAAGTTATCTTATCCCGTTTCTGTACCATAACATAATTATGGAATTAGATCACTATCAATAATCACAAATAAATGCAGAACAATTCATAAATGTATTTCCTGATTAATATATAAATGGTGTGGTTCACAACTAAATGTATAAGGATTCACAAATAGTTTTTTGTGATTTATATATTAAGGCTGTTCACAAATAAATGCATATCAATTCACAAATGTTTTTAGAGATTTATATATAAATTACGTAGATCACACATATTTTTGTTTAAACAAATGTAAAAAAAATCTCAAAGCAGTTACATTTATTTGAAACCTGCAGAATCTGCATTTGTGAAGTGCCTAACATTTGTGGATCACATCGTAGTCGTGTGTGGATTTTTGAGAGCTGCTTGCCACAGTTCGACTCACAAATAATTTTTTTTCATATGGGGAAGCTCTGTAGCCAATCAGATATGACTTTCCCTTTCAGCCAATCACGTACATTTATACATACTTCATGTTTCTACTGAGAGGCTGAGCCATATAGATGCCTCTGCCTCCCGGTACAAACATGAAGTAGGCTATGCATAAACGTACAGAATTATGGAATTAGTAAAAAAAAAATCTATTCTGTACCAAAATATGAAGTCAACGTGCTTAAACGTTTATGGTTGGTTTATCACACATCTAAATTGTACATACCAATATGAAGAAAAGAAGTAGTTCTCTCAAATTGCATAAACATATATGATTATGTGATTTGAATCAGCCTTTATCAAGAAGCTTTCACACTCTAATACTTACAAAAATATTCTTTGGCCACCAAATTTTACCTCATTCACACCAGCATTTTTAATCACTTTCATATAGATGGAAGAAAACTTGACATTTTCCCTACCACTTCTCCACAATCATTATGATCAGTTGTGTTAACAGAATGAAACTAAATCTACTTTAAAAAGACACTAAAATGTACAATGTGTGTTCAATAAAACCATTTTATTTAAATATGGACCGTACAACATCAGAATTACATGACAATGTTGAACAAGTGCATATGCATTATATAAAATATTATACACTTATTACATTTGTTAAAAGGTAGACTTGTGGTACTGTAGATAAATAATTAACATTGGACCACCATGTATTATGTTGCGGATGTTCATAGCAGGCGATCAGAGTCCATGTCCTCCTCGACAGCAGAACTTTCACGGCCAGGAGATCCTATCTTCCCTTATAACCCTTATAGTCCATGTCCTTCTATGCTATGACCCTGAGCTTGTCAGTTGTCCGCAGCCTTTTCCTCCTTAGAGCCGGGGCAGGGTACTTTGGTATCTCGCTCCATGAATCCCCACAATAGAGAAACATGCCACAATTAGTAGTGTGTTAATTCACAAATCTTTACAGCTAAGCCTGTAGACAAACTAGAATGGCCTAATGCAGGCAGTACTCTCACTTTCCTAATGAAAAGCAGCAAGCCGAATATATTCTAACATATTAGGCATATGTACACTTTTTTTATAATGGTTCTTACGTTAGATGTGACTTGACGAAATGTAAAAATATAAAATATATTTATTGTATTGAAATGCAGTTCAAATAAAATATGTATTCTTTCTAGTTAACCCATTTTGGTCTAGTTTTACAGAAACGGACGCAAAATTCAGTCAAAAGGGCTCAGATCTTTAGCAAGAGTGTGATCTCCATTAACGTTAGCCGTTTAGCTAGCGCAAGTTTTCAGAAATAATATCTACCACTAGTACAAATAAAGACTTTGTGACAAAGTTGTTTCGTTAGTGAAGTGATATAAAATGTTTTATCATAAATATAACTTCTCTTACCTTGAAAAATCGCCTCAGATTTCAAACCGAAGGCCGCAGTCGTAAATCAAATGTAGACATTATGCCACGGAAACCTCCCAGGAGAAACATGAAGTATGTATAAACGTACGTGATTGACTGAAAGGGAAAGTCATATCTGATTGGCTACAGAGCTTCCCCATTTAAATTTTTTTTTATTCGTGAGTCGAGCTGTGGCAAGAAGCTCTCAAAAATCCACACACGAATACGATGTGATCCACAAATGTTAGGCACTTCACAAATGCAGATTCGGCAGGTTTCAAATAAATGTAAATGCTTTGAGATTTTTTTTACATTTGTTTAAATCTAAACATATTTGTTTGAACTATGTCATTTATATATAAATCTCTGAAAGCATTTGTGAATTGATATGCATTTATTTGTGAACAGCGTCAATTATATATAAATCACAAAAACTATTTGAATCCTTATACATTTATTTGTGAACCACGCCATTTATATATTAAGCAGGAAATACATTTATGAATTGTTCTGCATGTATATGTGATTATTGATAGCGGTCTAATTCCATAAACATTTGGCCATAAATGAACCTGTAGTCATGACAGATCACATTCATATAAATAGCACCCTCTCTGTGAGACCGATGTTTGCTGTTTGCGCGGTAAAGACTAGTTTGCTGTAGGGCGTTGGGAATACTATGGCATGGCATTTGGAGCAAACCTTTCTGATGCTCACACCTGCTCCTTGTCTGCCCATGGCAGCTCTGTTCCTCAGCAGCCAGATGGACTGGTGCCTGCACTGCCTGCACTGCCCGCTCAGGGGGCTGCCCGCTTAGGAGGCGGTCTGCTCAGGGGGCTGCCCGCTCAGTGGTCTGCCCGCTTAGGAGGCAGTCTGCTCAGGGGGCTGCCCGCTTAGGAATAAAGATGGAATACCAGTCTGAATTACGTAACAAGCAGCATCAAACTGAACAAAGTGAAATCATATTGTAATACAGTGCTGTGCAAAAGTATTTGCCCCCTTACAGATTTCTTCTCTTCTGGCCATGGTTCTCAGCAGGAAACCGATGGATTGTCTACTCCAAGTAGGGAATGAGTCTTTACCCCAAGTGAAGGAGTTCAAGTATCTCGGGGTCTTGTTCTCGAGTGAGGGGAAAATGGAACGAGAGATGGGCCGGAGAATTGGAGCAGCGGGTGCGGTGTTGCAGTCGCTTTATCGCACCGTTGTGACGAAGAGAGAGCTGAGCCAGAAGGCAAAGCTCTCAATCTACCGGTCTATCTTCGTTCCTACTCTCACCTATGGTCATGAAGGGTGGGTCATGACCGAAAGAACGAGATCGCGGATACAAGCGGCGGAAATAAGTTTCCTCCGGAGGGTGGCTGGCATCTCCCTTAGGGATAGGGTGAGAAGTTCAGCCATTCGTGAGGGACTCGGAGTAGAGCCGCTGCTTCTTTGCGTAGAAAGGAGCCAGTTGAGGTGGTTCGGGCATCTAGTAAGGATGCCACCTGGCCGCCTCCCTAGGGAGGTGTTCCAGGCAAGTCCAGCTGGGCGGAGGTCGCGGGGCAGACCTAGGACCAGGTGGAGGGATTATATCTCCACACTGGCCTGGAAACGCCTTGGAATCCCCCAGTCAGAGCTGGTTAATGTGGCCCAGGAAAGGGAAGTTTGGGATGCCCTGCTGGAACTGCTACCTCCGCGACCCGACCCCGGACAAAGCGGATGAAGATGATGATGACAGATTTCTTCTGTTTTTGCTTTTTTGTCACACTTACATTTTTCAGATCATCAAACAAATATTAATATCAGACAAAGACAACCTGAGGGAATACAAAATGCAGTTTTTAAATGATGATTTCATTTATTAAGGGAAAAAAAGCTGTCCAAACCAACCTTGCCCTATGTGAAAAAGTAATTGCCCCTTAAACCTAATAACTGGTTGTGCCACCCTTGGCGGCAACAACTGCAATCAAAGGTTTGTGATAACTGGCAATGAGTCTTTCACATCGCTGTGGAGGAATTATGGCCCACTCTTCTTTGCAGAATTGTTTTAATTCAGCCACATTGGAGGGTTTTCGAGCATGAACAGCCTGTTTAAGGTCATGCCACAGCATCTCAATCGGATTTAAGTCCGGACTTTGACTAGGCCACTCCAAAACGTTCATTTTGGTTTTTATGAGCCATTCAGAGGTGGACTTGCTGGTGTGCTTTGTATCATTGTCCTGCTGCATAACCCAAGTGCACTTGAGCTTAAGGTCCCGAACTGATGGCCGGACATTCTCCTTCAGGATTTTCTGGTAGAGAGCAGAATTCATGGTTCCATCAATTACGGCAAGTCGCCCAGGTTCTGAAGCAGCAATGCAGCCCCAGACAAGCACACTACCACCACCATGTTTGACTGTCGGTTTGATGTTCTTTTTCTGAAATGCTGTGTTAGTTTTACGCCAGATGTAACGGGACGCACACCTTCCAAAAAGTTCCACTTTTGTCTCGTCAGTCCACAGAATATTTTCCCAAGTCTTGGGGATCATTAAGATGTTTTTTGGCAAATTGGAGACGGGCCTTTGAGTTCTTTTTGGTCAGCAGTGGTTTTCGCCTTGGAACTCTTCCATGGATACCATGTTTGCCCAGTCTCTTTCTTATTGTTGAATCATGAACACTGACCTTAACTGAGGCAAGTGAGGCCTGCGGTGCTTTAGATGTTGTTCTGGGTTCTTTTGTGACCTCCTGGATGAATCGTCGATGCGCTCTTGGAGTAATTTTGGTAGGCCGGCCACTCCTGGGAAGGTTCACCAGATTCAGATTCAGATTCAGATTCAACTTTATTGTCATTGCGCATGTCACAAGTACAAAGCAACGAAATACAGATTGCATCTCAACCAGAAGTGCTTTTAGCAGTGTTTAAATAACATAATTTACAAAGTGCAGTATGAAATGATATAAAAAAGATAAAAAAGATATAAAAAAGATATACATATGTGCAGTGTCTATATCTATGTCTATGAACAGGCTATGGTAACAGTATAGATAAATTACGATATGAGTAGTGTACAGTAGTGGGTGATTTACATTATCTACAGAATGTTAAGTATACAGTATGTACAGTGCAGTACAGTACAGTGCAATGGATGATTTACATAATCTACAGAATATATAGTATACTGTATGTACAGTAGTGCAGGGAAAATGATTTACATTATAAACAGCATATTGTAGTAGTGCAATGATAACTTGGTAGAGTCCTGGTGCTCAGATCCGTGTGTATATGTGTTAGGGGTGGGGTGGGGCACGGGGGGCAGAGTTCAGCAGGGAGACAGCTGTGGGGAAGCAGCTGTTCCTGAACCTAGTGGTCTTGGTCCGTAGGCTCCTGTAGCGCTTCCCAGAGGGCAGGAGGGCAAACAGTCCATGTGCTGGGTGGCAGGAGTCTTTTCTAATGTTTATGGCCCTCCTAAGACAACGCTTCCTGTAGATGTCTTCACCACTGTTCCATGTTTTCTCCATTTGTGGATAATAGCTCTCACTGTGGTTCGCTGGAGTCCCAAAGCCTTAAAAATGGCTTTGTAACCCTTTCCAGACTGATAAATGTCAATGACTTTGTTTCTCATCTGTTCTTGAATTTCTTCAGATCGGGGCATGATGTGTTGCTTTTTGAGATCTTTCAGCCTACTTCATGTTGTCAGACAGGTTCTATTTAAGTGATTTCTTGATTCTACAGTTCTGGCAGTAATCAGGCCTGGCTGTGGCTAGTGAAATTGAACTCAGCCTTCCAAAAAATATGGTTAATCACAGTTAATTCATGATTTAACAACATGGGGCAATTACTTTTTCACATAGGGCCAGGTTGGTTTGGATAGCTTTTTTCCCTTAATAAATGAAATCATCATTTAAAAACAGCTTTTTGTATTGACTCAGGTTATCTTTGTCTGATATTAAAATTAGTTTGACGATCTGAAACATTTAAGTGTGACAAAAAAGCTAAAACAGAAGAAATCTCTAAGGGGGCAAATACTTTTGCACAGCACTGTAGGTAAGTTAATATATTCATTTCCTTTACAGACAGACTATATTCATGTTGTGTGCTCCATTCCACACTTGCTCGTGCTAGTGTTTTGGTAACAAGAAGGCCAGACTAAGAAAGAAATGAGCACATGTTGGGGACTCAGCATTTTCATAGCATGTGAACCAAATAATAGCTTCCATTTTGCAGTGAATATTACTTTACCCATTGTGCCTCCAGTGGCCTGAGGTCTATTGGAGCGATCTCGAACATGAGATGCACGTTCACACAAACCCCACGGCTGACAGGATCCTTTGTGACAGGCTGTAGGTTCTACTGGGAGGTCAGCTGGCGGTATCGCTGCGGATCAGTCCACAGGGTGAACAGATAACAGCTCTGCATCCACAGGACAATCATCACACCATAGTTAGAGGGCAGCATGAATAATGCATTTCGCAATGCTGAAGACACCTCCAGGTTAGCTAGTATTGGGTGGAATGGCTTATTTTTGGCCTACTTAGTAGAATAAAAAAAAATATCAAAGACTACAATTGCTGTTCTAATGCCGAGATAAAAATATACTGTTTTTCAATGGAAAAGGTCTATTTTCTCGAAATACATAAATAACCATTGCGACAACTCATTGGCCTCAGAGAACTCAGACCATACATTTTCAAGTCAAGAGTGAGACCTCCCATGAGGTGAACTCGTAAGAAGCCGTGCCCCCCCCTCCACCCCCCCCCCCCCCCCCCACCACCACACACACACACACACACACACACACACACACACACAGACACACACACACACACACACACAAACACACACATCCCTACGCTCCATGGCTCAATCACTAGCTCAGGTGTGCACAGGGTTTGGGCTGCATTGCGTCTGCTTGTCTGTCTCTCCTCCGTGCCATGGCTCCTTCACTACAGGGTGAAACAGCGAGAGTAGACAGCAAACGGCTGGATCTCTGCTATACCTGACGAACACTTTCTAGGAACTGCCTTGTTTAAATTTGTAGAGTGAATAAAGAGGTACTATTTAAAGGGCCATGGTATGTGTGTGCGTGTCCGTGTGGGTGGGAGGGGGTTGCCTGTTAGTGTGTGCATAGAGTGTGTGTGTGCGTGTTTGTGTGGGTGTGTGTGTCAGTCCAGTTCGAGGAACCTGATAAAGGTGTATGATGATCTCCACTCGTATCTTCTCCCATCTGAAACCCTGAATGTGCCCCCACACCGAGCGAAGCTTTGTTTTGACAGCTCTGTGTGATGGATCCTATTCAAGCAGGTCTGTGTGTTGGATCCTAATGAAGCAGGTCTGTGTGTTGGATCCTATTGAAGCAGGTCTGTGTGTTGGATCCTATTGGAGCAGGTCTGTGTGTTGGATCCTATTGGAGCAGGTCTGTGTGTTGGGTCATGTTAAAGCAGGTCTGTGTGTTGGATCCTATTGGAGCAGGTCTGTGTGTTGGATCCTATTAAAGCAGGTATGTGTGTTGGATCCTATTGGAGCAGGTCTGTGTGTTGGATCCTATTGGAGCAGGTCTGTGTGTTAGATCCTATTGGAGCAGGTCTGTGTATTGGATCCTATTGAAGCAGGTCTGTGCTTCAACTACCAGTGAAATAAAGTCTCTAACTCTCCATCCTCATTCTGTGTAACACCTACCAGTTAAATAAAGGAGCTGCTCAGCAGGGACAATAGTGGATGGAAAGTATCTTTAATTATTCGTCAAACTAATTATCTGTCTCCCATTCTTTCCCTTCCATTCTGATGTGGGTGTAGTACATTTTATAATGAGCTCTGCCTTTTCTTAAGGTTTAGTTGTTCTCTCAAAGTTTGAATAGCCTTAAATTATTATCTAATGTACAAATGTAGTATACAAATATTTTTTTGTGTTATTTTTGTAGAGTAATTAATGATCTTAAAAAGTATGACCATCATCCTAGACGTTGGTCTGATTACTTCAAATTGAAATCTAGAATCTGCACAAATGAACATGAACAAAGCAATCTAAAGGAAGGGTCTTAAACACATCAATCAAAATTCTGAAAATATAAAGTAATGCCCAACATTCAATTTATTCAAATCACAAATGTATTTAGAAAAATCCAAACCATTACTTTTTTCATTAAACTAAAGAAATAGACTTTTCCTAAACGCCATTTCACACTCAGAAAATGTAAAGGAAACACTAGAACCTTTGTTACCAATATCACCAAAATATTACAATACAGCAAGCCATACCCGCACTGGCACTTATTCGAAAATATAATGTTTTAGATTACTGTACTACCACAGGGCTGCCATCAGATTGGAAGAATACAACATAACAGTACGAAAATAAAAAATGTAATGTCATACTTTTACAACCAAGTAAAGAACAAAACCCACCTATATCCAAAACTTATAATTTCTTCACTTCAGTTGCTAGAAACATATATTTTCTTTTAATATTTATTTATACTGTATGTGTGTATTTTAGTAGTTATCAATCCCAGAGGTCGGGTGATATTCACGAGTCTGTCGTTCATAATATAATTTATTTATACTTTAGTCTGAAAGGCACTCTTGGACATCTGGACTTCAGACTTGCAACTCGGACAGAATCATGGCCTAACGATGGCCATCATAAAATGCTACTGCGCTAAGTGCACACCTAGAAATGTTTTACTTCTTTACTCATCAAATGTATTTCGTAAGATCAACCGTCAATGAGGTATTAGGTAATAGAGCTTTTGACTCGTCAAGAGTTTTTGAATGTTAAATCCTGGTGGTACAGCTGTACACAATGGTACGCTTGACAAACATCTTAAGCTTAAAAATTCACATTATTTATGCTAAAACTCGACGTCACTCTACTTGCTACCATACAGCATGATACTTTCACAAAGTATCTCACATGAGATTTTAGACTAGCACATTAAAAAAACCAGCTGCTGTAACAAACCCCCCAGCCTGGTGTACCGTGTTTAACCAGTAACATAGCCACGGCTCCTCCCACTAAGCTCATCACTCCCACAATGGATCAACATACATCTCCCCTCCTCTGGGAGCCTTGCAGCCCCTTTGAGGTGTGCTCCCATTTCTCAGTGTCATGTTAGCTATCCCCTTGCATGGCTGCAGCTCCTCAGCAGGGCTCCACAGCCTGACAGTCTACAGTAGCAGAGATGGCCGCCATTAGACAGGTGTTTTGGAGCTTAAGGAGGGCGTGGTGGTGGTGGTGGTTGCAGCCCTTCCCCCACCACTCTCCAGCCGGCGCGTAGAAGAGTTCAGCTGACTCCGCTTCAGGACCTTGTTGGCCAGCGTGCTGCAGGTCTTGATGTACTGGTGGCGCAGCAGAGAGTAGACGAAGGGGTCGCAGGCCGCCTTGCTGTAGGCCAGACACTTTGACAGCACACCCCAGTGAGGGTTGATCGGCCATGGACTGAAGAGTTCCACAACTCTGCAATATTGAATGGATGAATAAAAACCGAGAGCATAGACAGTGACTAGAGTAGAAATCTATACCAATAAATAAAACTGTGAAGTCCGGAGGTAACTGCAGGCAGTCATTGTAAATGCCATGGCCCTAATTTATCGTGACAACTTCATGGGGAACAACGTTGTTTTCATGGTGTCTTCTGGCTAGCAGCATGTTAATTATTCCTGATAATATTCTGATAAATATTGATAGAGAGATGAATGTAGTACAATGATAGTCAAGCAAAAGTTTGCTTCTGGATATACACATCATATTTTTTGTGCTAACATCGTTGATTATCCTTTTGGACCTGTGCCTAATCCAAAATGGTCTTCTCTTTATACTGATAACTCCCTCACACATTTCTTTTAGGGTTTTGTTGTTGGTGTAAACACAGTGTTAAAGTGTTCCCTCTCTCTCCCACTCTCTGTCTCTCTCACTCTTTGCTGCCTCCTTCTTTTTCTTCACATGACTTTCTTCCAAATAGCTAGACAGTGTTAAAAATAGTTGCACCAACCCCAGGCCATATACACACAGCACATCTTACTGTACATGCTAAGTGATCCCCAAGAAATGCTCCAGGAAGGATTCAACTCTCTCTCCTGATATAAATCATATAGATGAGGCAATTTACCCAAAATAACAAAGAAAACTATAAAAACCATAGGCAGTGCATAAAGGGAAATGCGGTACGTGTTCATGTTTTCAACCCGTGTGATTACCTTGTGATCACGTAGGGTGAGAAGCATACTACAAATGTTCCAATGAATGTGCTGATCTTCTTGGTGGCCCTAAGCCTTCGTCTTTTCTGCTCATCCAGGCACTGCTGACGGACACTGCAAACAGGAAAAGAACACCATTATCTTCTCAGGATGACAGCCTCAAACCCTGTCAATCAAGACAAATGAAGGCTTACGACAAACAGCGTAATGCAGTGACCATTAAGCTTTCAGGGGGATCAATTCCAAACCTATTGTTCTCTCTGTGTGTGTGTAACAGGCATCAATTATATTGATTTTCAGTTTCAATTTGCAGGTCCAGTTAAATTGACTGGAACAAGCAGGGGCTGATTAGAGATTAGACACTGAGGAAAGCTAATACACTTGGGTTATTCACTGATGATTAAGAGAGGTTATTCGAGTCGTTTTCTTTTATTGATAGGAATATAAATCAGCAAGGTTAAATACGAAACTCTCATACAGGTCTTTGTCACAAACAGGTATAGGATTATGTAAATGAGTAATTAGGCATGTGCTGGAGTGGGTTCTAGTATGTTCTTTCCTAGAATGTACACAAATTAGACCATATGACTACTAAGTCTAGACTTATAAATGATTGCTAATATGCATTATACTATTAACAAAAAAATAAGCTTGAATGCCTGGGTAACATCGGACCAAAAATGTGGTGCTGAAATGTTTGTTTCATATTGGACCTAAAATGTGGTGCTGAAATCGATGGTTAATGTTTGGGCTAAACTGTGGTTCTGAAATGCCTCGTTTGTGTTGGACCTAACCCGTGGTGCTTCGATATTAATCAGGCACTGAATAGTTTAAGGTCGGTTAAGGAGATTTTTGTTCAATGTACACACGTAATAATATACTTAACCGTGTAAAGTGGAAAATGTCAACTATTTCTTACCTGGGATGTATGTCCACAAGCAGCACTAATGTCTGCATAGTGATCACATCAATGCGTTTGCAGTGAAATCGCGCCACTTTCAGCACTTTTAGGTATGTTACACATAACACGATCAAGGTCAGCAGAAAAGTCAGCGTGTGCAAAGCAACTGTGAAGATGAAAAATTGCATCCTGGCTCCGTTTGCTCTGTTATTACAGAGCGTGCACGATGCGTAAAGGTGATTATATCCAACCCAGGAGAGGCATGTGGCCACCGTTGAAAAGCAAAGTGAGTGTATCCAAGTGTATCCCAGCGCGGTCACTGCGTCCCGGTGCCGTATTCTGGAGTGATAGCTAAGTGGGAAGACCACCGCAACCCATCTGTCTATGCTCAGCGCTCCCATAGTGAGCATGGAGTTCGTAGTGATAAACGTATCAAGGAATCCCACTATTTGACATACCCCGCTGCCCCATGGGTGCCCCTTACGGATGACTCCAAATAAAGTGAGTGGCATATTGGACACGCTTAGCAACAGGTTGCAGAACGTCAGGTTGAGGATGAAAAGTCCAGGCACCTGTTTCCGGATCTCCGGGTTGTACACAAAGCAGATAAGCACCACAACGTTGGACAGTAATGATATGACGATTATCCCTACAACAAACACAGACAAAGCTATGTCCGCTATGTGCATGTTGCGCTGTGTGCTGCCTGCTCAAATAGCCGAACTAAAGGCAATTATATTCACCTTCCCATTGTAAATGAGGATCCCGTTTAAACCCATGACATACCTGTGTAAAGGGAAAAAGACACAGTACTTTCCTCTGAATGTCTTCAGTTGATGGCACAGCTCTCCATGATGATGCCAGAATGGTCACTTATTATCATTTCATGTCACACATACTTCTGTTTTCTTTGGCATCGTGATAGTCACACATCCTCAGTAGTTTATGTGCAGCTATGCAGTGGTTTCCAGCAATCCTCACTCCTCCTTCCTGCCAGTGGTTGCTACATTTATGGAGTCCGTAGCAGTTTTTGTTGCGCAATTGCGCATTCAAAGATTGACAGCTTTGAAAACGCGCTTCGACCATAGGTTCTGCGTCTCCGCTATGGACAGTGGGAGCTTAAATTGTTTAAGCTCTCGCATACCGGTTACGCTCATGCATTCGTCAGTCTAACGCATCCCAAAATAGATGTTTGGTTCAGAATAGAAACAGCAGTAATTGCGTCTGATGACTGATGTCATAGCGGTGGTCAAAAGCGTGAGCTGATGGAATCCCCAGAACTACGTCAGAAAACTATTAACATGCCAAAATCCACTGTCCTCATTAGCAAAGTTAGAGTGTTACTAATTATATTTATAAATATTTAATATAGAAAATATAAATGAGAACATCTGTGTCGTTTCAAATTATTGAATTTTTGTGTATAAGCCCCAGTAATGTCTGTAGTGATGGATTGAATTTACACTCTAAAGCATCAACATTAGTGTGCTATGCTTCGAGGTTTACAGTTGGCTTTCTTTCTAAAACACTGCTTTGTCCAATTACCAATGGTCGGCTTCTCCCCATCTACATTAGTATGGTCCACTGCGTTGACATCACACTCACTCGTTAGGAGCACAAAATATAATAATTTCAGTCTCCAGTCTTGCTAAAATGAAATCATGCCCGTGAAGGTGGTATTGCTCCATAAAGAAAGAAAGAAAGAAAGAAAGAAAGAAAGAAAGAAAGAAAAAAAAGCGAGAAAGAAAGAAAGAAAGAAAGAAAGAAAGCGAGAGAGAAAGCGAGCAAAAGTGTGATTCTTCTAAAGGGCTATGAGGTTAATCTTCAGGTCAACTCCTCTACTGTGTGTGTCTGCATGCAGGCCTCAGTTTGCAACACAGCAAACACAGGGGACAATGTAACCCAAAAATGACCTAGCCTGGTGACCACAGTACCATGAGGACTGACTTTCCCTACAGCTGACCCAACAACCTTTGGGTCAGCAAACTCATGAGTTTTATTTGTTTGTGGCATACAGGAGGCCACCACAGGCTTTCCAAACTCCTCAGTTTACATTTAATACTTGGATTGAAACATGTAGGTGAATTGAATGCACTAGCGCACTGACGTATTATTAATCCTTTAAAGGAGCCTTACACCCAAAAACACAATTATTCTCCTCTTATTTTAAATTACTGGACAAGTGAGAGAAGTTTCACGATAGTATTCTATTTTCCGAACACTGATATAGCAAATTCTCAGAGCACAATCATCAGAGGGTGTATTGTTCGGATTTTCGATCATAAAAATGAATGTAACTTTCCAGTTTTGCATTCTGTAAAGAATCTGTGCGATCACGATTGCTGTATAAACCTACATGGGAACAGAAATACTTGTCCTCTTTGTAAGGAGCCATTTGGTTATTTTATTGTTATTTTTCTAAAAGACAACCAGGAAGGGCACCGTCCTTCATGTTCTCCCGATCCATGTGCGTTACTGTTACAGCTAGCTAACTGTTTCTTTACAACCTGCCGCCAAAGCATGCTCAACAAATCGTTAGACACGCCCCATTTCCTAGAGGGTGGTGATATAATTCTCTCGGATTTCTGGGTGTTGTGGTCCACTATGAATTGTCAAACTAAATTTGAACAACAAGCTTGAAAAATGAAAACAACGTCCTTAAAATCCTCTCACGTGAGATTATTTTGTTTTGTAAGCCAGAGATGTACTGTAATTAACATTTGAAGCAAAAATATTAAGTGAAAAGGTAGGGTGAAGTTGTAAATTGAATAATTAATTAAATTTAATATAATCATGCATATTGACAGAGTCTTAGAATTGGCTTATCCATGTAAAGTTGTGAATACAGTTCTGTCCAGTGACCAAGACAGAGGGCTTGTATGAACACATAAATCAACATTACAGACCATGGACTATTGGTCTGTGTCTCCAGGCTCTTTCTGTGAGGAGTGTGTGTTAGAGCAACCTGTCGGCGTGTGCTGTCCACAGGTGACTGTGGTAGGGGTCAGCATGTACTGTCCATTGGTGACTGTGGTAGGAGGGGTCAGCGTGTGCTGTCCACATGTGACTGTGGTAGGAGGGGTCAGCGTGTGCTGTCCATAAGTGACTGTGGTAGGAGGGTTCAGCGTGTGCTGTCCATAGGTGACTGTGGTAGGAGGGGTCAGCGTGTGCTGTCCATAGGTGACTGTGGTAGGACAGGTCAGAAAAACATGTTGGTCCAGCAGCATGGGACTGAGATAGTTAGTATAGTCCTCCTTTTTGCAGCTCCTCCTGTTAGCAGCTCCACTCCTCTTGTTAGCGCCTCCTCCTGTTAGCACCTCCTGTTCGCAGCTCCTCCTGTTAGCAACTCCACTCCTCCTGTTAGCACCTTCTCCAGTTAGGTCCTTCTCCTGTTAGCAGCTACACCTCCTCCTGTTAGCAGCTCCTCAGTTTTCAGAGTCTGCTGGTTGTGATGTGCAGGGTGGTGCCTGTAAGGTAAATGGACGTTTGTCATAAAAAGGAAACACAATCAAACTAATTCCTAATCCATTTGAATTTATGCAAGAGGCTTAAAAATGCTGAATCAAGCATAACGTCAAGTACATACAGAACATGCTTATACAGTAAAACAGGCAGTGCAGGCAAAACATGCCTATCCAGGCTTAGTATCAATATTTCAACATGTGTTATGACCAGCACAAGATATACCCACCGCTGGACTTCTCTCCAGGACCATGCACAGTGCTGCACCATCAAATCAAATCAAATCAAATCAAATCATGTTTATTTATAGAGCACGTTTAAAACAGGCAGAGCTGACCAAAGTGCTGTACAACACATTCAGATACAGTATATCAATACAAAACAAAAAAAAAAAAAACAAATTGTGACACATACTATATACACTATATACAAGCAAGTGCATAGAAAACCACTAAGATGCAAAGGCTAATGAGAAGAAATTAGTTTTGAGCTGAGACTTGAAGGAATCGACAGAAGGGGCAAATCTGATAAGAGAGGGAAGGCTGTTCCATAATTTAGGGGCTGTGACAGCAAATGTGCGGTCACCTCTGAGCTTTAGTTTGGAGTGTGGGATGGCCAGTAGTCCTAATTCAGAAGACCTAAAAGGCCTGGGAGTGGTGTATGGTCTCATCTAGATCTGAGATGTAGGAGGGGGCAAGTTGGTTCAATGCTTTGTAGACAAATAGCAGGATCTTCAAACCAATTCTATGGCGAACTGGAAGCCAGTGAAGGGATGCCAAGATAGGGGTCCCTCTTTTTGGATCCAGTCAAAAGCCTGGCCGCAGCATTTTGGACCAGCTGTAGGCGGAACAAAAAAGACTGGCTGATACCAGTGTCCATGGAGCTGCAGTGGTCAAGACAAGAAAAAATTAGAGCATGGGTGACTTTTTCCAAATCCTTCAGTGTTTTTTTTTTCAGGGTCTGAAAGAAACTGGATTTTACCACTGCATTTATCTGCTTGTCAAATTTAAAAGCATAGTCATGCAAAAGTCACTCCCAGGTTCCC
>JAPMUY010010427.1:0-77500 GCA_026901105.3 Galaxias olidus
AAACATTAACAAATCATTTTGGCAACTCTAGATGAGACCAAATTCATCTCAGATAAGATCACAGAAATGCAGAGAGGAAATGAGAAAAGACCCAGATAGATACAAAGCGAATCTCCAGAAGGAAAAGGAACGTTACAAAAAAAGAAAGGAGAATGGGCAGCTGAAGAGTGTCTCCCAACTGACGAAAAGAGAGACAAATCTGAAAAGAAGACAGTGGAGGATAAATAAACTAAATCAGAGGGCAATACACAAAATACTGGAGGCGTCAAATCAGTTTGTTGCTACAAACACACCACCACTATCCCCAGAGGCCTTACTTGTGAATGAAGCTGGTTATGACTTACCTGTTGCTCCTCAAGGACCTGCTGATGTCTCACCTAATGTGGTAGTTGCTCAGAAGAGGGGGCGTAAAAAAGTGAAAAGGAGGCAATCAAAGATGTATAAAGAAATCACAGATGTAAAGTCCAAGCTGAAGAAGGCATTGGCCTCATTAGAAAAATACAGGAAGCATTGTTTCAGGCTTTCGCAGAAGATGCACCCAACCGACTCACCCCAAACCAAAGCCCGCCACCAGAGTCGCACACCCCAGCGCCAAATTAGATGGGTTTTATTGTTCCATAATGCCATTATGGCAGAGCTGAAAGAGAGTAGCAAGTCAATGACCACCCCCAAGGAGAAGCAGATCCTTTCAAAAGTGATTGCAGGAAAGATCATTAAGAAATATCGGCTTGGAAAATATGTACATCAAGAGTTTGGGTTCTCAAATAAGATGATGAGAGCAAACCAAAAGAGACCAAACTCCCTGGATTATCAGAGGAAACAACCATCCATCAAATGTAATCACCAAAGCCAATGAAAAAATATTGGCACAATTTCTTGTAGAACTCCTAAATAAAGGTGTGAACCTGAAAATTAGCATAATATGGTACCTTTAATGGTATTTGCCGTCATTCCAGTTTGTTGGGCATATAGTACTGCATGCACAGAAATTATACACAACCATAGCCTACTGTTCCCAGCAAACATAGCCTACTCAATGCACACAGTGCTCGCCCCTCCATTAAATTGTATATAGGAATCCGGGCTCGCTCTGGAGAAAAATGTGTAGCTGGAGTCGCTGTTGTCTGAAGCCTGCTGTGCTCAGCAACTTGCATCACAGGCCTCAATGAAGCTGCTGGGCATATGGACCAAGTGGGCGCACTTCAAGATATTAAACGTTGAAAAAGAGGACAGACCCTTCTAGGGTAAGGTCCTCTTTTTTTCTGTAAATGTGTGATGATAAATTCACATGAGGGTTTCAGACGTACCATGATGGATGCTGGTAGGCACGGGTAGCGGCATCACACAGCTCTGAGGGTGACAGCGATGGGAGGGAGGATAGCGGTAATTTTAACTCATGCTCTGGCCACAAACGCCATCATGAAACCCCATCATATAGCGATATGTAGGGTACCACTCTTGGCACCCCATTGGCAGACCGCTGTGGTCAAAGTGTTGTGTTTTTTGTTTTGTTACAAAGCGCCTCAATTCACATGGAGGGAGATGCAGGGGGTGTACACAAAGGACAGTGGTGATGCTTGGTTCAGGTTCTTGCTGTCTGCTGCGACTGGAGGCTTCCTTCTCCATAGGCTGCAAAGTGCCTTCTTTTGGGGCCTTGTTCTATCAATAGAAAACAACTCCGAATACCAATTAGCCCAGCAAAATGGAAGCTTTGGCACTGCTCAAACTTCTCTTGACCCTTCCCTGATAAGTGATCCTTGACAAAATCTACGACAGACTCTTCTTGGAACTGTTTTGTTACCACTGAGATTCTTGCTCAACTAAACTCGTCTCCGCTCCAGATCGAAAACCAATTCTGAACGGGACTTTTTCATGCATGTGTTGTGGAGTCTTTTGAAAAAGCACAAATCCCACAGAATAATGAGAAAAATAGACAACATTATTGTCCATAACACAAACACTAGTTTTTTTTTATGTTAAGCCAGACATAAAACCAACTAAGAGTGTTTTGCTATTGAATTATTACTATTAAATCAATTGCCAACTCAGTTGGCTTCTCATACTCTAATACTAATTTAGTTTTCCAAGCATTGCACATTAGCCTGGGGTAAGATTTTAATTTCTCAAAGGAGTATGTATGTTCAGATAAAGCGTGGAAAAAATGATCATCTAAGAACCATGGCCCCCAGCACTATTTCATATTTTGTGTCTTCCCATTCTACAAGTTTTGTGTGAAATGTTTGCACCCACTTATCTTTTACATACAAACTAACAGAAAACTGATTCCAGTAACTGCCCTGGGTACGGACTGTTTATTATAGATAAAACGTATAAGGGAAGGGAAAGATAAAAACGAGAGGGATTCAATTTTTAGAAGATCCTACAAGCCAAAAAATTGCATTGTGTTCATTCTAAGCCAGGAGTGAACCCCAGCTTCAACTTCAAAGATATTATCACTAGGTGCCACAATATTTCTTGGGATATTGAAATATTGATTTTGTTATTTAATTTAAAAAAATGAGGTCCTGGTGACATATGAGGCAGGAGATGAAAGAAAAATGTGATTAAAGCAGACATGGCTGCACCAATATGAGAAGGGGCTGAGTGAGGCTTTCTCCTTTAACTGTTTTTCAACTATCCATCACTCCCTTTTTCATGACTTCTCAGTCAAGACAATACAAGGCCCATACAAAGAGACTCATGGTTTATCAGAGCAGTGGGTCAATATACTCTAAACTGTCAGTAAATCATTTAGGTCCAAGTCGATCAAACTGATACGGTGTCCAGTCTCGTATAGTAATAATTAATGTCGTTGTCAACATTTAACATTGAAATAACAATATTTCAGTGCTACCATGGCAGGTTTTGCTAAATTTTTTCTATTATTTGTTGTTATTTTTGTATGTACTGTACATACATTTGTTTTAATCAGAAACAAAAATTTGTTATGTCAGAATTTGGCTGTCATGTTATTTTTGTACAGCAAAAAACACTTCTAAGAATAAAGCCCTGCTGGCGGTTTAGAATGCTTGAACTGTTCATAGCCAGCAACTGCAAAGGTTTACTGCAACTGCTAAATTAAATATTATTTATCATAATATTATATTATTGGTATTTCTTTCCCTTGAAAACATCTGCTGTATCTGCATCCCTTGCTCAATGTGACTCACTTAATGCTTCTCCCTCCTAAATTGTACATTATCAGTTTGTGAGTTTGTTTCCAATTACAGACAATTGAACCCTCTTGAAATCACCTAATGCCTTCCTAAAGAACTGGTGGCACTACTGGTGGTATTGGCCCAACCTACTTTACATTCCCTGAACTAATGCTAACAAGAGCAGAATTTTGGTCAGTGTGGCGTTAAGCTTATAAATGACCCAGCACTTGAGTGTTTTGGTTCAATCGACAGCCGAGCCTACTCCAGTTGGGGGAGGAGATCGATAGTAATACATTTCCTGTCATTTTTGATGGTGTCTTCAGAGGGCTCTGGTGGGTTGCTGTACTAATGACAAAATGTCTACTTGGAGTTTGTTTGTTACAGGAAGTCTTTATGGGTCACATGTACTTTTCTACAAGACGAACTCATAGTGTAGTTGCAATGCATTGAACATAATGCTTAATTATTGTCTATTATGTTTGTACAGTATTAAGCAGCTTGTGAGTGGACCAAAAGCAACAGCATCTAAGCTTAACAGAGATTTTAGTTGGCTCTAGAAATGTAATAGTGAAGCTTACCTGCTTGACAGAGTTGAAAAATAATGCGATCCCAACATAGTGTGTCATAATACTTTCACTGTTTTAAGGATCTATCTGTCTGTCTATCGATCTGTATATATATATATACACACACACACATATATATATACATATATATACATACAATATATATATATATATATATATATATATATATATATATATATATATATAAATACAATTGATTAATTCTTACACAATTTGTTTAAGTTTAAGTTGTTCTATTACTATTGACGTAGTGTTGGAGACTATATCCACACACCAAAGTGCATAGTTTTAGAAAGTAGCATATGTTGGGTGCACTTTGTAACGTGTTAAATTCATGACTTGTTTTTGTTATTGATTGATTAAGGTTAGGAAAAAAGTAATAATAACAATTATAAAAGCTTATTTTACTGCGAAAATCATGACTCTAAATACCTGAATAAACCATGCCGACACTGTCGAGAACTTAGCTCAACTTGACAGATTCCTCTGAAGTATTGGTAAGCCACTTCATGTAGCTTGATTAGGGGCTTAGTCAAGAGATGCCGATCAATAGGAGATAGACAAGCATGGCACCGAGCACATTTAAATGCATGAGCCCATTAAATTAGTACTGATTACATCGACACCACAACTCCCCACATCACAAAAGAACTGGAATCAATAGACGGCCTCTCTACATGGGCAGGCTTAAGATTGCAGCTCTCCACATGCAGTTTAGTCAGAAATCCCTAATTAACTTCTCACTACTCACATGGGCCTACCCATGTTACTGATGTTTATGCACCACTGGGTTTGTCCTTGGACTTGATCCCATAACCTAGTATGACAATCAAATGGATGCACTGTACCTCTCTTTCCAACCCGAGGTCTTTAGAGTCGGGCCCATTGTTTGGGGACTTAAAATGATGCCATACTTATCACCGACATATTTACAAAGATCGCGTGCCCCACACTGGTGCCTTAACAGCACTGACATGCTTTCATTAATCACTGTGCAGTTAAAGCAGCAGCACAGCCCACACAAAGGTGCCTACATGGGCATGGAATGTATGCATGCAGGAATAATTAAGTGTGATACAAAAATCAGGGTTCACTGCTTCTTGTATTAATTAGTGTATCACATTTGAATACAGGATCATATTTAATACAAATTAATTATGAAAATGTGCTCCCCTGACACAGACTAAGCTACACAAGACATTTCCCTCATCAAGGGAGCGGTTGGTATTATTAAGGTTTGTCTTGTACCAACCAGCTACATTAAGCCTTGTGTGTTCTATCTAGTTGGAGATTAATTTAACATAATGCCAGTGCTACTTCCAAGGGGAATTATTTTATTTCAGATATTCTCTATACTGTGTAAATATATGTATTTCATTTTATATATATAAAAGACATGTAGACATATATATGTTTAAATGTAGAGGGAGCAGATGCATATGTTATTCAGAGATGCTACGATTTGAAAAAATAGTCAACTGATGACTTTGACTCATGCTTACCGCTCAAGTTCACAGTTAGATGGAACGTCACATGCATCTCATCCCGGCCCTCTCCCCTCTGATGGATTCCGTTTACTGACGCGCAGGTGTCATTGCTGAGCTCTGAGTTTGAGGGACATTACTGTGAAGGAGTGATGCGTGTCTGTGTGTGAGTCGTCCGAGAGAGAGAGAGAGAGAGAGAGAGAGAGAGAGAGAGAGAGCCTCCCTTCCGTCTCATCTCTCTCGCCCTCCCACGCACCCATCTGCTCTCCCCGCTCCCTCCATTCCATTACAATGATAATAGGATTTGGGGGCCCCGTTATTGATGCTGTCGGAGAGTCCGCTGGGCCTCGTGATAGTGCTTTCCTGTGAGCTGTATTACCTCTAGACTCGCATGTTGGGGCCCCTGATTCATAGGCCACCACGGAAGATTCCATTAGAGACCAAGGGGAGTCATTTGTTTTAGGGCTGTTATATGCTGTTTCTATATTGACCGGGGACAAGCACTTATCCCTTGAAGACTGACCACAGCCCCCACTGGTAGGGAATCCTGTAATGTTAGCGAGACTGGTGGATGCTTTCAAGGGCTTTACTTGTATATTTGTGTTCTTATTTGCGGATACTAATGACGATATCCCATTACGTGAACACGCTTTCATGCACTCTAATTGAAGCAATTCAAGAGCTTTCAACAGATTTGTTGCTGTAACCTCTTCGTCCTTTCCTCTGTGGGCGACGTCTGGATTAGTTATCAGGCAGACCAGGCAGCAGACTCCACCTGTACTGCTATTAGATTGTGCTGTGGCCGCTGCTCTCCCTCCCATATGTTCTGCGTGCCACTTGGGGTCCAACATATGTGCTTTGCCCACCAGGCGGGGGGGTTTGCAGGAGGCTTCTCATGGAGTCCCAAGAAGGTGTTGCGGCCAGGCTTCAGGCTGACCCCATTGATCCCCCTTCTGCCTGAGCAGCCTCCCCTCTGGGCACGCCCATGACGCGGGCCAAGGCAGACAGATGTGCAGTGGCACGCTGTGGATCCTCTGGCTCATTAGGCCCCCATGTTCCAGGTGCTGTTAGGCTGGAGGAGATCATTTCGAGCACTTGTCCCCGTGGTATCGGTGGCCTTTTCGTGCAAAGGTTACGATAAGTTGGCCCTTTTGACATGTGTTTCGAAAACTGTCCAATCAATAATATGCTGTTTGGTGGAGTAACTGCGGCGTTTCTATGTTGGCCCGGTGTAAGAGCTAAGGGAATCTCTTCACTGCTATCGAAGAAATCCCAACAGAAACGAAGAAAGAAAAAAGCTTTCTGTTTTTTTTGCTCAAGCAATATCACTTGACTCTAATGGAGCAATTAGATTATATGGGAAGTCTTTCTAAGTGAGGCATTGACCTTGCTGAACCGCTTGGAAATGTTGACACCACTATCATCCTCTTTGGTTAATCCCTTGCTTTTAATTTTTTTTCAGCTCGGTGGAGCCTGAAAAGGTTGACCTGTTGAGCACCATTCCCATAGCAACAATGTGAGTGCTGTAATTTTAGCCAATATAAGAAACATGGAGACAACCATCTCAATACTTTCTGAAAGCCTAATGGTCTTTAAAATACGAATAATACGTTTTGGATTTCTTTGGTTCACGATTATATTAAATAATACCCATACCCGTCAAAAATGTTGTGAAGTGTTGAGGCTAAATTGATTATTAGGAAGAGATTTATAGATTTCCCTTTAAGCCCAGGGGAAATATGTCTATTGCTTTGAAATCAAACGAAAGTTCAAATGTTTACCATTGTTTCAACCTGAAGTAAGTTTGTAATGAGCCTGAGGATTCAAATCCAATGTGGTGTATTGACACTGAACATTGTTTTTTTGTTGCCAAGCTAACCAAACTAATTACACATTAGAATGATCACGACAAAGGCTTATTTGTTTAAGCAAAAATAAGCACATTAGCATAGCAAGGGAGTGAGACTACATGTGAATGGGTAATGTTTAATTTTTTCAAGTATTTGAATAGGTGAATAGACAGAAGTTTGATCGACTAGTGAATAAGTATACCCATTACTATGATGGAACACCACATTACACGTGTGTGCAAAATTTGGCACAATGCATCTAGGCTATCATCATTCTTCACTACCTACATCATAGTATCAAAGGTGCACCCAAACCAGCAACCAAAAACAACAGAAACATAGGCATTGAAGAAATCAAGTGCGGGTGACTTTTCCCTAAAACCTGAGACACCTGCATCCCACCTGTGTGCCTATCCATCTCTCAGGTTCCATGGGACTGCAGCCAAGGCATTACTGTAACAGTTCAGGCAGCCCAAAGGGTTTACTACACCTTAGCTAATAGGCTAACGCTACGTTTTTGTTTCATGCTATTACAGAGGCTAAACGACTATATTTTCTTTGTCTATGGTGTGTGTGTGTGTGTGTGTGTGTGTGTGTGTGTGTGTGTTTGTGTCTTTAAATGCACAGTGTATGTGTTGAGATTTGCTATTCAGCAGGTGAGCACCTTGTGCTTGTGCGTGTGTGAGAGAGAGAGAGAGAGAGAGAGGGGGGGGGATATCCTCTCCAAGCCCAGGAGGTTTCACAAGTTTATTTGTAGGGTATATGGAGGTTCATGTTGGCTAAATCACAGTAAATTGTGTTCTGGGCTTACTGTTCCCCTCCAGCAACTTCCCTCCATCACAGCCCCAGGGGAAGAGCAGTGTTAGTTCATCTCAGTGACTGGTGGCTAACTACTGGGTGGTGGTGGAGGGGGAGGAGCGATTGGCCAGTCCAGTGTGAGGAGGGCAGTAATGTGACAGGATGGTTTGTAAGTTTTGTGTTTTAGACATGATAGGGGTCAGCAAAGGAGGAGTCACATTCTCGGATGTTCCCTCATTACAAGGCAGACCCACACACACACACACACACAAACATGCACGCGCGCCCGCGCACACACACACACACACACAGACAGACACACACACAAACAGCCCACTCTCTTTCCTCTTCTTTTTTCTCTCTCTCTTTGCTTGCCTCATGCACACAAATAGATACCGACACAACAAAACACATGCATTGTCACTTGGGCAGCAAGATATGATGTGTCTCTTATCCACTAGAACAGGGTGTAGAGGTGGAGAGAACACACAGATTTCTCACACACAAAAGGTTAACACACCCTTGTCCCCCAGCCACCCATCAAAGGGCATAATCCAGCCAGACCATTTATCTATGCACTAATGGTTTGTGGAGGAGGTTATATCACTTCATTGCCCGTCTCCTATGACTCAACCCCTTTTCCGGGAGCCGCTTGTCCCCTCTGGACCAGTTGCATTGGAGGGAATATGTCTGGAATGTGCTGTAAATGTAACATCGTAATGAGACGGGTTGTTGAATATTCATGATATGCTGCTTTGCGTAAGAATTTATTCGTGCTGAAGTGCTTGCTGTATTTCAGTTCCCCTATCCTCAGACAACATACAACATATGTGAACTGTATGTTATAGTACACTATACACAATTTCAGCAATTTTCACATCCGGATTGAGCGGCTACTTTTGAATTTGGCCTGTAATTTGTATTTTAAATATTCCTGAGAGAAACATCTGCAGTACATGATACAACAAAGTCTTGCAAACAGACAAGCATGGGCAATGCCTGTAGTTGTAGTTTCAAATATTCTGCCATTCGAGACCAAACATTATAACAATTCTCACCAAGTTACAATATAATGCAACCTTGGTTCCATTAAGACTCGCTGATGTTCCCAACAGCAAGACATTTCAAATCAAATGCACATGATTGGTTTCTTTATAATTTTATTCAATTACAATCTGACCCGGACTGGGGATATCGTCGGGCGGTGGAAGGAGCACTTTGAGGAACTTCTTAACCCCGCCAACACGTCCTCTGTCGAGGCGGCAGAGTTCGAACACTCGGGGGAAGTCTCAGCAATATTCCTGGCAGAGGTCACTGAGGTAGTTTGGAAGCTCCTCAGCGGCAAGGCGCCGGGTGTGGATGAGATTTGCCCCGAGATGCTGAAGGCTCTGGACATTGTTGGGCTGTCTTGGTTGACACGCCTCTTCGGTGTCGCGTGGAGGTCGGGGACAGTACCATTGGAATGGCAGACCGGGGTGGTGGTTCCCATTTTTAAAAAGGGGGACCGGAGGGTGTCGGCCCTGTGATAGACTGGCGACCTGTCCAGGGTGTACCCCGCCTCTCGCCCTGTGTCCGCTGGGATAGGCTCCAGCCCCCCCGTGACCCTGTACAGGATAAGCGGTAAAGCTAATGGAGGAGGGGACCGGAGGGTGTGCTCCAATTATCGGGGTATCACACTTCTCAGCCTACCTGGGAAAGCTTATGCCAGGGTGTTGGAAAAAAGACTCCGACCGATTGTCGAACCTTGGATCCCGGAGGAGCAATGCGGATTCCGTCCTGGTCGTGGAACAGTGGACCAACTCTTTACCCTTGCGGGGCTGTATGGGGGGGGGGCATGGGAGTTTGCCCATCTAGTCTGTGTTTTGTGGACTTGGAGAAGGCCAACGACCGAGTCCTGTGGGGGGTCCTGCGGGAGTATGGGGTACCGGGGCCATTGCTACGAGCCATTCGGTCACTATATAACCGGAGTGAGAGTTGAGTCCGTATACTCGGCACAAAGTCAAATACGTTTTCAGTGGGTGTTGGACTCCTCCAGGGCTGCCCCTTGTCACCGGTTCTGTTTGTGATTTTCATGGATAGAATCTCAAGGCGTAGCCGGGGGGAGGAGTATGTCCAGTTTGGGGACCTCAGAATTGCTTCTCTGCTCTTTGCAGATGATGTGGTTCTGTTGGCTTCTTCAGACTGTGACCTTCAGCATGCACTGGAGCGGTTTGCAGCTGAGTGTGAAGCAGACCGGACCGTCATGGTGAAGAAGGAGCTGAGCCGAAAGGCGAAACTCGCGATTTACCAGTCGGTCTACGTTCCAACCCTCACCTATGGTCATGAGCTTTGGGTAGTGACCGAAAGAATAAGATCGCGAGTACAAGCGGCTGAAATGTGTTTCCTCCGTAGGATGGCTGGGCTCAGCCTTAGGGATAGGGTAAAGAGCTCGGTCATCCGGAGGGAGCTCAGAGTAGAGCCGCTGCTCCTTCGCGTCGAAAGGAGCCAGATTAGGTGGTACGGGCATCTGATTAGGATGCCTCCTGGGCGCCTCCCGTTGGAGGATTTCCGGGTACACCCTACTGGTAGGAGACCCCAGGGTAGACCCAGAACACGCTGGTGAGAATATATATCTCGTCTGGCCTGGGAACGCCTCGGGATCCTCCAGGAGGATCTGGAAAGCGTTGCTGGGGATGGGGACGGCTGGAATACCCTGCTGAGCCTGCTGCCACCGCGACCCGGCCCCGGATAAGCGGCGGAAAATGGATGGATGGATGGAATTACAATCTATTTTAAGTACTCATTTATCTTCCAAACAAGGAGAAGAAAAATCAAATTACAAACCTAAAAAAAATATATCAGTACTTACATAGACACAGACTTCAAGAACAACACTATGTTTGGCATCCCTGTAGTATGCAAAGATCCTTGACATAACCATCAAATCTACAATGAAGCATCTAAGCAATTCAAAATAGGCCTTTCTGTTTCAAGCAAAATATGAATCTTTACAATTCTGACGAGTCACCATACAGCATATGAAAAATATGCAGTTGTTTACTGATCTGCGCTGTCACTCAGACATAATCGGCTGGTATAGTCAACAAAAGGAGTTTTGTCAGGGTTTCCCATTTAATTCAATGGCATAGAGGTATTACTCAATGGGATGTGATAAATAATTTGCTTTCAGATTTCAGGATCCTGTCAAGATATCGGTCTAATTTAGGCTGGCATAATCCAACCACTGAATCCGCTGCCATTAATTTACCTGTGGCCTTTCTCACAATTAATACAGTTGTGGGGGTTATAGCTGCATTTCAAAGTAAAATAACTATGCCTTGCATAGTCTCTAACTGTGAATGAAAAACCTCAAAGCTAATTCTTCAAAGAAGAAATAACTTATTTAATCTAGAACTCACAACAAGACATCATTTAAATTGATGGCTGTTTGCTTTCTGAAGTGTTTTATCAACTTGACAAGATAATGAAAACAACAGTCACCCTTGTCCACGAGCTACTGTATTACAAATGTGTGAACGGTTCCAACATAATGTAATTATCCTTCATGAACACATGCAAAACAGGATGTAATTTATTGGTTCATGAAGAATTACTTAGCATTACATTCAAGACAAGCAATCAGAAACGTTACAAACTACAACCTAAGAAAATGTCTGGTTGGGGAAAGGGTGGAGGGGTTGCTAAAACACAATTAAATAAAATGTATTTGTTCAAGCATGACTTCATACAAACAGATGGCATGTGGTATGTGGCAATGTTGCTGTGAGAGAACTAATTATATTGATAGTTTACCAAAGGAAAAAGAAAACGGTCTAGTTCCTCTGATGCAAGACTAAAACCTCACCCAATCAAGCGTAACAATCCAACACCTTGTTGTGCATTCTTAGTTGTACAAATAACCATTTTTTGATGCTCCATTCTGTAACTATGAAGAAATAATAATGGTCCACTAATTACAGTACTTTGGAGTTTACTTTTCTTTTTCATTGAACAACAGAATTGTCAGGCGTAGGGGCATAGGGATTTCAATATATTTACAGTCCCACACCAACACGTTAAAATCTCACACACACTCATGCACGCACAAGCACGCACAAGCACACACACACACACACACACACACACACACACACACACACACACACACAAACATCATCCATACCGTGTGCCCAAATACACGACAAAACGACCAACTGGCACTGCACGGCACAACACACTTAGAAAAAAGCAACCCAATGCTCGGGCAACTTTGCGAGAAAGTGGGTCATTATCATGAAGTGCATCCTGGTGACAATAAACGGCAGGGAAAAAGAAACATCTTGTCAACATCAAAAAATTGGATCGGAAATTACACGCCGGCAGAGACACATGTGGCCGCTTGCTCGTGTTGAGAGAAAGAATTGAAGGCTCTATTTAAAAACTCCTGCAGTTTTTGCCACAGCAGGGGCGACAGACATGAACGGTGGGATTTGCAGGGAAAGTCAAGAATTACAGGGTACACTCTCTACAGGGTGCTAGGGATGAAACAAATGCCTTTTCACGTTTGAACCGACACATGACTCAAAGTAACGGGACCAAAGTTAGTACTGTACTGTATGTGAGTCACATTTGAAACATTTGACAACTTTTTGAGAACCAATCTTTTCTAAACTATACTGTAGACTTAAAGGGTAGTACTCAAAATACCATCAGCAATCTGGGTTGAATAAGCTCCAGTATTTTGATGAGTGGCGTTTGAAGGTTGTAAGCTGCCAGTATAGTTGATTTGTCAACAGTGCAACACAAATAAATGCAACGAAGATTATGAGCTTGGTTATTCTTACTAGAGTGATTATTATCATTATTATTGTTATAACTACTCCTACTAGTAGTAAAGTTCGAAGTTTCGAAGTTCGAAGTTTTGTTTTATTCGTCATGTATCAGTACAATGATAATGAAATGTAAAAGAGCCAACCTCATAAATGTGCAAAATAAGAGTAAAGAATAGAATAAGATAAAATCATAATAACACTAAATAAATAATAAAGTAATTATATGAATAAATGTCATGTGCAATGTTGCGTTGAGCAAAGTACAGATGGGTCATATATGACTAACTAATACATATAACACTGTTAAAAACCGCCAGAGTCGTACAGAGTCATTCATTGTTCTTTTTGTGTGTATGTTAGGGGTGGGAGGCACGTGTTGTTCTCAGTGAGGATCCAGGTAGCCTGAGGGTAAAAGCACCTCCTGGGCCTCTCAGTACTGGCCTGGTGGACCCAATACCTTCTCCCTGACCGCAGCACAGAGAAAAGGCGGTCGTCCGCTTGGCTCAGATCCTCAACGATTCTCCTAACCTTGGTCCTTCACACCCTGGTGTAGATATCCTTGAGGAGAGCACCGCTGATTATACATTCTGCCGAGCATACCACTCTATTCAGGGTATTTGGGTCGCGCACTGAGCTGTTCACAAACCAACACGTGATGTTCCCCCTCAGGACGCTCTCTATGGTGGAGGAGTAGAAACTCCTTAGTTTCTGTTGGGATACTCGGATACTTTGAATTTGAATTTACTAAGAATTTGCTGCTCTCTCATTCACCATTGCCACAAAACTTGATTGTAGGATTGTTGTCATCTGTTCTGACATTAATATTTAAAGCTATTATTTTTCGATTGCGACGATTATATCATGTAGTGGACCAAATAGGAAACCCTGCAACAGCAACAACAGTTTGAAACAAATTACTTTTATCCAGGATCACAAAATGTATTATGCAAGGGTGTTGCAGTCTGTATAGTCATGTTTTCCAAACAAAAGTAAAAAATCAGCTATATCGCTCAGACCTCTAATGAGCCACATGTCGGACACTGAAACTGAGCTTGGAAAATTTTTTACATTTACTGTAGAGGGTTTTCTGTGGAACAACACACTGAATGGCTTGGTTATATAGACACACCGTGGTCCGCTGTGGAATAGTACTCAGCGGGGTAGCCCAGTCATTGCCTGTTGAAAACACCCACCGGCGACCAGAAAGAAAACTGTAAACGGCCACTCAATAGATGTTGTCAGGCAGCACATTTCATTGTGAGGTGTGCCTTTTTTCTGGACACTTGGACAAACTAGGACTTTGATTGGATTTATTGATTGATACAGTAAGTGCCCCCCACTGCCTCAAAACAAGAGACAGACACATTTGGACAAGTCTTCACAAACATAAAAAGATGTGGGTACACTAGCAACCAGACACCCGCACATATAATTGCTGTATACATTTACTTTGAAGCTATGATTGTTTTGATGCTACTATGGATGATTATGTAAGTACTTAGATGTATGGTCATTTCGAGGTTTTTTTTTAATCACTTGTGACAGTTAAAGTTATATTCCGCATACAATTCACCTGTGTAACTATATTCAGTATGCTCAGGTAATGTTACTAATGTCCGTATCGTATGGTATATCAGTCTGTAAGCACATAGAGGTTAATGTGATGGCCACTGAAAGGTGTGTTCAAAGGATATGTCATTATCTCGGCCAAATGCAATGTTTGAATGTGGTGTGTGATGGTGGGATAGAACTGAATTCAGACCATAGTGTTTGACATATGCACATGTTATGTGTGGAGACATGTCCAATTAAGTTGCCTTTTATCTTTGCTGCATTTAGTTCCTGCCAAATAAATGTATTGGTGGGCTGCTCAAAGGGCTAAAGTATAAAAGGGTGATGCAGCCCAAAATGAAAGCCATGAGTGTAGGCTGTGCAGACAAATACAAATATGTACAATACAAAATATGTAATGTACAAACATATGCATTTCTCTCAGTAATATTATTATTAATATTTATAAAATAAGCCATTGTTTCATGAATTTCCCTTGTAAATAGAGACCCAATTTTGGCAGTGGTAGAGAGAGATGTGAGGAATGTGAGCGACATTTAGGGGATAGTACTGCAAAGGAGACCATCTTGTTTTATTCAGACAATTAGCTGTCTAATGTTGAAAATGAAAATGTCCACACATGTAGTCAACCTAAATGGTTTGCACTCTAGAGGCATTCTGATACACTTGGAATTTCCTTTCCTTTTGGTTTTCCAGTTAAGCTACTTGCTAGAAGAAAGTGGATCCTGCCGTTTTCTGGTCCTTATGGACGTCATAATCTATAAATTCAAAACAATCAGGAAGCATGTAATTTGAACGTGCAGGGTTTAAGCATAAACTTTGGCCATCCATGTGACAATTTAACTCCAGCACAGCCTCAACAGGAGGCTGATGAATATACTGTTTACTGCTTTTCTATAAGGAGCTCAAGCATCCAGCTCAAAAGTGAAATTGCATGTAAGACCATTATGTTTGTGTATTACATTTGGATTGTGAGCGTATCAAGTTAATAGATTATTATGCTTTAGTGATGGTCAGTAGTAAAATATCTATGACAGAGCAAAGGCTTGAATCAAGGCTAAGCCTTGTCGGTCCGCTTTTATGTCCAACAATACTGTTTCACTAAAGAGAAAACCTCTAATTTACTCCCAGCTTGTTGCAGTAAGTGATTATTGCCAACATAGCACATATAGTTAGCCCTGGTCAACTAGCCCTGCAGAGAAAAATAGTCCATTTGGAACTTTAGGGATGCCCCTACACATTTCCAATATATCCTAGATAATGCAAACAGAGCAGGCTCCCTCAGCTCTAAATGAAGAAATAACTCCTCCATGACTCTTTTCTTAAGTGAAATCAGATTAAAAACAACCGTGGACACTATGGTGTCAGCACGTGCACTAGCACTCGGCTCTTCTGGAAAACAATTATGAATAACAATTATCTGACCACATTGTGAGACAGTAGCATCTGTACTCTGCATAGCAGCATTTTTACAAACTGTTTCATAACCACATGACGTAAAGCGCTGACTGGAAGGAGACTGATAATTTTTAATAAGCAATGGCCTGATGTAAGAACGGATTTGCTGGTTTGAAACATATTCCAGCTGGTGTCTGATGCAATTCCGTGGAACAGTTTTTATACAACTGCACTTGGTTGCATTTCCTAAAGCAATCAAACAAATGTGCTATGCAACCAGTCCTAACAGAATGCACCTTTAATTAAATAAAAAGTATGTAGCGTGCACAGAGAACAGACACATATAACAGTTTCGTTTGAGAATGTAAATTAAAAGACCCTTTTAATAGCAAACAGAGGGGCCACTGAGAAAACAAAGTAATTTGTCTTGCCCAACAGCTGTACAGTAATTGAATACCCAGAGGGAGATCCAACTAGTTCGGCTGCAGCTGGAATAATTATATCAAATGAGCTTGCCGGTGTTTACATACAGGACATTACCGCCTACATACCCCACATTTATGCCCCCCATCACATCCTCCAAGAGACCTTGTGATTAAGGATGGCTAATGAGGTCACCCATAGGTCAGAGGGACACATTGCAATGTTGGTGTGTATTAGCCGAGGAATCATAAACAGAAATCCTTCCTTACCCATGGAGCCTATCAGTGTAGCTGCCTTGTGTTAAAGCTGTATCTTCACTGCAGTGCTTCAGCGTAATCTTTTTTTGTTGTAGGTTTCCAGCATGTGCCTGCTCAGTCACAATAACCCAATTGAGGAAAATTAGATAAATGTTGTTAAATGTGTTTTAAGTGTAAGCTGCTCTTCACGGTAATATTAGACACACCCAACAAAATAGAACATACGGTACATTGGACGCTTTGTACACCTTTCAGTGCCACAACAATATACGCTGCTGCCACAGACTGCTTCGTCTCTGTCTGTTCAGGGAACAGGGAATCGGCTATCATTTCACTCTATGCTGCATCAAAGAGGTTAAGACTGTGAATTGCTTGAGAGAAAGGATCAGGGGGGAAAAGGGAGGGAGGAGGAGAGAGCTAGAATGGTAGAAGTGGGTGGGGGAGATGAGGGAATTGGTGGAGTCAGGGAATTCTCAACAACACCCCCTGCCACCACCTGCCATGCCTCAGCCAGTGGTGCTACAGTATCATCTTCCCAGATAAGGCCTCCTGTCAATCAGGTGAACCCTTGGGCCACCTTGACATTTGAGGAGTAGAACAGTGTCACAATTGCTTACCTGACCTTTCACAAAGGGCTCCTGCATTGCTGTCCTCCAACGAGCAGGTGTCAACAGCACACTGTGGACACTATACTTTCCCGACCAACACGCAATATGCCCTTGAGTAAAATGCTGGTGTTGGAATGCCGTGTCGCCTACAGTTCTGTTGTAGCATCTGTGAGTTAGGTGGTTGGATTCTTACCGCACGCTCACGTGTTCATGGAGATGAACATGAATGTTTGCAACGTTTCTGAGCCGGCCGCTGTGAAGATGATTCCTCTCTTTACTCCATGCTAATGTTCCTGATTCTATTTAGACCAATTCAATTTCATGTTGGATTTCTTTCAAAGGGACAAGGTCCGTAAAGACATGTGCATAACATCCCCTTAACGGCTGGTCCAACCAGATGCAATCTTGAAATACACTTTGCTGTGGAATTTACTGTGTGTATACCACATATCTGTTGAGAGAGAAAATGCACTGGAGTGTAAAAGGTCTACAGGATCAATTCCTTTGCTAACACTGCCACCTGGAGCAGTGGGAAATCCCTACACTGGTAAATGTTGTGCAGTTATTTCAAGTTAAGTAAAGACATTGAGCAACTGTATCATTGTTTATCGTTGATCACCAGCAACATCAAACCGATCAGGTTTGATCAAAATTGCAGCCAAGTTGTTAATTGTGACAAATTATTCACAGCATTAGATTGAAGATTAGATGAGGTGATTGCCAATCAATTATTGACTTAATTGGGTTGATCTAATCAGACTCTATTGTTACAGCTTGGATTAGGATTTTTCGATTGCATAACCTTGTTTAGAACCCAGGGTGTCACAGATCTTGCATGCTGATGGTGTTATTAAGATGCAGTGCATGTGCCAGGGTAGTGTTGGTACCCCAGCATTTGGGACTAGAAGTGAATACAAAGCTGGAAGATGAATATGCACTCATGCTCTGAGTAAATGCCGTTGCCTATACTAAATAAGCACGCTCTTAGTCTTTTTTGTAAATTTGTAAAGCTGTGGGAGTTGGAGGTTGCTACGAATTTAAATGAGCATGACTTGCTTGCCCCTTTCTTTCTTTTCTTTGATGCTACTTCATGCCATTGTCTGAAAGACTCCTTAATACACTCCACCGCATGCTTGGGACTGCATCTTTTCTGGCAGCTTTTTCTGTTCACTCAAGCATCTAAAATCAAGACTGATTTCACATTTTTCACATTTTCATATTTGTATTACCTGCAAACATTTCTGTAGATAATGTGCATGTCCTTCAAATACTTTCAAGCACGCACGCACGCACGCACGCACGCACGCACGCACGCACGCACGCACACACACACACACACACACACACACACACTCACAGCCTGGTCTACAGTGTATGTTTTACAGTTGTCCAGCTGCTGTATTTGAACAGGCTTGATATCCAATCAGGCTTCTTTGTTTGCCTGAATTCAATGGGTTCCGTGAGTTCACATATCCAGCGCCACAGCTTGCCACGTGGCGCTCCCTTTACTTCTGTCTGTACAAAATATCATTTGCAACTAACCCAACTTTGAAGATGTGCATTTGGTTAAAGAGACTTTCCCATATTTGGGAGTTGGATAACTAGATGATAATGTCAAAGACAGCTGCTAGGAAAGAGTGGTGTTGTTCATTAAAAAAACATAACCCTTGACTACTGAGTAGCATATGATTGATGCTAAGTCCCATAGAACCTTGCTTAACCCTCGTTTCACATGGTCCTGTGGCAGACAGAAAACCCTCCAGACCCATCAAGATGTAATGTGCACAAATTCACCTTAAAGCCATATCTGCTATGCCAAAAAGCTTTAGCTCCATGACTTGACAGCTGCTGTCATCTGTTTAGCTTGAAAATAAATGTGAAGACCCTGTTGCTCCAATACTGTCACAATGCCTATCTTTAAACGTATCAACTTAAATGTACTCATTACATTAATAATACATTTGACAGTCAAACTAATGACATGTTTAGTATCAAAGGATGTGACCTTGAATTAATATATAATAAGTTATTTTGGTATAGTCTTGCTTCTAGAAAAATATTGGATCGCAGCCAAAAACTCCTTGAACAATTAACGTTTTCACATAGACAATTTCCACAACTTATTCACACAAGGCTCCATCCAAGGTTTAATGTCAGTCTACATTTCTACAAGACATATTAAACTTGTATTTCTTCTTACAGATTGGTATTTTAAAGGGCATCATTTGTCATTATGAAGTGGTGGGGGGAGGTGGGGCTGTACATAACTATACTGTACATATCATACCCCACACAGTGATAGAGATCCATTAATGAACATGCAAGTCACAATATTCTATCCTCAAGGGACATCAAAGCTGAATGACTTAGGTTGTATTGATTTATTACTTTACTACCACACACCTTAGTGACAAAAATCTTCAAAGCCAGCGTTTATGAAGATCTGTCCCACAGGGATATCTATCTTTCTATCTATCCATCTATCCATCCATCCATCCATATCTCTATATACAGTATATACAGTTTATATATATATATATATATATATATATATATATATATATATATATATATATATATATATATATATATATATATATATCTATCAGTCTGTCTGTCCATCCCTCTACCAGTAGTTCTATGTATTTCCTCTACATGTATAACAACATATCTGCAACATTTAATTTCTTCACGCTGCAATTTTTTAATAAAAACCTAAACTATCAAAAAGCATAGACAGAAGACAGCCTTCTCCCACAAAACACTGTTTTGCATCCCAGTCTCTGTGTGACACACCCCCAGCCCACCTGTTTCTTCCAGCCAGGTTGTGGCCTTTTGAACTGCTCACCGTTATCTGATAGTAGGATCTACAGGCTGCCATGTCCAGTCTTGATGTGCTTACACAAAGGTCCTGATAAAAGGCACAAATAGCGGATAGCTTTATCATGTCTTTTCTGCCCTCTCGAGGACCAGGAAGTTCAGTGAGCTTCATTGAGGGAGGCTGTGTTAGATCAAAAGAATAGAGTGGGATGGAATCATGCAGAGACAGACAGACATTCAGGGGAAGGTTTTGGGGCTTGCAACTGAAAATATCGTGATGTGGTAGATGATATAGTGCAGGATTATGATAATTCAGATGTATAGATAGCAAAGATTGTTTGTCACCTTTATTCTTTTTTGCAGCACACATTATTATCCACATTGGTGTTGTTATGAGTGTGTTTTCTATCTGTAGTGGAATGTTTAGATTCTTAATTGCAACCCACAACACTTTACTGCTGAATACTGGGGCTGGGGAAGGATTTAGACAAAAGGAAAATGTTGACTGCCTCTTGTCAGGTAAAGTGTTAATACATTTACACAACCTTAAAGGCTTTGAACAGGGGACCTGTTCAACTTAATAAATGTCACATTAGTTCCAACTCATTAGGTGACTTTCTTTTGGAAATGGCTGTCAGTGACATTTAAAAGGCAATCAGAAGATAACCATACAGTGCCTGTGTACATGTAAGCATTATTTTTGTAGATATCCAATTAAGCAAAAAACAAAATGTTCTGAATGCAATCTATTTTAATTATAAAAAACAAAACAACACTAAATAAAAAAAAAGCCAAATACAGAAAAGTTACAGCATACAGTACAAAAGGTTTTTGACTACAGTTTGAATGCGCCCATAGATTCATCATGTATTCATTTGAAACAAACACATATGACTAATTTGTAAAGAAAAGGAACTGTCTTAAGATTTGATAGAGATAAACGGTCTCTATGAGACAGTAACACAAACACACAGACTGTCAGAGAAAAATGAAAATATTCTAAATAAAATTTTAGTTTAAACGTGCATTGTTTTTTTATTTTTTTGGTGACATCTTTTAAATGAGTAGTGCAAAGATAGTACATGGATCTTCATAAGAAATACAAAACCAAAACCTTATTTACAGGAAATAGGAGTTCTATTCAAAGCAAATCCTTCAAATGTAATTGAATATCAAATTGGTATTTTCACTTTTTTTTATTTTAAATTCAAGTACCACAATGGTTTAGCAACTTCACATAATGAAGCTCACTTGTTTGTATTTTTTTCTTCTTCTGCTGATCTAAACTGCACATACCTTTGAATTGTTTACCACTACATGGGTTTTGCTTCTGAAGTTTCATTATGCATTACCATATCGTAATTGCATTCTTTATGTCTGAAAATGCTGTTTCAGAGACAGGAAGCACAGTTTTTTACAATGTAAAACTAGCAGTGTATTACTTTCTAAATTGGAGTGTGCTTATTGACAATGAAATATGTTTGTCTCATGAATAAAACATGTAGAATCAAATAGACAATTGTTGATAATGCATTCCTTTTCTCCCAATGTTTGATCCGTTGCAGAGGGAGCAACCAATGCTGAAGAATGTCCTCCTCTAGTGGAATAATAAACTAATTGCAGGTATTATGCCAAGCTCAATGTTAATGGTGACCAATTAAAAACAAATAGATATAACATGATTCTAGATAGGGAGTATCATGTAAGACATCAAAAAGCCAAAGGCAAGAGGAATGTGTCCAACCCCACAAGTGCTTTACCTCGGCCCATCAAATGACTGATGACAGCTTCACTTCTAGAACCTTTAGGGCTAAAGGTAATGCAAAGTCAGAATCTACAGTAACTGTGATCACCCAGAAATAAATGAGAATCCAACAGACACAGAGTACAGGAACCAAAAACACTAACGTTCTGTGTCTACGTAAATTACTCATTGCTTATGAAAGTTATGCTCAAATTTGATAAAGACATTAAAAGGAGTCCTTTAAGAAATGCACTCTCCATCAGGACCCAATGCGGTGAATATAACTAACTAGAAGATTGGCAACGAAATATTAAAGTGTGAATTTGGATTAATCATACAAAGAAAATGCCCCCCCCCCCCCCCCCCCCACATAAGTTGGTGTTATGGATATGAACAAAAAAAGAGAAAGGGGGTGGGACAAGATAGTTGTGACTGTAAGGGCACCCTCATTGAGTTTATGGTAATCCTTTGGTGACCTTACGCAAAGAGCTTAGATGTCGAGGCTTTCCAAAGAAACTGGTGACCTTTCAGTTTTTGGTTGTTCAACTGACGATTAATAATTTACTTAATACAGACTGACAGAGGGGCTCATGCAACAAAGATACAAAGTGCTCACCAAAGAAAGTGAGAAAGGAAGAGTGTCGGACGGAACAAACAGAAACAAAACGAAGTCAAATTTAAAGAATCCTGTGTGATTCTTAATTCAGTCTTTCTTTTCTTTTTATTTGAAAGTGCAAGCAACAATGCTATATGCTTTTCCATTAGGTCCCCCTTGACACAGCATTTACCAAGAAGACAGACAGTCCACTCTTTTGGATAGTGAACTTCCAAGCAATGAAGACACTTGTGTGATGATTTATGTTGAATCATCTAATGTACTTACTACATTAAGACCATTAATCAGGACAGCCCTATCGTTTATTTGATATTATTAGTGTGTTATAATATTAACATATAATATTTATTAGAATGACAGAATAGCTCACTGTGAGAATTCCCTGCCTGTGGAGACTTTTGATGTGGGATTTTGTTACAGCTTTATTTGTCACAGCCTTATTATACTAGCATTGTGGTTAATGCTGCAAAGCCCAACAATCACTAGAGTGCTGTATGAAAGAGGACCGATAAACTTAAGTGTTCTATCTACTGATCAACAGCAGTGCATTAGTGAGTGGAATTTACTCAGTGAATTAGATGTTATTATAATACAGACTCGTTCAATTTAATTAAAGATTGAAGGGGTTCTTCAGAATGTATTTGCAGTCCTTGTATATTGTTTGTGACAGCCACAGGAACTTAGTCTTAAGCTGTGGAGAGCAGCTGAGCTCATATGAGCTTTGGACTGACAACAACAACAGGTACAGAAACGGGCTACACAGGTGATAAACGCTACTGTGTTAAGTATTGGGTGCCTGGCTCCAAATCAAATGATACAGATGGGTTGTTCCAACAGCATTGCTGTAACTTAATGACTACCCTTTCACTCTCATATTGGAGGAAACCTTCATAAAACCAATCTCACTAATCTCGTGTGGTAGCTTTTTCTAGGTGAATAAGTAAACCATGAGAAGGGATACACAAACACTTTCTTTTTCTTTGTAACAATGTTATTAAAGTGCCCTTCTACAATTAAAGACTGAAAAATACTTCACATAATGACGTCAATGATTCAGAAGGAAATTGAGTACATTTTTGTCAACAAAATTAGCTGTTTTATAATGATTTAGCTCTTTTTTTAAAGGTTGAAGGAAATAAATGTGAATAATAAATAAATGTAACCTATGCTTTAATTGAATCACATAACCCCAAAACCCAATTAGATTTGATCAATATAACTGAAGGGAAAATCGATATCCAAACCAAGAAATTGGCTTTTCACCTCAGCTGACATATAATCATTTGTAAACATGGACTGTATGTATGTTTATTTATGATGGCACACACAACTCACACGCAAAAAAAACCCACCTCAACACATTTCCTAAAAACATGCTTCTTAAACAATGAGAAAAACATCTCTCTGAAAATAATTGTGGCACAATCACAACAGAAGCTTTCGCATTATTAGCACTTTGCCTCCATGGAAAAAAGTAGTATGTCATTGGAGGGACCTTTAATCCATAATCCAATTTGGTCCACCTATTAGTCAATCTTATTCACGCTGTAAGGCCTGACCCACAATGCACAGGTCTGGTTGCGAGGCAGAGCGTGTAGAACTTCTGAGATCCGATTGGCTACTCCACAGTTCATCCTCCCTGTTGGTTTCGTCTTCTAACCTATGGAAATAAAGGGAAGAGAGGGTTAGAAGGGATTAGAAAACTCGGACAGGTGAGTTAGAGGCACTTAGTTCTGGTCCGTATAAACCACAATGAGTCATACACATCTATAAGATCAGCATGTTACCCTAGAGCAGGCACTTATGTTTTTCTCTGTTAGACGGAATAAAACACTGTTAAACTGTTAAATGAGTAGGGTCACCGTAAGATATTTTGTATTTTTCTCATGGACGTTGTTAGTTAAGTAAAAAACACTTTGAGTTTGATATCGCTAGTCTGGGTTTCATAATTCACCAAATTGAATTTAGGGCAAAGTACTTCATTAACCTAATTTACGCTTAATTGTTTTTTTTTGACGAGGTGGGGAAGCACCTGTTTAGCACAACATCCCAGGGCACAACATTTTTAGTCTCCTCACAATCATGTGAAGCGTAATGTTTAAAATTTTGATATTCTCTACATAAGATCAGTATTAGCAGAAAGGCATTTCAAAAAATCAACAAATTTGATAACATTTAGGAAGGTCCATCCATCCATTAACTTAACCGCTTATCCTGTACAGGGTCACGGGGGGGGCTGGAGCCTATCCCAGCGGACACAGGGCGAGAGGCGGGGTACACCCTGGACAGGTCGCCAGTCTTTCCATTTAGGAAGGTAACATCTTCAAACACTGAACATTTTATGAAGTCATGTATCTTTACTTAATTTTTAAATTTTTTTAAAATTTACTTTCACACTTTCTTTCAAGGTTCGTTGTACAACATAGAAAGTCACTTACCCTTGTGTACTGATAGACGGTTCACTTCCACATGTCTGTGCCACTGAGATGTTGCAGGATGCCCGGGACGGCAGGCTCAGGCTGGGCCTTCGGTCAGAAAAGCTCCGTCGAATGAAAGGTCGAGGCCCTCGAGCCGACAGAGGGAGCTTGCCCCGGTCTCCCCAGAGACGTGGGAGAACAGAGACTCCAGAGGTGGTCCAAGCCTGGGGGGGCCGGGGCACTGCACAGGGCTGTGCCTCAAACAGAGATCGGGAGGCAGGGCAGAAAACAGATCTAACATTGCTGATCAAACGAGACGAAATGGACGGCTCCTCGTTCTCACTCGTCCGTCTTTGTACTTTCGGGGATGCCGGTGGTGATGGGGCCTTAAAAGAATATGTGGAGGCTGGGCTCGGTGCAAACTCCCGCCGTAGAACCGGTGGGCTAGGCAGCCTTCTGTGAAGCGGGGGTGGGGTGGGAAGGCTCACTGGGGGGCTGGTTGAATGCGGAGGAGTAGGCTGCCTTCTGATCATGTTGGGACTGGGCAGTCTCCGATGCACGCCAGTGGGAGTTGAAGGTGTGGTTGGTAGCATGCGAACCCTAGACACTGGTGGCGTGGCTGACGATGGTGGTGATGGGCTACTTACTACTGAAGATGGAGGCAATGGTACTGTAGAGCTGCCTGCCTGGCTGAGTGTTGGCTGTGCGGCACATTGGTCTGATAATCGTGTACCCACAGGAGACTCCGCTTGACGAAGGTGGATAATTTTGTGGGCCTGCTTGTAAAGGCTGGCAGCCTCCTCGTTGTCGTGCTCTACCTCTGGCTTAGCCTCCGACTGGCTGATCCGGTGGTGAACAGGCGCCTGTTGCCGAACGGCTCGAGCAGGCGACATGCTCCTGGAGCCGTGTGGCACACTACTCCTGCTGGGCAGAACAGTCACAGACTGCATGGAAGCTCGCAGCCGTCGTGTTACAGTGGATCTCCGGGGAACAGGTGATCTACCAGCAGCCCTGTCCTCTGCATCACTCGCTAACAGGCTCTGTGCACCTTCAAAGGAATCGTCTAATAAGACCTCCAGTGGCGGCGGAGGAAGACTATCCAGATCTATGTCAGCGGGCTCTGGCCTACAGCTGCTTATCCCTGTGCTAAGCACTGCCTGAACGTTTCCCAGGCCAGGCAGTATGGGAACGCCACATTTCTGCACACCTTTTAGAGGCCCCAACACTTTAGAGCCTTCTTGATCCTCCAACCCCTGACTGAACGTGTCAATCAATTTCTTGACAGAATTCCTGCCCCTGTGCAGGCCTGAAGACGGACAAGGTGTCAGCGGGGGACTGGGCGGCGGGGTTACTTTGATCGGAACTTTGGCTAGTTTCTTTTCTTTCTTTTTCTTTTCATTGTACAAGTCCTTGTTGACCTGCGTTTCTCCAGCTGTGCATTTCAGAAGGCCTGCCTTGTCTTTAATTCGTACGGAGTTGGCAGTCTTCTCCAATGAGGGCCGTGTCTGATGACCCGCTGGAAACTGAACAGAGTTTCCCTGGCTTCTCTTGGAGGAGTTTGATTTTGTGCTCCCTCCCGTCTGGACTTTGCTCATCTTCTCGAGCCTCCGACTCAGATCCCTCTGGGTTCTCTCTAGTTCAACCAGAGTGGCGTCTTCCCCTCTGCTACGCAGGGATTCTGCAGACTGGGAACGGCGCTCTTTAGCCACAGGGGTCTTTTTCTCTGCCTTGCGAATTGGAGCTGCTGTCTGGGGCCTTTTTGGTGTTCGCTCTTCATCCTCTGCCCACTGACGTCTGCAGACCTTTGGGCTGTCGGTTGACTTGGTCCTGGCACTAGCACGTTGCGATGAGACAAACTGAATGCGACCACTTATGGCATCTTTCATTTTCAAAGTCATTTCTACGTTTTGAGGGTTCTCAATGCGCTTTGGTGGCAGCCGGCGAGGTGTTTGATTATGCTCGGCTGGGGAAGAATTGGATCTCTCTCTCATACCTGTGTCACCTTCTTCCAGTTCTTCCTCTTCCTCGTCGTCATCATCCTCGTCTTCCTGTTTCCCATTATCTAAAGAAGCTGACCCGATCAGTGAATCTGTGTCTTTTGGACCATTTGCTGTGAGAGTGCAGGTTGAATCAATCGAGTTGAGGGAACCACTCGGACTAAATTTGTTTTTATGTTTTTGTTTTGTTGTCATCTGCCTTACAGGCTTTGTACTGCTTCCCATGGGACTGCAGGGAGTTGTTCGGTTGGTTCCACTGGAGTCGCAGCTCTCTCTCCTATACCGCCTCTCTGATCCATGCAGTGATTCACTCTCAGCACCAATGCCACTGTCCTCACTGAAGAGGGCAGAGTCCTCAGGTCCTGGCTTGTGCAAAGACGCTGATTCAATGCGAGTCAACAGCTGCATTAGTCTTGCCTCGGTTGCACGCTTTGCTTTCAGTTTTTCTTCCAAGAGCTCAGAGACAGACGCAAAATACTCCACGGCCTCCTCCAAAGCGGAGTCCCCAATCCCACCAACTGCCTGGCCAACATTTCGCATCCTTTGAGTGGTATACTGAAGAAGCTGCTGTAAAAGATCTGGTGGCGATTCCATATTAGCTGCGCTAGACTTTAAAGGGGGAGACGAGGAGAGGTTTTTCCTCTGGCTAGGCCAGGCAAGATGGTCTCCATTCTCCTTTAAAAGTTTTTCCCCCTCCTCTGACATTTCTACCAGACCTTGGTTGATTTCTTTATACCGCATTGCCATGAAAGCCACCATGGGCTGCACAGAGACTTGTGTTTGGGTGGCCTGTTCAAGCAGCCCCAGTAGAATATCATATTTTGTAATGCTAGGGTTCAAAAAGGCATACGCTGCCTGGTGAGCATTTACCAAAGGTTCTGGAAAATCCACTTTCTGTTCCGCAGCAGGACATTTTTTATCCTTCTCTTTCTTTTTGCTAGGTTTCACACTTTTGATTTTTTTCGCCTTTCTTCCAGATTTTTTATCAGTCTCATCCTGTTTATCCAACTGTTTATCTTTTCCTATTGTTTCAGTCTCTGTTCCCTGATTCCCCAACGTATCCAATATCGCACCCTCTGGCCCCAAATGTGTGTGAGAGGATCCCTTTTTCTGAGGTGTTGGAAGAGCTTCTTTCTGGGACAGGTGGATCTGTCCAGACAGTCTCCTCTCCCCACTCCCCTTTTCTGTGATACTTCCATCCGTCTCTCTTGCTCCCGAAAAGCTGCCACTTTCTCCATCGTCAGAGTGGGACTCTCCTGGACTCTCTTGGGTCGTTGGGATCCGTGCTATGCCTCTCCTAAAGGGCCCTTGAGTCACAAAAGTGTTACCCTTAGAAGGTGAACAGCCCATTTTTGCCCATTTAATTATGAATTGTATCCTCTATGAACACCCTTAGCGTAGCTCTCTTTGTCCCATCAAGGAAGAGGTGAAAGCATCAGCATTTCAGGAAAAGAAACTCCTGAGTCCTTGGCCAACTGCCACACCCGTCATTTTCCGATGGCTAAGACTGCGTAGCTTGTCGGAACTCATAACATTTTCATTCAGAATAAAACATTGGAAAATCGATGTCAATCCATTGAAAAAACAATTATAGATAGTAAAGACATGTCCACGGGCTGGTTTTCAAGTTGGTCAATATAGTTCCGTACAAATACTTGTGAGGGACAGTAGCTCCCTTGTATCTAGCAGAAGGCTCAGAGCTGAAAGGATTACAGAGGCTTTCCTTGAACTCCACAGTGTGCACATATGTCGTGTTGCGGCACATAAAACTCACACACTGGTAAGACTATAAGCTCATTTAGGTTGACAAGCTGGCTCCAGGTGACTTTTTTATAGACTGCACAACAATACTGTGTCCTTGCTTAGCACTTTGGCCAAGTTCATTTACAGAACAGCGTCCTGGTAAACAATACACATGATCAGTGTTGGGGAAAAACATTTGAAAGTTACTAACTATCAATTACTTTATAGTGACAACACTAGCTAAAATGAAACTTGCATTTTACAATGAATTAAAACAAATATGTAGTGTTTGTGTAATCTGGAGGGAATAAACATGTCTGTAAGAAATGATCACTCTGGATACCTTGTGTTGACCTTTCTATATACATATGCTCTGAAATTGGTTTAAATTGCCTCGATTTTGGACAAGGTATATGCATAGCTAACACGTGAAAGATCACAGTGCAGGTTTTCAAATGGCGGGGAACTTCAACAGTGTGATGCCATCCATAAAATAGATGTAAGAGTTTTAATCTCAGTGGGATCTTTCCTGGTTAAATAAAGGTAAAAATAAACCATGCACAGGACTGAAGCATAAATTGCATTTTCCAGTTCATTTTATTTTGCCATAAGGTTGAGGGTGAAGTTAGTCCGACTCAGAACCTGTCTAAATTTGTCTCCAAAAGCTATAAAGCAAATGCTTGTTTGGACACATTACACACTGTTGTTGAATATGTAATTCATGTAATTTACTATTGAGCTATGCGGTGAACAGGTATGGAATGTTAACATTTCAAAGATTAAATTAATACACGATCCAAAGGAACATGTTCATTGCTGTGGCATATAATACTATTTTTACAAAAGAATGACCCAGTCAGATAATGATTAAGGATATACCTAAGATGGGGTTGTTTTACAGAACGTGAACATAATATCAGGCAGGGCTATAAATAAAAAGCTAAGAAGGACATGCACTGTTAAGTACAAACTGGGATGTTTGTGAAACCTTGTACATAATAATATTAACTTTATTTATATAGCGCTATTCAAAACAAGGTTACAAGGTGCTTTACAATCAAAATAACTGTAAAAAATAGAATATAATTAAGACACACAAAACCACACAGTAAAATCATGTGTAAATGTGTTAATATGTGTACATGCGTGAATATGGTTTGATGGATGTGAATATGAATGCATATGAAGATGAACACTGAATGGGTGGGGAGTTGCATTGCTTACCTGCAGCGACATGGGGGAAGGTGTTTAATTCTGAAAAATACAGTATGTGTTTGCTTTGGTCAGTCCGCTTACCTCACACTTAACTTTTTTAACATGTAGACAAAAATACAGTGTAAAGTAATTACAGTGATATTAACAATTCCATAAAAATGTCTGATTCAGCACATCACAAGATCCTTCCTACAGCAACAACAATAATAAACAATGCAAAATAGCATGCACAGGATGAGATCATTGTTAAACTTGGGAAACAGCAATTCAAATGTCATATCTGCAGGAGAGGCACCAGTAAACAGTTAACATGTTGTCACACTAAACAAAAAGATCATTTTAAAACTGTAATCAGCATATATACCTACGAAATGGTTCAATAAGAGTTTTACATGGAACTTGAACTACGGTATTTTTTTTCACAGCTTTGGAGTAATCTGTACGGAAGCCCTAAACTGCCATACATTCATAGATTTTATTTACTATATTTTCCCATGATAACGAGGTAATTTAATTTGTTTTCTCGAGCTCTCGGGTTATTTATGTTCGTTTTCCCGTGATAACGAGTTAATAAAACTTTGTTTTCTCGTGATCTCGAATTATTTATGTCATTATCTCACAATACAACACATTTGTTTTCCCGAGATAACGGGATAATTTTTCTCGAGATCTCGAGATAACATCCAAATAAAATGTACTCGTTATCACGGGAAAACGGACATAAACAACTTCAGATCTCGAGATAACAGAATGAAATTAACTCCTTATCACGGGAAAACGGGCATAAATAACTCGAGATCTCGAGAAAACAAAATGAAATAAACTCGTTATCACGGGAAAATGGACAGAAATAACTCGAGATCACGAGAAAACAAAATGAAATTAACTCGTTATCATGGGAAAACAGAGTAAATAAAAATATATGAATGTATGGCAGCTTAGGGCTTCCGTAAATCTATTAGTCTAAATGTTGATGAACCCAAAAAAGCTTGGATTATTTTACTGGCTCTGCAGACATCATGGTTTCCATTGAGTTCCCTGAGTAAAATAAATCCACTGCCTTCATGGAGCTAAACTGATCTGGTAGAGTCGATATAGAAAATCCTGATAAAACTTCTTTCAAAGGCCTTGATACTGATATCTGTTTTCTTCTTACATGTCATGTAACATTTTGGCATAAAGTGGCTACAACCTATGCCAAAATTGGAGACAACAATTGTAAGAAGCTTTGAAGAGCAGCGTTGCCAAAGTCGTTATAGCCGGACACACCAACCCAGTTCAAACCAAAGTGTGCAATAAACTGGGCACGTGTCTGGTGAATGTCACTGGATAGACCTATGGTCCTCAAAAATTATGGGAAGTGAAGTTTCTCAAACAGAATTACTGCAGATAATGTTGTACTTATCTAGCAGGGAAATACCATTTGCACTATTATGGTATAATAAGGTAGTTTGATTGTTGCAAACATAAGATGATACTGTAAGTTCTTTCATGCTTACCAATGGCACCATATAGATACTCCCCAGTAATAGACTTCTCTGAATAGAGTGAGTCAATAATGACCTTTATACCTGGTTGCTGGTTTATGTCGCAATCAATAGTCAGGGTGTAATTAATCACTAGCAATTCATCCACACTTAGTAGAGCCTTGTTTGTGTCTGAGCATGTGTCACAAATGCTATAGCCAAGGCGAATTCCCAGCAGGACACTGGAGTCATTACATGTATTAATAGTGTGAATGATTGCTAAGTATCTATGCGTTATTGCTATTGTCATATTATTGTTATTTTCCCCCCCCGTTTTGATTGTCCCTCATTTGTTCGGAACAATAGTATATTGAAATAGCTTGACACAGTTCCTACCAAAGCTGAAGTTATTCAACCCCTCAACTTTTGTTTTTGTAATGTATACTTTTTCTTTAACGTTCCAACCATTTCCAATCCATTTATGATCACATATTATGTATTATTACCACTATGTTTTTAGTTCAGCAGTACAATATAACATTATTTAAAGTATATTGGGACTTGTTATAAATCTTATCTTAGGGAAACTCACTGTGATGGTTTTCTTCTTATTCAAAAACAAGCACTTCATTTCCATCAAAGTCCTAATTTTATTTTATTGTATTTTCATCTGAATTGTATTGTTATCTGTATTTTGAAATACATAAAATACATGTCCACGTAAAACAATTACTCTGTGCAGTGGAATATCTTTGGCAATGTCCACTTGTACATGACAAGGACAAAGATAATGTCACCTGGAGCTCTTGCTTCACACATGCATGCATGTCACCTGCAAGCATCTACGGACTCAAAGTAATCACAACATGTACCCGGACCAAATTAATCTTAAAGTAAAAAAATACACAAATGTGATCATAATGCATGGATAATATGGAGTGCAATCTCAAAGTGTGTATAAAAACTAGTTGTACATCGAATTTCTAAGCAGGTCAATCTGTTCCTTTTATAGGAGCAGCTATGACCCCTTCTTAGGTTACTCTCACTACTAGAAAGGTGTGTTAACACATTGTTTACCCTAAATCGACCATACATGAAAAATAAAAAATGTATACCAACACATCACATACAGTTAGTTCAGAAACTTTAAAGAAGGCCTATTCAAATATATATATAAAAAAGCCGTTGCGTGACAGTAACTATTTGAAAAAGAAGTGCCATAAATATAATTTGATTTGTTCAATGAAAAATTTATTTAGATGAATATCTTATCTCTACTTCCAAATCTTGTACTACAACAACAGTTTTTTCACACAGTCGTCCATCTATGCGCAAAGCTGCGCAGCAATGATCTAACTTGCACTAACTTACGCTGACATGATCAACCTAAGTGCTAAAGCGCCGTCCGCCTCTAGTACTGTCAAAAGACTAGACTCCAAATCTGCAATATTCTGTAATCATGAGTCTACGTCCTATTCAGAAACAAACAACAATAATCAGGTAACGTAAATCACCCACTAAAATTGAGCATTGATCAAACACTAGGTATGAAGAACAGTTCAAATGCAGCCCACCAGTATCATGTGTAGCCTACCTTAAACGCAAATTATGACAGCTGAGACGCTTGGATTTGAGTTAATGATGATGGGATTGGGATATGATCCACATCTCTGCTGAGACACTGAGTTGAGCACGATTCACAATAATTTGCACGTTAGCTAGTCAATATCATTAGCTAACGTTACTCGTTAGTTTGCTAGGTAGAACCAATCTGTATGTAAACTGTGCAAAAGCTAGCAAGCTAGTGTGACAGTTTTGCTACCCAGACGTAACGTTAGCCAATTGAGTTGCATTGTTTGTTTGTGTAACATTAAAATGTTAGACAACGTTACCAAGCATCTGGTTTGAGGCCAATTGGGTTTTGGTTTCTGTGCTTCATATAGTCCATGCAAACAATACGCCATTTAACTAAGTGAACACAGGGGCTGTTCTGTCAAGCTGCACTGTCAAGGTTTACTTGGCATTGTTGGTAAAAACAAAACAAAAAACTGTTTTCTGAAGAATTATATTGCAGGCAGCAGTGGCTATGTTATGTAGCTGTCAACATGCACAAGTCAAGTGCAAGTTCAAGTTGAGGCAGTTTATGTGTGTACATATTGCAGATGTTGTGAGCTTGTGAGTCAATAAATAGCAATATTTAGGCCTACTCTTGTACATTAAGCTTTATTATGCGCTCTTACCCACGCAGGGGGAAAGATCAAGACTAGAAAAAAGGCTAAGCCTACAACAGTATGCAACTGTATGCAAATTGCAAACGTCTTGACGAGCAAATGTTATGCATATGACCCTGCAGATGCAATAAAGATGGCATGTGGGACACCTCGTGAAAGGCTTCAGGACTATTACTTGCGAAAGCAATGCATCAGATAATGAAACCTCTTTGGGGGCTCCAGGCTTGTTTAAAATACATTTAAATAGGTCACATGTTTAATGCAAGTATATGAAGCTGTAATTCGTGTTGGTTAGATCTAACCTCTTTGAAACCTAACAGTAGGTGTAACATCTCGAAGGATGATGGGTAGGCTAGTGAAATGGCCATTGTAGCTGTTACAGAACCTCACTCTGTCATTACCACAGCATGCATAGCGCACGTGTTTGCTCTAATCAAAAGTTTGCAGACTGCCACCCAAGGAAGAGCCACATTCCATTCATGGTGTTTCTTGTTATTTATTTTCCTAGCGGGGTGAAGGGGTTAGCACTCTGCAATTGACTGACAAGTGAGAGTCATGTTCTAGCTAGAGGTATGCAAGGCAACGCGAGACAGGAATGTCAATCCATGAGAGTTTATGTTCTGTAAATAGCCAGAGAGCCCACATGGATATCAACAAGGCAAAGCTGGGGGGGTTGGGTGGTGTTATTAGAAATTGGAAAATGCTGCCCTTATTTTTTCGAATAGTTTGGGACCTAGCTGTTTGGATAAAGGACTTAGCTTTTGTGTGTCTTGTTTATCTTGACTCTGGAGTGTAAAAGCTACAGTATGGAAAAAGAAGATTCTAAAGGAGATGGCTTAAGTAAGTGCAGTAGACTGTATAATTTTACTTCTTGTAAAATCTAGCTATTTGATTCTCTGTTTACTCTTGCAACAGCTTGGCCACCCCTTTCATACTTTTTTGTTAGTGATTAAATTCACTTTGGTAATTTAGGCCTTACCAAGACAGTAGACATATCTTAATACTACTAGCCTAACAAGTAGTAACCTATTTAGAAAATTGGCCATGTATGATTCCCAAGCGTAGCCCCGTTCCCAAAATAGGCTGTGGCTTGGGTATACTCCTCAAGTATACTTTCACTGTTGTTTGCTGCAAATGAAGGGGGAGGATATGTCCGAGAAAACTTTTATACATTTCTGAAAGCAAGCACAATGTTGCGGTTTACGTCCACTATTGGAGTAAAACACATTTGTAAGCTTTTTTTATTTACTTTTATTTATTGTCTCTCATAGCAGTACAATATAACCCATTAATATATACGATTCGTTTTGAGACATGGGAGCAAAGGCTTGACAGTATTGGGAAGTGATGTAGCCCATCTTAAATATTGCATTTTTTCTGATTAACTTCAAACAAAATGTTCAAGGCCAAACTTCCATCAAAAAAACTTCCATACCTTAGTGGACATACCGTCATTGGATATCAATCTTACATTAGATCGATCAATGCTATCTGCTTTTGCAAGAAACAAACATTATGTAGGGAAGGCTCTAGGCCTAGCTATGGCTATTTTGTAACAACTCAATTATTCTAATTATTTACACTTGACTGGACATGACTCTTTTTTGCTTAATTAGTAATCCTCTCTTCTCACTTTCTTTGTGGCTGTTATTCTCTGTTCAGGCTCTGAGGGGGATATGACTAAAGAAGAGGTTCCGGAATCTTCTGAGAGGGACAGACATAGCAGGCTCTCACACAGACATGGTGTAGAGCGCGCTGTCATCCACCAGGTGGCTGCAGCCCCCATGCCAACTGACTCTGGTAAGGAGATAGGCTGAGATGGTGTTGGTGATGTAAGACTCAGTACACTGAGCCCTCATGTCAAAAAGAAAAAAAAGTTTAATTTAGCTTCGGTGCATTCTCCCTAATCCTTACTGTCCGTCCTTACTCATCAATGCTAGCAGTAAAATCTATCTACATTATAAACTAACACAGTCTGTAAGATATGTGCTCTTGTTGAGTAACTCTGTGTTTTGCTAGCAAGACCGTGCAAGAAATGCTTCAGGACTATTACTTAAGGCTTGTTTAAAATACATTTAAATAGGTCACACGTTTAATACAAAAAAAGTGGAGTTTAATCTGAGCTAAAGCTTGAGTGCAGTATCAGAATGCAGGTATATGAAGCTGTAATTTGTGTTGGTTAGATCTAATTTAAATTCAAGTTCATTAAAAGTTTTGGCTGCTTTATTCTGTCCGTGCCACAAAGTGTCCAATCTCATTTGAATCTCTTAGCACAGAGGAGACAGTGTGGAGATTAAATGGAGCATTTGATTTAAATGAGGATCTGAACAGTTCCACAGTGAGTGTACACACACACAAACACACACACACACACAAATAATTTTTAAGATTGCTGTGACATAAAAACAGTACTAGATCTCTGTTACATGAAATAACGTTCAAGGTTCCAAGAGCCATTTTTGTCAACACATCGACTTTGTTGGCAAGAGTGGAGCTCTCTGACTCTCTCGATTGACTGATCCTAGCCTCTGTTGACTTGACCCTGTCTTTATTCTTGATCACAAAAACAAGGTTTTCCATGCTGCGTCAAGTTGTGAGTGTCTAAACAAATCATGTCAGAAGAAATGGCATGTTTGAAAGTTTGCCAATGGAAGTCAAACTCTAAACTAAACTCATGTTTAGTGGACCTCCATATTTGAAGCAAAACTAGTGAAAGTCTTTCCAATGCACTTTTGGCATTGGACTCGCAAGTTGGTTCTAAGCCCAACAGATGGCTCCTGGTGATGCACATTTAACATGGTTGGTGGGTTTCCCTTCAAACCAAACTGCCAGCTTTGGCCTCCGCCAACGTCCCTGGAACACTATGCTGAATGGCACACCTACTCTCGCCAACCAATCTGCTATTCGTATGTGTGTTTTTTTATTTGTCCACTAGAGTTTTCCTTCTTTGACCCGAGTGAGCCCCAATGCAGGGAGGTTCTGCTGGAGCCCAGTACCACCGTGCCAGAGCTGCTTGCTGTGCTCAGGCAGTGGGTGCCCCAGGTCCAGAAGAACATTGACATCATCGGCAATGAGGTGAGTTATGCAAACGTCAGAATCAGCTTAATCATGTTACTGCTTACGTTTTCAGTATACAACTTAATGGATATCGGTACCATTCTGGGTAAAACTCAGAACTCCACTTAAAAACATTACATTTGTTGCTTTAAATTGTAAGGGGTCGGAATAAAAAACATATTTTGTTTGAAGACAGAACTGAATAAGTGTGTGCGAGCAATGAGGCCTACAATCCTGACTCAGTTACACCAGTTCTGTCTGGAGGAATGGGCAAAAATCCAAGCAACTTATTGTGAGAAGCTTGTGAAAGGCTGCCCGAAACGTTTGGCCCAAGCTAAACAATTCAAAGACAATGCAACTCAATTCTAACAGTGTGTGTGTAAACTTCTAACCCACTGGTAATGTGATGAAAGAAATAAAAGCGGAAAGAAATCATTCTCACTTCTATTTTTCTGACATTTCACATTCTTAAAATAAAGTGGTGATCCTAACTGACCTAAGACAGGGAATTTTTACTAGGATTAAATGTCAGGAATTGTGAAAAACTGAGTTTAAATGGCTAAGGTGCATGTAAACTCCCAAATTCAACTGTACATTTTACATTGCGCATAAACTGTTCCTTGCTGATTGTGATTGCTAATTTGTTAACGCTGTTGTTTGGGGATAGCAAGTATCTGCATTGTGGTGACGTTGTTGGCATTTCTAGTTGTGGTCACTACAGTGAATCTCAATGAACCAGTAGAGGCCTTTCTATGATACTATTTGTTGACTGAGCCCTGGGTGTGAATGTGGTGCAATCCTCCCGTCCACAGATTCTGAAGAGAGGCTGCGGAGTGAATGACCGCGATGGCCTGACGGACATGACTCTCCTGCACTACTGCTGCAAGGCTGGGGCCCCTGGCATCGGTGAGCGCAGGAGATTTTGTGGTTAGGTTAGCACACTGAAAAAAAGTTACTCAGTATGCACCCTGAAACCCTTTAGTCTCAGAACTCCTGTGCCTAAACGTCCATCCCCTTTTCCCATTCCCCCAGGCGATGCCGATACGGCCGAGGCCTTTGCTCGCCAGCTGCTGTCCCTAGGGGCTGATCCAGCTCTGAGGTCCCGCTGGACCAACATGAGCGCGTTGCACTACGCCGCCTACTTTGATGTGCCCCAGCTCATCAGGGTGGTGCTGCAGGCATCCCAGCCCGGGGGTAAGTCCAGAGCAGAGCTTTGGACACAGGCTCACAGGATCTTTAGAGTGCATTAAGGGCCATACAAGCTGGAGGGTCATTGAAACGTTTTGGATTCGTTGCAGGCCATGATCAGTGTGTGATGCCCGTCTCTCTCTTCTGACCTTCTTTCAGAGGTAGATGCCACCTGCAGTGACTTTGACTTTGGCACTGCCCTGCACATCGCGGCCTCCAATCTGTGCACCTCCGCTGTCAAGGGGCTCCTGGAGCTTGGAGCGAACCCTGCTTTCAGGGTAAGTTTCCTCTATATGTGACGCATAGACACAATCACTCAAATCTAGTTGTTTCAAGAACAGGCATTTATATATAGAAAAATAAAAGCCGAAATGTAAACAATAGTTAGTCATCAACCATTGGCATCTTTCATAGCTTGTCGGATGTATTTAAGCAAAAGTATGTCAGCGCATTTTGCAACAATCCTAGTGCAGTGTACTTTTAGTCGTCATTGTCTCGATGAGTACTTTGATATAGGGCCCTTCTCTTGCTTCATGTGTTGGTTCAGTAGATGAAGACATATTGAGTGATCTTTTCTTTGCTACGTGTCCAATTTAAAATAGCCACTAGGGGGTGACAAAGGCTCAGTGGTGCTGTATGTAATGGCCCCACATGGATCAAAAGCGCTCGATGATGCACTGTTTGGATAAACCTCACGTATGTACTTAATGGTTCCTCGGTGGAGGTTCAACTTGGCACAGTTCACTGCATGTTTAGTAGAGGTTTGTCATTACTCTTTGGGTGTTAAACCAAATCTTGATCGAGTATACCATAATTTCAGTCTATGAAGACTTGTCAACACTAACTGCTCAGCGCCATGGGGGGACTTTGGACAATGACAAAGTAGGCGAACAAAGTGCTTGCTTGATTTACAGTCTAGTTTATGCTTACACACGGCATGCATCCAGTGTACTGCACAGTGCACACTACTATGTATTTTTTTCCCCACAAAGGGATTCTTTAGCAATCTCTTCCATTGCACACTCGTACTAGTTTGATACGGTTTTACTAATCCATGCACTTGCACACTGTATGATCTTAGTTACAGTTGTTTCTCTGTTTCAGTTGTTTCGCTTGGTCTGTCTTTGCTACGCATGTGCACAAATGTTCCCACTTGGAATGCATTAAGCGTGACACTAAGACCCTGTGAAGCTTCAAAATACAGTGCCACTGAAGATGTCAGACGTGCCAACGCTTGCCTCACGCGTCCCTGTTTAACATGCTCTTATTTGCCTCTCCCCTGCAGGCATTATCTTTTCAAATGAACCATGCTAATTTTCTCCTAAACTGATTTTACACCCCTGTCAAGCATCAACAAGGAGCAGCACAACACCCAGAGGTCATACCAAGCAACCGGGTAGACGCCACACTGTAATGCGTGAATTTCAATAATTGATATTATTTACCCGGGCAAAGACTCGCAGGGAATAGGGAGCGTTCCATGCACGTCGGCGCTGCGGCTTACAAGGAATGTTAAATGTCTTTATCTTCTCAGAGACTCCGCTAAGAGCGCGCCATGCCTAGGGACCTCTTGACGTGCGGGAAAAAAAATAAAGCTCATTATCGGGCTGACGCGATCAAACGTGTCTGTCTGTAATACCCAGAAGAGGTTCGCTCTGGGTTTTCAGAACGCAGAGGACCTGTTCCGCACACGCCTCCCTGAGAGGTGTTTCCATCCGACTCGCCTGAAAACTAGCAAACGGAAATGTTTCACCAATTGGCGTAGAATGACTAAGGGCTCGAAGTGGTTGTCTCCTGGCCCAGTTTGTGTTAATGTCATCGCCGCTTATTTTCAGTGTGGACGGGGCTTGAGTTCACGCCTACGCTCTTGTCCTTATCCGTCTGCTGGAAGGAGCAGTTGTCGTGTTTCCCCTCCCTTATCGTGCCCAGACCACTCACCGAGTTAGATTGAATGATGCTCATGGCTGCACATTGTGAAGTGGTAAAGCCTTAAGTTGCATTAAGTCTCGTCGACAACCTCACTAACCCGTATTTCTTTATTCTAATGGTAATCTTGTATTCAGGTCGGCAGTTCTATCCTATGGTCATGTCTGTCTTGCTTGACTTTCACATCTCTAGCTGAACAGGCCCCAGTGAGAGCTGTTGTAAGCTGTTCACCAGAATGTGTTCGACATTTTTATGATAGCTATAGTTTAAGACTATTTGATAACGTTTGTCTTCAGTCTAGTGAAAGCTAGTTTATTATTTATTGTATTGAAATTTATGTCAACCTTTCATCTATTTGAGGACTTTGCACACATTTGTGTTGTCTAATACAAGTGTAATAACAAAAAAAAGTAGGGAGAAATTGCATCAACAATCCGACACAGTTGTTATCCTGTTTCCATTTTCACACATTTTTGCCTCACATTTCCCATTTGAGTGTTTTCCAACTCAATTGGCACCAAACGATATATACGGGCCTTTGTTTGGAATACAAATTCTTCAGACGTGCTTTGAATCACTGTCGTCTAAGACAGACCGTTCACTGCCAATCTCTGTCTCTGTCCCTGCGTCACTCTCAGCCCCTCTGAAGCATTAAAGCTTTGCATTTCTGATTTCATCTTATTTATATTGAATAAGGGGATGACGCAGTGTCGCACAGTACCAATGGACAAATCGCGCTATCATGAAGTGTCTGCCATAAATCATTTCATTAGATCCCCTGCATACTTTATATGTGCCTTTTATGAAGAAGGTTGACGATTCGTCCACCTGGTGGCAGCAAAGCTCCACGCACACAGAGGTGTTATTCGGGCTCGACACGGGCACCGTTTCCCTTGCAGTGCAGTTCGCCAGGACCTTTGTGCACAAGGACAAGAATCTGTCAATCTTCATTGATGTAAACACAAGTCACTAAGTTATGCGTTTTGAGGCCTGGTGGGAAACGGCATGGCAGTTGTTGCCCCTTCTCCCGGGTGTCTGTGTCGTCTTTTAGGACTGTTGATTGGTTGTTTGTAAAGTCAGTCACCAGAAGTAGGGGCGAGGGGTTTTAGGCTGCTTTGTATTTTAGCTTTATTGTCACTTTACTGTGTCAGATCAGTGCATGTAGTTCTTAATAATTATTTGTTGTATTTAGTTTTCTGCGCTTTTCTCCGGACTCAAAGCGCTTGACACAGTGGCCGCCACACAACGACTGGACAGACAGAAATCACTCACAACAGTCAATCTGGGTGATACCACGACAGCCAATTTGCGACAGACTTGATCACCCAACATATTGCAACACTTTGCACACACTCCTCAGACACACACACCGACTCCAGTTCTATTAGCAGTGCCTTAGTCAGGGCACTGATAGGAGTATTAACCCTGACATGTTTTTGATGGTGGGAGGAAACCGGTGCCGCCCAAAAATTATTGAAATAACACCCTTATTTTTACTATCCCTAAGCATCCTAAAAAGACATAGCTGTTTTGAAGGGCTGCAGTCATACCATTCAGTCAGGTCAAGCTAACTCGCTGCCATCACACCGCTGGTCAGATCAGAGGTTAAACAAACCCTCTGGGATGGTGTCCAGCCGTGCTCTACACGCTGTTCACAGAGTGCTTGAGCCTTAGCAAAAATATTTGCAGTGCTGGGTTTTGGATGATGCCTTTGTGTCAAAGGGCAAACATAGTCTCGATATCAGCATTCTGGGTCAGCACTTCCTGCTCTCTGTTTAGGCCTCTGCTATCCATCATGCAGAAGCTCTCTCGGGTTGGCGAATGTGCATTTGTGCCATAAGAGATAGTGACATGTCAGCCGTATGAGTTGCAATCTTTTCTCTATCGATGCATTCACATTTTTAATGTTTCCCAACAATGCCTGTTGTTCACAATTGACCTATTTGTAACAGGCTGTGCGTTTCTCAAAAATAAATGTAAATACTGCATGTTTTTAGTAACTTATTTGTTATTAACCCAGCGCTCGTGTTTGAAAATCCGCTTTTAAGGTTTAAAGTCTAAAACGTGAGTGATTGATTTAAAATATGTATATCGGTCACATATTCTGAAGGTGGTTATGAACAGCTAGGCCTGGAAATGCTGGGAAATTACCTGATTTGCTGTGAGTGGCCATTGAAACTGCTTCCCCAACTCTAGCAGTGCATTAGCCTTGTTTTAACAAAGGGAATGTCAAAATGAATGTAATTGCCGTCGACTTTACATCCACCAACATGCTCAGCTCTGAAAAGTGCTTTCTCTTATTGGCTTTCCTTTTAATCAAAACAACTCGCTCTCCCCCTACAAGCCGCGGCCTGACGTCTCTGCCTACGTGGCTGCTTCAGGACGGATGTTTTATTTTTGAGATAGCTTTCTCTGGAAGAATGTGGCCGCCCAACTGCTGCCATCTGCTATCTACAAATAATCCGATAGCCCCGTGCAAACTGACCATTTGATAATGCACGACTCTCTCCCAATTAACTTTTGGGACAAAGACGAGGTTCACCTCTCCCAACCTCCTGTTCTGATTTGCAGATATAAAAAGATTGGGCTTCCGGCACGTAGATGTTGCAGTAGCAGCTTTTTTGTTTAGTTCTTTTCAGTCAGTGCTAAACATAACATGCATGGCAACGTTCGAGTGTTTTAGATGTATTTTTAAGGTGTTTAACGTTCCCTGGCTCAAAATCTGGGACTCATGTTAACATTTGCCAGCGTCCCTGTCTTGAAAGTGCTTAATACAGTGCCTGTCTGCTGTTAAAAGCAGGAAGGTAACTAGGCGCCCAGCAGGAAGTCAAAAAGTGCCTAAGTGCTTCACAAGAAGGGTCGAGGTTTGGAAGGAAGGAACGTGCTGTGCCATGGCGAAGTGCTAAAATAGCGTTACAGCCACCCACACGTCTGTCCCACTGTCATTATATGCCTTCGTCTATTAGAGTGGGATGTTTTTAATGTGTGAATTACCATTGCAATCTCCTAGGATGTTAAGTCTGACATGCATTTTTCCAACTCTGTTGACACACACACAGTGCATAATTGATGGTGTTATGTATAATTTAGGCTTCAGACGTATTTGGAAATGCAGCAAAATGTCCCGACTTATTAAAATAGGAAATGACACAGTACTAATGTTGTTGCTGATTATTCATTTGAAGAATATCATTGTTTCAATCACTCAAATGTAATTTGGCATCACATCCCCTATCTTTGCATATAGCCCTATCTATTAAGTAAGCCTGAGCACATGCATAGAGATGCTGTAAGTGACCTGCACTCTGAAGACAGACAGCAGATCAGCAATGTGTCTGTTAGCATAGTACTTCATGAGAAAGACAGGCTGTGGAAGATTGAAGACGTCTTGAAAACGTCTCATAATGCCGTTGGTCCCCGTTGCCTAAAGGGGGAACGGTAGCTTGAGAAGGATTCAACAACTCCGCAAACTAATCTGTAGGGTACAAAGTGTTGTCTGTCACCTGCTCCCGAGGCATCTCCTCTGTCTCCCCCTCACACCCTAGAGCCCTGACTGTCTCTTAACTCCCAGTAAAAAAAGGAACCACTCGGCGGTGCTTCACTCCACTCCGAGTGGCTGCCGCTGCTGATCGGCTACTCACGAAAACACTGTGGCGGGGCTTGTGCCACTCGTGGATCAAAGACTGAGTCATCCAATTAAGGGCTGTTTTAGTTCAAAAGTAACCATATTATCTCTGACTTAAGTGTGAAGACTTGACTTGATTCATATCTTTATGTACCCGTCTCCACTCATCAAATTATTTCTGAGATTAACTGTTCCTGACCTAACGCGATGGCCAAAAATGTACGAGGGGAAGCCGTCTTCCTCTCCCCTCACGTATGCACACACACACTGTCTGTTTCAGAACGAGAGAGGGCAGTGTCCGGCTGACGTGGTGCCGGAGCCCCTTGACATGCCGCTGGAGATGGCCGATGCAGCTGCTCAGGCCAAAGAGCTCCGGACGCTCCTGAGAGAAGTTCTGCCCAGGCCCTGTGCTCCTCTTCCCCTCACCCACCCAGTTGGTGCCCCACAGGGGCTATCAGAGAAGGCCAGGAAACATCTGACTACCATGGGCATCCGACTGGGTGACCGCGTGGTCATCGCTGGCCAGAAGGTAGATGGGAATGATAAAATAGCTCCCCTTAATGTGCATTACCATGGGGATTATTACATTTGTTGATGGAGCTGTTTTCCCTTTGCCGGCAATTTAACCATGCTACACTGAACAATTGATTTGGAAAAAGTGTAAACAGGATGAAGTGAACAATTGTCTTTTAAACTCTAAATATAGCCTGTTCTTCTCTTAAGCACACACACATACACACACACTAGCAACACCACCAAATTATCGTATTTTCTGGAAAAGCAAAGACAGTTCCCATTTTTCCTACAAAGAAATGGTAATTGTTCCACACCGGGAACCGAATAGTGGAGTGCAGAGTTCCACAGATTGGCTTGGCAAATCCTTCTTATGCGCCCAATTCTGTGGCACAGTCCCGCACTTTGATCTTTATTTTCCTTTTTCGTTCATTCTTGTTCCCCTCTTGCTGCTTTTATGGACATCAGTGTACTGTACATAAAAAGAAAACACGATTCTGATGTCTTGGTTGTAGGGGTAGGGCAAGGAGAAGATCAAATGTTTATTATCCCCATTGCACAAAGACAATTAAGTAAATAAATTGCTGTGCCCATGATGCTAACGGATTCTGTCTCTGTGGGCACCGTCTCGTTTGACACTGCCTGTTGTTTGCTCATCGTCCAGGATTTTAAGGGGGGGGGGGGGGTGTTTCATTACTGATGTGGCCTGTGCACAGTTGGGTGTCCTGCGGTTCTGCGGCAGCACAGAGTTCTCCGGCGGTCTCTGGGCTGGTGTGGAGCTTGACCAACCCGAGGGGAAGAACGACGGCTCCGTTGCGGGGGTCCAGTACTTCACTTGCCCCGTCAAACACGGTAAGCTGGGTCACACCACTATGGCTGGCATCTGTCTTACACTAGGCCACACAGTGTTCCCTTATCCAAAGGGATTAGGACTTATGGAAGGAGTCAGGAAGTCAACAATGTCTGATCAGCAACTGGCACAATCGATTTCCCTCTTGTGTCTTGCGTGCTAGTTTGACGTTTCAAAGGGCTAAAACGTCTGCCCTTTTCTCTCCTACTGATTATGTTTTTCAACTCCCTACTACTCTTCTCACTCTTTATATTCTTTCTTTCTTTTCATTCAAATCCCTCTTCTTCTCCTTCTTTTCCCAACAGGAATCTTTGCCCCCCTCTCCAAGATCAGCAAACCCTCCGAACGGAAGAAAGTCAATCCGTCGAAGACTTGCGTGCCCGTGCGCCCCCTGCGTCGTGTTGACCTGTCGCTCGTCAGCTCTAAGATCAATGCAGGTACAGTGCGGTGCTCCCACCACCAACAGGTACAGTGGATATGACAGTCGATGGTGCCGCTGCCAAAGGTGACATGGCCCAAAAATGACACCCCTGCCAAACGTCATCGATAAACAATCCATGTTGTTATGCTCAAGAGTTTCCAAGACCAATTCGAGAAACGTCTACATTTATAAAGGCGCAGGTGAAACTTCAAATCCAGTGGGCCGGAGAGCCTGATGAACGATGGAGCTGGGTTAGGTTCGCAAGGGATAGATCAGGAGGGAGCGTCTCTTCTAGTGGCACAGTTCATCTTATTAAACACCCCCTTCCAGGAGCCGCTTACAGAGACTATTGTACATTATTAGAGGCCACACATCACAGACACCAGTAGAGCAACGGTCCCCTCCCTCCTATTCAGGAATAATGACGTTAGTCTAAGACGGGGGATGTTTCTACTCCCCCCTGTACGCCTGTACGACAGGGGATATAGCTCTGACGTTGTTTCACTGGAGGGGTCGTGGGACGACCGTTGTGGCACCGACAATAACCATAATGACAGTGCTGCCTGCTCCGTCTTCCAACTGCTCTAGGGGGGGAGGCCATAACGGGAAATGACAAGCCGTACCTACGCAAGGGCCCCTGATTTCTCCGCTAACTAGATTACCGTTATGCCCAACGGAAATGTTGCACCTCTTGACATTTGCAGCATGATGCTTTTCCTTTCTCGGCACAGGGATTATCCTTAAGGTTATCCTTTCAATGGTTTTTCATGGAACGGGACCTTTCCTAACGATCCTTTTGTTGGTGCGTTTTGAGATGGGGGACTGATAGTGATCACTAAGACATTCCACCGGTGGGTTTGCCCGTTTAATAGGCTTACTCTGACGTCTGCTTACCTCCTTTTTTTTATCCCCGGCTACGCTCCCGTAGTCACGACTCCAGCTGACATTCTCATTTGCTTCTGCTTATGAGTTTTTCACCCAGCGTGACTCATGTCACTTTGTGGCTGCAGAGGTGAGCTGGCTGACTCAGCCCGCCCCGGGCACAACTATCTGTGGCTGCACACAAACACAATTATGTTGATTTTCGAGCGGCTTGATCAGCATCCTTTGAAAAATGATCAACAAATGTTATGTCAGCGGAGCCGGCTTTTATGTAACCAGCGGGTAGGAGTAATGGCGGCGCTTTGCTTCTTTATGGCGAGGCCTCGTCCATCCATCAATCCGGTTTTACCACCACCAGAGCAGTGGGCCGCTCCTCACTATCCACAATTTGTACGTTTGGCAGGGCGTTATTCCACGCCATGGAAAGCTAATTCTTCTGGACGATACAGGGAGGGCATCAAATCCTACTGCCCTTCATGATTGATGGTTCAATTAAGCAGGCTTAATAACTGAGCTGTAGACAACCTGAATGGCCGGGCAGCCATTCATCAACAGCAGTGTTTGAGCGTGCGTGCACTTCATTTACGACTGATCAGTTTCCAGAGCAGTTGTCCGACACGTTCCGTTCAAACTTTTTGTGTCGCCTATCATTCCGGCAGATAGGCGATGTATCTCCACCTAGGTTTAGTCCCAGACACGTGGGCTTATGTGTAACTGACCCATCCCACTAACCATGACAGACAGACTCTACAGACCGTAAGCCTGGCCCCTATTAGCGTGTGTCTACCAGAGCTTCAACTTCAGAAAGCGGCTATTGCCGGGCTAGCGGTCACAAAGTACTACTGCTTGATCCTTAAAGCCTCAATCTTTACCAGCCTGTCACTTCAAATCCACATCAGCCTCTGGTAGAGGTAGATAGGGCTGGAAGGTCCCCAAAAGCTAAAGGTCACGCAGTAAGAAACTTTCGGCATTCAGGTTTTCAACAAGGCCCGCACTTTAAAGAAAGAATAAAATGAAATAGCTGAGACTCTGGGGAACGGTTCCAGAGTCATCTAAATGTGAGCTGAGATTGCAATCAATAATTACCAAATGGACTTTAGGTTTTGAGGTAGTCAGCTGCTTTCACTGTACCATATATTGCGTAGACCTAAATGGCATAGTAATGATCCCGTGGTAATCTATTTTAGTTTATCGGAGAAGTCACTAATAGATCACATGTCTGTTCTTTCTTTGTTGTGTAATTTAAATAATTTAACATACTGTAGATTCAGCTTCTCGTATAAACGTTTTGCCTGTGGTTTTTGGTACTTTTAAACATGATTTAGTTATTTTCAGATTCCAGACGTCAAATATAATATTTTTCTTACACACCGATGACAGAAAAATAAATGTAACTTAACCCTGGTCATGTGGTTTGAATTTTAGTGGCACAATTCTGAACGCAGTCTTTGTTTCAGGATAACATCAAATAATTTCCACCCTTTGTTATTGCTAGACTCATGAAAGGCACCAGGTATGTGAGCATATTGTGCTTTGGGGATTGACGATTATGGGCCCTGTTGGAATGGCTTTATTTGATTTGGTTCCGTCTCATCTACCCTCTCTTAAAGGTTTGATGTGGTGACACAGGCAGGATTGATGGCATTTCAGTTTGGTGTATCGCAGCGTTTAGCAGCGTATTGTTACTACTAAATGTATTGGAAGGGGTTTGTTGTATAATTTCACAAAATTAACACAATCAGTTATGATTGCGGTATTATATTGCATATAATGATACTAGTATAATAGTAATGAGAAACCCAGCACCCCCCCGCCCCCCCTTAAAAAATTACACTTGATATTGCTAGAGTACACTAAAAGCTATTTTCCTGTACACCTGTTGAGTTTGGTCATACATTGAAGAGATGCCAAGATTGGGGTGTAGAGATTTGACTTTTTAGTTTTTATGGAGTTGTTCAGCATGATCAAAAAAATGTCAAGCCCCTAGCGTAGGTCCTTGGAAGTTGAAAATAAATAAACTATATTTTTGGAGTATGGTAATAACCATTTTTACTATTGCTTTTCTTGTGCGTCTATCTTTCTCTCTCTCTTGCCCTGTAGCTTATATTATAATACCATAAAAATATACACGTGCCTGTTCTCCAGGCTATACTTTGGTAAACAATCTTCTCTGGTTGAAAAGTCAACTTTTTCATACGCTTTTGAGTAATTGCCATCAATTTGTTTGGGTAAAATGTTGTCTTCTGTTTAATTACAGTTCTGTGAGACCAGAAGAGTGTGTGGGGGAGGGGAGGGGCAGGTAAATATACATTCCACATACAAGGTAGGCGAGAGGGAGAGGATAATCTTTTCCCCAACCTTTCACATACACATTAACATTGGTCATATTTGGTGGAAAGGTGCACCAATCAAATGCTGTTCCACATCCCCACAGAAGAGGCTGTGTTCCCCTCACTGAACCCACGAGGGGGCATTGCTGTGGGCTACACAAAGTTAGGCAGTAGTGTGTCAATTTGAACCGCTATTTATCCTGTGTTTTGTGTCCTCTACAAAACTGTCTGAAACGGTACGTTTTCACATTTGGTATTATCAGGGACCTTAACCAAACCACTTTCGTCTTTTTATTTTGAATACAGATATTGGTGATTGTGTTACCGTGTGGCAGCAAGAAGGTCCTTGGTTCAATCCCCACCTGACCCAAGGGTCTTTCTGTGTGGAGTTTGTGTGTTCTCCCCGTGTTTGCGTGGGTTTCCTCTGGGTACTCTGGTTTCCTCCCACAGTCCAAAAACATGCAGGTTAATTGGTGAATTGGTGACTCTAAATTGTCCGTAGGTGTGAATGGGAGTGTGAGTTGTTGCCTGTCCCTATGTGTCGGCCCTGTGAGTCCAAATTGTCCGTAGGTGTGGATGTGAGTGTGAGTTGTTGTCTGTCCCTATGTGTCGGCCCTGTGATAGACTGGCGACCTGTCCAGGGTGTCATGTTGTTGTTGGAGAGGTTAAAAAGTAGACACTCAAATACCTGTAGTGCTTATTCAACCTCTTAACCACTTCAGTTGGACTTAAACAGCGGTGCATGTTGTTTTGAAAGTAAAATAGGCCATAAAGCCTCATGTCAGTTTGAATAGATTTGGTTAGGTTGTGATAGTTTTGACTGAGAATCAGCATTTGTGCTGCTGTAGGGCTTCAAGTGCCTGCGGTTCAGAGAGTAGTGACCAGCATCTCTTTTTTTTGTGACGTTTTTGGCATTGAATGTTTTTCCTATTCTAATGTTCCTGATCTTTTAGTGGCAGAATCTTCCCTTAGCCCTAAGCTTTTTGGCACAGACTTTGTCAATTAGCATCTCTTGCTTTGGACAATTAGTGAACTTGTGGCCTGTGAAGGTCTGTGAAAGTTAAAGCTTAATGAGGTCCTGTCTGAAATGGCTTCTTAAGAGGAAAATGGTGCTGTCTGCGTTTAGTGTCATTCCTTTTAGTTGGGCAAAATAAGAGTCTTGGCCTCTTGATGGACCTCAAGTACTTGCACAAGCCAAGAAAGAGTATTCATCTGTTGGTGTGCTACAGTAGACGCAATGCTGATCCGTTCGTAGGACCCTTGATACCATGCACTCAGGGGAATTCTGGGTAGTGAAGTGAATCATACAGTACATTGTTATAGAGATCTCGCAAAATGTCATTCAACGTAATTAAATATTTACAATAAATTATTGTTTCTTTGTTTTCATTAGATTTTTTATTTTGTGTACGTTTTGCTAATTATCTCCATCGGAATTTTGTAGGCAATTTTCCTGTAGTTACGGTTAACGACCAAATCAGGCAGATCTGCATGCCTGTATTTCTTGTGAGACAAAGCGGCAAGTAAGATAATTACTGTACCAGTAGGATAAATGCCTAGAAGAAAACGGATCAGTGACTGATATGTGCCATCATGGTTTATGCGTGGCAACTGCATGCCCTCACTCATGATCAGCAGCATAATATCAAGATGTAACTTTTTCTTTTTCAATATCATGACTCACTATCCTCTCTGTCTTCCACTGTCCTGGGTCATTAATGCGAGAGAATGAGGGGTCAGATTTGAGAAATGGTGGAGCAAGCATAGAAAATAATTTCAAGGTATTTTGCTCATGCATCTAAAGAGTCTTATTAAGTTTCCTCAGTCTGTCACAACTTTTGCATTCACTGCCTCTTTGGTTGATTTTGGTCCACGTACTCCCGTCCCCTGTACCCTGTCTCCTTTCCTCTCCTCCACAGGTGCGCTCTCTCGCTCTCTCTCTACTTCCTCCTCCTCATTGGACTCCAGGCACGGCCCGGCTCCTCGACCTCGACCGTTACCACGGCAACGGTCCGCCGCCAGACAGCGGCAGGAGCGCGTGTCGCCTTTTTCAAGGACCACCACCCCTCCTCCGCGCTCGTCTCCCACCGCCCCTCTCCTTGGCACTTCAGCAGGTACACACTGCGTTTGTCTCACTGTGAGCAGACGAGGGACCGGTCATGAGCATCCAGATAAAGTGAGGACATTTTGTTTAGAACCGAGTTTCAAATCTAGCAAGGACGTTACCCCCTGCATTCAGCGGTAGGAGCAATGTTGTGTTTTCATTCAGGCACTTCACGAGACACTTTCGCTGCACTCTTGACACAAAAACTTTGTGTTTTCTGCACGTCAGGTTCGAGAGCTCGGACCGGCTCAGCGGAGGCTCTGGACGTGCGACCCGGGGAGAGAGTGCTCGTGGTGGGCCAGAGGACAGGGGTGGTGCGCTTCCGCGGCAAAACCAACTTTGCCCCCGGTTAGACCTCTATGTACTTCCAGCAGTCCTTCACCCTTGGTTATACAGAATGCGTTATTCAAGCAAAATATGTCATACATAATGCATATTCACGATTATTATTTATTACACTCAAAACTTTTATTATTTGGGATTTCTCAAAGTTTGTTTTGTGAGGGTAGAAGCTTGGACTGTCAAGAATCAATAGGGCGTAAATGTTACACTAGCACGATTGTCTGTTAACCTGAAGGTCAAACGTGTTAGCGATTATCAATGACGCTGCTTGTAAAAAGATCATGGGTCAGAACGGTGGTTAAGTACACATGTGAATTGATCTCTTCACTTCCATAACATACAGTGGATATCATGTAAATAATGACCTAAATTAAGAAATGCAGCGCATGGCATGTATATTGTGAAGGAAAGATGCAGTGGACGTTATAAGGTTAAGGAGTGTTGAGGTGAAAGGATGGAGGCACTATTTGTTAGGGTGCCAAGGCTAATATTTATACATATAGGGCATTGAGTTACGCACAGAACATTTAAGGGTTACCAGGGGACCAAACAGATTCATCAAACTTTAGGAGAGGTTAAAGAACATTATTGTTTTTTTATTAGTGTAAGTTGGATTGAGTTTAGGGCTATTTATCCTCATAATAGTTCCATAAACATGTTTTCATTGTTGCATAAGTCTTTGTAAAATATTTCTTTGGTTATGTTGTCCATTTAAATACAATGCTTAAGGAAAATACTTTTATGCTTCCTGCAAAGCAAATTTTGTCAATATTATTACATAGCAAACATATTAGTCATTATTTATGTAGTGTAGTATACTTTTCACAATCTCCCCGTTCTGTAGCTTTGTACTCTTAACCAGTCTAACTGCTTTATAATCCAGCCCAGCTGTTTTCACCTCTGAAAATAATAAATAATGTTGGGGGGGCCTCTGTTCCGTTTAAGGCCTCTTGATAGTCCAAGCAAGCGCTAGTGCAGCCGCTGTGAGTCCCGCATGTCTTTTTTTTCTTCTTCTAGAATTCTGCTAGTGTAACAAAAGCATCTCTTTTTTCAAGGTGAACTATCATCTTTAGATCAACTCTTGAAATGACAGGAACAGTAGGTCAGAAAGGTCTGTGTGTTTCTCTCCAGCATTGTTTATCGGTCCTCGTATTATTTAACATTCTCTCTGCTTGATCTCGAGGAGCAATTACTGAACAGACCGACTTGGACAGAATTGTCACAGCTCTCTGCCCGTGTGTCCATCTCCCAGGGTTCTGGCTGGGGATCGAGCTGGACATGCCTAGCGGGAAGAACGACGGCTCGGTGGGCGGGGTGAAGTACTTCAGCTGCCTGCCCAAACACGGTGTCTTTGCCCCTCCATCCCGGGTTCAGAGGTGAGTGCGCGGGCCTTAAAGGGTGCATTGGGTCGTAACTAAATTACAGGAGGGACAAAGGGCACAGCTAAACGTTATGCCTTAGATAAGTGGAGAAAAAAAAACATCTGGAAACAACGCGTTCTATGCTGAAGTGGAACGCTCGACATTCTGCTATTGTGCCTTGGAAAGCGGTTGCTACGTGTGGTGGATGTTGGTGGAGGCGCTGTTTCCTTTCTCATCAATATGGGGGTGGCACTAATGAGCTGCTTCGACAGCCACGACTGTGTGGTTGATCTGACCGTTCCCCTTCACCGGTAGTTGGTCGGTGATGCAGGTTAATCACTGCGGGGGAAAGACACCGTCGAGGTTTGCACATCTTCAAGTAATACAGGCATGCTTTCCTCTTGTGATGTGAGACCTCCTCTGTTGTATAACGGCACACTCGATGCTACATCCCCGGAGGTGGGTGAAGCAAGCGGGGTCTTTTCAATGTGGAAAACGGCCGACTTCATTCAGCTTTTGGTTTTCTAAGTGCAGTGTCCATCCTTGAACTAAACGCTCAAACCTTTTGCAATGATGGTGCATCGCTTTTCCAAAATGTTTTGCTGTTCCTAAACAACATTTCAAGGCTTGGCTTAAGCTCCTCTGCAAAGAAAATGCTGCTACTTGAATAGAATACATCAGTGCCAAACGGCTGGCGAGCTGTGCCCCTTGTATCCCTCCCACCCTTTGTCTCCAAATTGAAATGGCCTGTACCTTTGGTAGGTTTATATCCCAGTGCATCCTTTTTCCAGATTACAATATATGTGTCTTGGGAGAAAACGGCAAAGCCAAATATTGCATGACATTCACATCAACTTATCAGGAAGTATCCCACAAGTCTCTGGAGGCCTAGAGGCAGTGATATTTCTCCACGTTATCGTGGGGTCACACTTTATTGGCCAGACAAAGTGTTGACTCAACTGCGGCAGGCAATGGAGAGCTGGCTATTTTGGGAAATCTCTTAAGCCTTGAGATATGGAAAAGAAGACGCTAACATGCATATTTAACAGTCGCGATAAGAGAGAGAAAAAAATAGGGTAGGCAGGGATTGGGGTAAGCATTCCTCAGAAGAATGTATGTTAATAATATTAATATTAGCATTTAAATATATTTTTGGTTTATAAAGGAACATGTATATTTAACTGTACACTGTGAAAAAGGCCTGGCTTTTACAAGCTCTCACACTTTCCATCTCCATCCATATGCTCCTTAAAGTGTCCGTGTAAGTGTTGCCTGTTGAATCAAAATGACTGCACCTTCAAGTGACCACTCCGGATCCTTTTGCCTCTCCCCCTATCCTTTAATAGCTACATCTAGCTTGGAGTGTTTTTCCATTTTTTTTTTTTCGTTCTCTCGGTTGCTGTCATTCTTTTGTCTCCTCATCTTCCCATCTCCTCACGGTCTTGGCTTTTTTCTCCATTCTACCTTTACCGTGTGATAAGCGGCCCTTTTTTTTAATTAACCTGCGGGGCAAACAACGGGGCGCTCTGCCAAGCGTACCTCCCTCTAATAGAGATCACTCGCATTCTCTCCATCTAGCCAACACAGAGAGAGAGCGTAGCCCCCCCTCCCCCCTTTCTCTTCCTGTCTGCAGCTATCAGAAGCCATTAAGAAACAAACAGCAAACCGTTATTACCCCCCCCCCCACCCCCTCTCTCTTTGTTCTGCTCTTCTCCAACTCTCCTTTTCTCTCTCAAGCTCTCGCTCTTTCTTGCTGTTTCGTGCTCTGTCCCTCTTTGACTCGTTCTCTCCCACTCTTGCTCTCTTTCCCCTCCCCTCACAAACAAGATAGGGCTGTTTAAACTAATTTCTCTGCCACCTCCATGGTAATAGCTTTCAAAGCTCAACCATTATCACAGGTGCACAGCAGCCTAGACAAACATCCACTAAGTTGGACAGGCACTTCAAGTAGCGAGAATGGAGCTTTTCTCCTTTGTTGGTTTTTCATGGCAGAGTAAAGGCCATGTAGCGCTCAAGGTGGCAACCTGCTCTCTCCCCAGCTCATTTGCTGAAATGTTTTAGAAAGGGGTTCATTTTCATTTCATTATTTGAAAAGAATGCTCGTTTTGAATAATTCAGCAAATATTGCCTTAGAACTGTTTTTGAACTGGATTTACATATCCATCTAAGAATGGGCTTAGCATACGAATAATCAGACCTCTGGTGCTTATTGAACTTGGCTTCTGAGAATTGAGCTGTGCCAGACTGGCTCCTTTTGGGGTCTAGAGTTTTGTTCAGGCCATAGCTCTCTGTACACGCCTTTATCCCTTAAGACTAAGTAAGATGTATGATTTCCTTTTCATATATATATATAAAAAATTTCTGTTCCAGAATCCATGGCTCAGTGGATTGCCTCTCGGAACTCTCCTCGTCTCGCCTCAATCGGCCCTTCTCTGGTGAGTCCGCCAGCTTCCATTTACACCACTGAAAGTAGAAAACGTTTCCATCATGGTGCCGCGGATACGTCCTCTGTTTTTCGCTGCAATGCGTGCGTGTGCACAGGTGCATTCATGCGTGTGGGTGGTGTGTGTCGCCTCTTGTTTGTTCCTCAGGGATACGGCGCAGCTTTAGCACCTCGTCGGCCATCGCTTCCCAGAAAGAGACCAGCAGAAAGAGCCCAGTCAACAGGTGGTCCCACTGCCCCACGCCTAACCCAATACACCTCATTACTATTCCACATTCCACGTCCTCCTAATCCACGCCCCTGAGGTCAAATCAATAATGATAAGAACCGGCCTTATTAGTCAACAAAATAATCGTTTTGGTGAGTCGCCAAAGCCAAAGCATAAATGTCCTTATAATGACGGTGAAAAGGAATTCAAAATCAGTCCACATGAACCCTCTCTTTCCCCTTTTTTCCCTGTAAACTCATCCTTATTTGCCCTAGTCTCCCTGTTCCCTCCACCTCTCCCTTATCCGCCCACACCAACACCTCTTTCCATGTCCTTCTGTGTGCTTCTGCTATCCCATTTTCATGTTGAGTTGTCTGCTATTCTCGCGTTTGAGACGTTCTCCTTTGTCCTCACGTCCTCGTCCTCTCACCAATCTCACGGTCGACTCTTTCGCCGTCTCCTTCTTCCTCCAGGAGCCGTTCAAACCCCCACCGTCGCCGTTGGAGCACGCTGAGTTGCAGCAGCGGTTTGGCCCCCACAGTGGGCGGCGGTCCGGGCAGCACCGGTGGCACCACCACCTCGTCCGGGTCGGACGGCGCTGTGCGTCTCCACCTCGGCATGCAGGTGCTGCTGAGCAGCGCCAACGAGATGGCTCAGATCCGCTACGTGGGCACGGCAGACTTTGCCCCTGGCCTGTGGCTGGGCCTGGAGCTGCGGAACGCCAAGGGCAAGAACGACGGCTCGGTGGGCGGCCGGCGCTACTTCCACTGCCGAGCGGGCCACGGCGTCCTGGTGCGGCCCAGCCGCGTCACCTACCGCGGGATCAACGGGGCGCGGCTGGTGGACGAGAACAGCTGAGGCACTAGGACCTTTGGTGGGAGAGGGAAGTGGATGGCAACATATCTTAGGCAGATTGTGTAGTTGTTTTGTCTTTCTCAATTATTTAGAGATTTAATTTCATTTATAGCCCTGAAGTAAATACCTAATTAGTTTGACCACAAGCTGTCAGGATACATTTAGTTATGTGTGGTCCAACCATCTTTACTAAGTTTGTCTTTGTTACGTTATTTTTTGTGCGTATGCCTTTCGTTTTCCAAGGGTGGAAGGTGTGATTGTAAATGTGTGTAAAAGACCCATGAACTTCAACGTAAGCACTTTATCATTACTCTGATGGGTCGAACTTTGGAGTGGCACACTGAACAATAGTTTATGCTAAATTGTTATTCATGACGGAACAGAAATCTAGCACTTTGGAATGAATGAGGCGATTGATACAAGGTACTTTAGTTTAGCTCTTGTTCTAAAACCTTGCATTCATCTAGGTGAAAGCGTTTTGTTGGTGCTATGGAAATGCCTATTGATACCATTTAAACGGCACCTACTCTAACATACAGTAGAATATTTTCCTCTATTTTCTTAGCAGAACCAACTTGTAACACCCAATTAAAAAAAGGCAGACCAAATCGGTAGTTCCAGAAACCTGCATAGAATCTTGAATGCGGTGCTCCATCGATTTGTCTGTTGAGAGCGTTTGAAATGCATTGGCTGACAGAATCCAAGGTTTTTAGAATGATGTTAACGTTAGCAGAAAGTAGGGGTTGTGTGAGGTAAAATCTATCCTTCTCAATTCCCTCAACCCATTTGGGTTGATACATTCTTGTACCCATCAGCTGATTTAGGTTTCTCTGTTGCACATCGTCAGTGTGACTGCAACCACATCCATACTTCATATCTCCATGCATATCTGAAATCCTATTTGCAATGTGATCGATCCTAAGTTGCACTGGGAACGCCTGTTTAAAGCTGTGTGTTTATAAAATGTGTTTTGTGTTCATTCCTTGAATGGTTTTCTAGTGGGCAAGTTCAGAATCATGGCTGTATAGTTGAAAGGTTTTGGCTGAAACAATTGCACGTTGTATAACAAAAAGGTTATTTGTAATATATGACAATAAAGACATTCTATTCTAATTTCACTATCGAGTTTCTGTTGCGTTCCTGGCGCTGTGCATGAGCCTCACGGGTGTTTAGTGGCAACAATGGAATGAGAAATGTACTCGGCATCCCCTGACTGTTTTTAACTGTTGAAGAAGTGATGTCTTTGGGGAGTAAAAAACAAATAAGAAAAGCGCTTTGGAATGGTTACACTTCCGCTCAATTACAATACAATGCCCCCGGGTAGGACTCAATCAAAGCTGTTCAGACAAACTGATGGAGCAGCTTCGTTTGTACAATCACTGCCTGTGCCTTCTACACGCTTTTACATTGAGAGTTTAAGGAGTGTGGCTATGAGCTATAAACACCAAATATAACGTCAGTCATTTTTAATAGACAATTATATAGTCATTATATAATAATTTATTCATTTTGGAGAAGGTCATTTGTAGGTCAAATTACAACTTTTACCAGATTCATAGTACAATACTTTTTAATTACAACATTTTACATCTGCAGTTCAGTGTTTCTCTTTTTTACAAGGAGCAATGAAGATGAGCTGCAAAGGAAACACAGGCTACGCAAACATGATGTCTGAAGGTAAACAATATCAATGTATTTAGTACAGCAATTTAGCAGGTGCTAAAATTTGCTTTACACATATACAAAATGGGACAAGGCTGTATAGTGTTATCGTGTGTGCAAGTGGATGGTGTGGCAAATACCCAATGAAAGTTCAAAAACACTAGCGAGCCCACAGAAGTATGTAGCACTTATTTTTTTCTTTTTTAGAGTCTATTTTCAAAAAGTGTAATCAAAGCATTTATCTTGACAAAAAATGCATTGTGTAAAATTAGCAAGGTACCTGGATTATGACTGACATATCATAACTAGTTTATGAATCCATGAGACCAAAAATGAGTCAATTAAAGTTCAAAGTGGAAGAAAAAAACAACCTTTCCCACAATTTTGCTTCAAATTGAGTCAGCTTGTAACCCCCGTTACCTACTGTACATACAGTAAAACATGTAGGCCTATATTTTCCACTGAACAGGCAAACATTGACCAATAGTCAGTATTCCCATACCACTAGGACAAGCTCATGACAAAATGGTCCCCGTACAGGATGTCATCTCATTCAACAGGAATTTGTATTCAAACTTTTCACCCAGAATATTCAACATTCTACAACAGTCGCTCTCAAATAGAAAAGATAAAATATGCAAATTTAGGAACATTGAGTACTTTAAAATAGCAGTTTAGGGTAAGAACTTATTCAGCCATATCCAATATAGGTGCTGGTTCAGGAAAAAAAAAATAAGGAATAGACATTTTTACAAGTAATGAATTAAGAGGGTTAAAGGAAATAGCCCCTAAGCAAAAATGCCTCTGAACTTCACTCAAAAGCTTTTTTCAAAAATAATTAATCTCCACCTAAAGGAAAAAATCTGTGGAACAATAGTTTCAATTACTGTGAGAGCAATGGCTACATATTACAGATCCTTAATAACAATACATGGAAGCTGGACTTGCCTCATTATTAATGATTGGATTGTGTTAATCTCGTTATTTTACTTTAGATGACACCCCTCCTCTCTCACGCTGTTCAAGTTCCTCTCTGGTTTCTCTCTGAAGTACTCACCCCCCATAACCTTAAAGTGCTAAGACATCAGCCCACATATTGTTCTCTCCCCGATAATACTTCAGTGCCTCCAACCCATTTACCAAAAGAAATAACCATCTCAAGCAGTTCATTATGATTTCCAATGGTCTGAAATGCCAGTCGATGATTAAAAATTCTATCTGAGAAGATTCTGTTCATTCATTCAGTTAAAATAGATGAAAATCTCCTGGAGTTTAGACGCCAAAGTGAATAACAAATTTATGTAAAAGGATTTTAATTTGCGTTTTAGAAGCAGGTCCATTAATAATTTACAGAGCTTCTTCCAAATAATAAATTAACAAATTAATAAATAAACAAGCAGGCAACCAAAACATCAACAATCACATTTTTTTTCTTTCTCTTTTTCAAACAAAATGTCTCTTGAGTAAATTTTGCAATATTCCCCAAAAATAGTTTTGTCTGAGATGTATTTACCATGGTCTGAAATCCCAAAGGACACAAGTGAGCGAAAATGAAAGACAAATGGCAGGCAGCATAGGGATAACTAATGCTACAGGCAAACTGTGAATACAACTAAATGAATAAACGTAATGCTGGATGTTTCCTGCTTTGAATCACATATTAGACTGCGTTGACATCCAGCGAAACTTGATGGGTGATTGGCAAATCGGCACACGGTTAATAAATAAGTCTGTTGAACAGATGCTACCAGATAGATCCGAAGTTATCACGTATCACTGTTTTATGGCAGCCTGTTCAGACTCAGCCAACTCTTGGCTATTTTTCTTCAAGGTTGAAAAATATACATTTGCACTCTTAAAACTAGTCAACATTCATTAGAGTCTCCAATTGTGCTCCAGTGTCCATCGATCGATGTATGACAATATTTCTGAGGTTCTCATTGAATAAAAATCGTGGGACTGTACAGTGGGGAGGTGGCTGGTTGGCCTGGCACAGTGTTTTCATCCTGTGCTCTTCCACACAGTCTCCTTGGGGGAAGGGAAGCTAACAGGAACTAGCAGTATGGGGCTAAAGCACGGTGGCATTGTGGCCTTCCATCCTGGGCAGCCGGGGGTCCTGCACTGTTCCCATGGTGACCAGCAGCGGACGGCTGTCCTCTGCCATGCCTGGATTACCAATCGACACGGGTGTAGAGAGCGACACGGCCCTCTGGACGGAGGCCGAGGAGGGAGTCGCAGGAGGAGGGGGCGGGGGCGGAGCAGGGCTGGGGCCGGCGTGGCAAGGCTCCAAGGGCAGGCCCTGCTCCTGGTAGCCGTACCCGATGTTACCGCAGGGGAAGCGCCGCAGTCTGTAGAGAGGCACCGGGGGGAGGGCGGCCGAATCTAAGAGCAGTGGGGACTGGGCCGCCGGTGGAGGCGGTGGGGCTAATATGGGCCTGCAGAGGCCCTGCTGCTGTTGGTGGTGATGGTGGAGCATCTGGAGCTGGTACTGCTGCTGCTGCTGCTGCTGCTGGAACTGCTTGTGCTGATGCTGCTGGTGCTGGAAGCCCAGGGCCCCTGCCGCCTCGGCCACTGTCCGGCCCCCATGCTCATGGCCCTCCCCGGGCACCCTACCACCACTGACTGCCCCACCACTGACACCGGCAGCAGCACCCACCCCCCCCTGCCTCTGCTGCTGTTTTCTCTGCTGCTGCTGCAGAAACCATGCGCCATAGGTGGGGTTCCACAGGTTGGTGGGCTTCCCGTTGCTCCCATCCTTGTCCTGGGGATGGCCCTGGGAGAAGGCCAGGTTGACGTGGCCGCCTTCCGAGCCGGGCTTCAGGGAGACGTGGGGGACACTGGACATGATGGTGGGGGCGGCTGACGTCGTGACCATGGGGGCGGTGGTGGTGGTGGAAGTCTGCTGCTGGGGGTGAGGGGGTGGGTGAACGTAGGGCTGGGGTTGGCACGCCGCCTGGGGCTTGGCCTCCGAAGTCTGGCTGGGAAAGAGAGTCTTCTCCCCGCCTCTACGGCTGTCCTCGCCGGGGTAGGACGGGGGAGGAGGTGGCCCCTCTCCATCGGGCGTTTGGGCGGACACCAGGAGGGAGGGGGCGGAGGGGTCCTCGGGGCGTGTGGGCTTGCGCTCTTCCTCCTCGGGCATGGGGCCGTACTCCACAGGCAGCGGGACGTTCACCACGTCAGGGTCCTGAGGAGGTACAGAGCGGCGTGGTCAAACACAGACACTGGGGCGCAGGCACTGTGTGGACAATGCCTTACTGAAGGAATACAAATGGCAATGCACAATTTGTAATTGTTTTCAGAGGAGGAAAGGCTCAGTCTACCTGCAGGCAATAGTCGATCCTTTCCAGGATGGTGGAGAAGTTAGGCCTGTCTTCGGGCTGGTGCTGCCAACTCTGGGTCATTATGCGGTACCTGGAAACAAACACACAAACAAACACTTCAATCAAAATACCGAGCTTCATAGCCTTGCACAGTTAGGAGGCATAGATCTATCTATCTCTATCTTCTTCAACAAAATTAAAGAAAATTAAGACTTTCATTCCAGAATTAAACATGCACCATTTGAAAATGGTAAGAAGTGTATTCACAAAAACAAATCCTTAAGTCAGGAGGACCCAACAAATTGACATATAAGATACAAAGCCTTGGATAATACAAATTTTCTCTCAAAAAGATGGCTCTATAGGCATACATAATAAAAAAAACATTTTCACATTAGCTACACATACACATAAACATCTTCTGCCCCCACAGGCGAGACACAACATGCAGGTACATTACACTTCATAAAAAAAGGAGAGTCTTATTACTCATACAGCAGGTTAAATTAAGTGCATCCCCATGCCAACGAGAGCGAACGCCACTGAGAGGCACCTTGGGGCTAAGGACTCAGTCACCACTGCAATATTATCAAATCGGACTTTTTTTTAATTGCGAGGCTGGTTTGAGCTGGGGCTGTTGCATATGTGCAACCCATAGGGGCAATTCTCCCATCCTGTTGAGAAGCTGTCTCAGCAAAGATTAATAGTACCACATGGGGCTGTGTTTATTTTTTGGGGGGGGAAAAAAATATTCACAAAGAATAATGGAGGCGGCTTGGAAGCAACAGCGGGAAGCAATCTGCCAGCTAGAGGAGTGGGAAAGAAAGGAAGAGGGTAAAAGTTCCCTCTCATGCCAAAATAGCACTACAGCGCCCCGAAAAAAAGGCAAGCGCATGCCTAAAAGTTTGTAAGTGTGAATGCCTGTGTCTCCGAGAGCTTTATTCACAGAGAATGTGTACCAAGCCCTGCTCATTTGGCACTTCCTGAATGTCAGACAGTCATTCATATCCTAAAATATCTTTCTTAGCTCTACTAGGCACCGGTTTGAACTCATAGCATAACTCATGTTCTGGAGCTAATGATCGTGACGCAGACAGGCTGTCAGTGGCACTTACAGGCGCGCATTTGGTGAGACAGAAGATTTATTTTCTATTTTGATGGGCATTAATGATCGACTTTTATGGGTGAGACGATTGATCATGTTTGAGTGGTGGATGCCAAACACATAGGGACTAGGTTGCAATTACAATCCTTTTATAGTGGCTGGACCCTTTGCCAGTTGCCGTTGGTATACAATTGAACATTCTCATTTGTTCATCATGTGTATGTGGATCCTTGTGAGGACTAATTGGACCACATGGGACAAACGTTTGTGTACTATATGTGCCACATATTAATGTGGCTGTGTGCACGCGCATGCACATTTGTGTGTGTGTGTGTGTGTGTGTGTGTGTGTGTGTGTGTGTGTGTGTGTGTGTGTGTGTGAGCGAGAGAGCGACACAGTTTATCAGGATGCACTTACACTGGCCCTGGGCAGTTTTTGGGAGGATCCATCCTGCCTCCGTTGGTTACAAACTCCAGTACTTCCTGGTTACTGCGGCTAGGATAGGGCATGTAGCCCAAGGAGAAGATCTCCCACAGCAAAACCCCAAACGACCTGAGAGAGACCAGAAAAAATAGAGGGAGGGATAGGCAGAGAGAGAGAGAGAGAGAGAGAGAGAGAGAGAGAGAGAGAGAGAGAGAGAGAGAGAGAGAAAGAGAAAGAGAAAGAGAAAGAGAAAGAGAAAGAGAAAGAGAAAGAGAGAGAGAGAGAGAGAGAGAGAGAGAGAGAGAGAGAGAAAGAAGAAGATAGAGCAGAGGCACAAAGAAATACCGAGCCAGAGAGAGGGAACCATAGATCAAACAGAAGTTATAAAGGCAGGAGAATAAAAGGAGGATGGATGAACGGAGACAGAGCAGAGGAGGAGAATTAGAGGAGAGCGTGACGGAAAGGAAAGGAGATGAGGTTAGTTGAGGGCAGATGAGGAAGGAAAGAGGAGGAGGAGGAGGAGGAGGAGGGGAAGAATGGAGGTGACATTAACAGAGGAGAAAAACCTTGAGACTAAGCGCTGCCGGCACTCAGCAGGTAATCTGGTGTACAAGCTTTACCAGCCGAGGGGATTGGTGATTGAATATATATAGCCAAGATGCGAGCTAACTACGGAGGCATACAACGTTCTGGTCACATATTTACCATGTGTCTGTCTTGGAAGTGAAAATGCCCTCCATGAAGGCTTCAGGTGGCATCCACTTGACTGGCAGCATCGCACGTCCACCCTTTCTGTAGTAGCTGGCTCTGCGCTCACACACACACACACACACACACACACACACACACACACACAAAAGACTGCTTAACTGTCTCCGAATCATGAGCCTGAGGCAGGGACAGAAACCAACGGACCCATAAAAAAATTCCCATAAAGGTCTAGAGTCCAGGGGGGAGACCCAGACAAGAGAGAGACAAATCAATAAAAAGGAGCTAGAGGAAGATAGCAAAAACGATAACGCGGTAGGGAAAACAAGATGGACGGGTTGTAAGGGAAAACATATGAAAGTGGGGTCATAGTTCACACCAGCGTCACTATGGAAACAGCCCCGCACGAGCCAAATCCTCAGGTTCTGCAATTTCATCAGCGAGATTGCCGCTATCACCACAGAGCAGATTCGATCACTGCGGCTCTTCCACCATCCCCGCACCCAACCTCAAGACTCCTCCTTCTATACCCACATTATCTGAGGAAGAGGAGGGGGGGTGAAGGCATGTTTTCTCTCGGCCCGCCTGAGTGGAGTTGGCTTTTAAACAGTCGGACTCTCACGCTGGCAGCCGCGTTATCTGATGATGGCGCTATCGGATCACACGCTGATAGCCGCCGCCATGTAGCCCGGCCCCGTCCAGGTCCACCCTCCCCGCTCAGTCCCCCGCCGAGAAGACAAAAGAGAACGTGCTATCTCTCTGCCAGTCAACCCCCCTGTTCCCCCCTCCCGTCTCTCCCGCTCTCCAGACCACACATGAAAAAAAAAAAAAAAAAGAAAACAGCCTGCCTGATAGACTGCGAGACGGGTTTCCTCCCCAAAGTTTCGGAGAGAAGGCTGCTCGGGGAACATCCGAGCTTAAAACGAGTCGTGGAGTCGTGTCGGCGGCTGGCGGGCGACCTTGGAGGAATCCTGAATCTACAAGCCATGGTCACTGGATGCCGCCGCTGAATGGAGAACGTCGCCGTGCGTCGATATGAGGCGGACCTGCTTCAGAGAAACTGACACCGCTATCGGTTCCAGCCTGCCGTGCGTGGGCTGCCAAATCTTGCCACCTCCGCGCCAACATGTGAAGCCTTTGGAGCTGACCAGGTCGCCTCATCCCTCAGCCGCTGTATCTTTCTTGGACAGCCCGTGTGTGTGTGTGTGTGTGTGTGTGTGTTTGTGTGTGTGTGTGTTTGTGTATCTGAGCCCCAGTTGATCTGACTGGGCCTGGTGCAGCTAGACTGACTGGCAGCCAACCCCGTCTACAGTCCACTCCAACAAAACACATTGGAGGCTGAGCTAGAGATTAGCCGGGCTTATATACAGGCCCCCAGGATTTTCGAACATTGAGTAAGGCTTTCGGGGGGGAGGAGGACTGGGAGCTGGATGTTGATGATCAAGAGGAAAGGAATTAGGGAGGCAGAAGAAATGAAGAGCGAGCGGGAGGCAGAAGTAAGGAGAGACAGAAATGAAGGTACAGCTGCACAGGAAGCACACGGGTCTAAAAATACGAGGTGAAATAAAGTGTGTCTGGAGGAGGAAGGCTTGTTTGCGCCCCTGTGTGTGTGCCTGTGCGCCCATGCGTGTGTCTGTGTGCATTTGTCTACGTGTGTGTGTGTATGTGTGCTCATGTGCATGCGCGCACGTATGGGGGGGGGGTCCTTGCTCCCGGTGGTACAACTTTGACATTAAGCCATGTCGTATTCCCTTTTCATCACGTAACTCCCCGGTGACCCACTCTAACCGAGTCCCACAGCAGACAGCTCGGCTCGCGCGGCGGGCGGCAACACATCAGAAAGACACGGAGGGAAATGGCATGTTCCAGGCCAGCTACGCGCCACGTATAACAAGGTCCCCCCTCCACCCACGCCTTGTTCTCCTTCCCAGTTCCCCCACCGCTCATCGTTCCAGGCTGATAAAATCTCAGCAGGACTGAGTGGCTGACATCAGTGAGGTAATCGAGCGTGCCCAACGTGCATCCCCCCCGGGAGTTGCGTAAGCGCTTCCCTTTGGGTTTGGGCGGCTAGCGTGAGTATCCTCAAGGCCGGGGGCCGGGGGCCGGGGCGACTCGCTCGGACGCCACCGATACAGACGGAAGGGTTGACACATTTGGGATTGTGCTCTTTTCTTCCCGGGCACTGGGGGCTGCGAGAGGCTGCCTTCTATGGGATGGAGGGACGGCGTCACGGTGCGCTGTGTGTCACTAAAGAGCCATGCGGCCATGCGGACTGGAACGCTCACAGCAGCGGCATAGCAAAACCTTGTGTGCGCCACGCCAGCGTTCTAACAAGCCTCCATGTTGCGGTTGAACCCATCATATTACCTGTAAATGTCCCGGGCCATTCCAAAGTCTCCTATTTTGGCCACACGGCCCGAGCCCTTGCAGGTCAGCAGGCAGTTCCGAGCGGCGATGTCCCTACGAGATCAAAACAGAAACTCAACTACCAGAACAAACAAACAAACAAACGAAATACACCACAAACAAACACACGGTACGCCACCGCACTGAAAGAGAGTCTTTCTGAAACACGATGTCTGTGTAAGCTCCCCCTTAAGTCCTAAACTCTCTGACCAAACCACCCAGCAAAGTAGTTTCACCTTCAGACTGAGAAAGCTAAAGGCAGTCGCTACAGCCTACCAGGCAGTATTAATCATATGCTTCACGCACAAGTGCACCTCATTAATTAAACACTGTCCTGAAAACAGAAGAAAATAGTTGGTTAAAAAAGGTCACTCTCTAGTGAAGGTGGAACGACAATAAGATGACCAAGGACAGAATGAAATCAATTTGTACGGTTGGCTTTTTGCTGTTTTCTTATGTCTCCATTGAGCATGTGAAAGGGGCTTAACGACTTATGGCGCTAAGGTCAGCTAAACAATGAATTTGGTTTAGTTTAAACTTTATTCTGCTCATAAATAAATACAGGTATCCCTAACAACACATTTCATGGCATTATACAGCAGATGCTGCTGAACTGGAAGAGCCCATAAGTGGATTTCAAATGATTTGTTTCCGCTCCTGGCAAGGATGAGCCAGGGTCACAGAGGTGAAGTATCGGAGGACCCAAAATTCCCCAACTAAAGACATTGGGACATTACGGTAGCACAAGGTTAAAAACACACTCACACACACACAAACACACACACACACACGCACACACCCAAACACCCAATCAGACAAAATGCCCATTAAACCAAACAAACAATGAAACAGCAGAAATACCGGTTGTCGTCTCGAAGGCAATTGAAACCCCCTTCGTTCACCAATTTACCAGCAAGACGTCCCATCTTCAAAATAATCCCCTGGAACGGACGGCATTATCCTGGCCGGCGGCTGCAGCCATCCTCTGCGCCATCTGAAGCCGACCCCTGGTGAACGCTGGGCCTTAAAACCCCTAAGTAGCCCCAAAGACAGCGTCGGTGAACCTTAATGCGGGTTGAAGGCTGAGGTGGTCGGTGGGCGAGCGGGGGAGGTGGGTGGGGGGGATGGTGTTCAACGGGGACTACATGGTGATTCTAGGGGGAGGGAACGCCATTAGCCGGATTGATGGTTTCACTGCACATGTTGAGCTCTAATTGGGCTCGTTTGTCATTGGGCCGTAGCGGGAACTTGAAGAGAGCCAAGGAGGAGGAGGAAGGGGAACTTCTGTCTTAAGTGCTGCGAGGGAGAGCCCAGTTTACAGGCGTCACGTTGACAGGGGGCCTTGAAACACAACGAAAGTGGGCAAGCCGGCAATCCCATCTGCTCCCTCTTCCTCTGGTAACTCTCCACTTGTCCGCGCCGCCTCGTTCCGGGCAGAACGGTTTGGAAGCCCATATGCTTGGCTTGGATGGTTGTGCTTTGTTAGGAAGCGAGTGGGTACGTCGTGAAGTGTGCTAGTGCATGTTCGAGGCTCCTAGCTGTACAACGCCACACACACACACACACACACACACACACACACACACACACACACACACACACACACACACACATACACACACGTGCGAGCAGGTCGGTTGGTACCTGTGAATGAACTGATTCTCCTCCAGGTACTGGCAGCCCTTGGCTATGTCTCTGGCCACGTTGAGCAGGTCCACCATGGACAGGCTGGAGGGATGCTCCTGGTTAGACAGACAAACACACGAGGCCATGGAGAAAGACCAGTGGGTAGTGCCAGACCCACACGCTGAGGGGGACAATGTGTGCTGGGCCTATTGGGCTGGGCTCTGGTGGGCTGGCAGGTAGGCAAAATAACATATTGACACCCAAACACACACACACACACACACACACACACACACACACACACACACACACACACATTACCACATTCACAGATTTGGTAAACACAGTCATTCAGACTGGTCAGGTTGTCTGCTAAATGTAAACACTAACACACACATACACATACACACACACACACACACACGCACGTATAACCACATGGACAGATTCTGTAAACATGGCTCATACAGACTGCTCAGGCTGTCAGCTAAATGCAAGCACTAACACACACATACACACAGTGAAGGTTTCTCACCAGTCGGGGTCTGGTCTCCCTTAGGAAGCTCTTGAGGTCACCTCCAGCCATGAGTTCCAGGAGGATAAACCTGGGCAGAGCCTGCAGGCTCACTCCTATGCACCGCACTATGTTCTGGTGGCTAAATTTACTGCCGGAAGCAATTACAAAGAGAGCGAGCGGTGTAATATGTGTGAGGATAGCTTACACGCACAGGTGTGTGTGTGTGTGTCTGTGTCTGTACGTGCGTGACCCTTTGTTTGCACCACTTACCTAATGATCAGCGCCTCCATGAGGAAATCCAGTTCATCTTGCTCAGAGCACACCTCGGGAAGAGTCTGTTGTTTGAACAAACACAAGTGGAGACACAGTCGCAGCCGTTCGATCAGGGCGCGGTTTAATATTTAATCCAGGGCAAAGAACTGAAGGGGCTGAGGCTCGGGGGCCAAGCACATCCGAGTGGAACTCACCTTGACTGCTACCTGCATGGGGCTGGGCTCCCCCGGGATGCCCACTGCCAAGCCCTCGTAGACCTCGCCGAAGGCCCCGTGCCCCAGGCCCCTAGACATTCACCGTGGCGTGAGTCAAAAGTGGAAAGGAAAAACACAAGAGCGCTCTACTGTCTAAGGCGTTTGACGTGTCCCACCCACGCACGCGGGGACGCGTCCCTAACTACCTATTGCCATCTCGGGGATTTTCGGAATTGCTGACTTCCTGAAGGCCAAATTATTAGGCTGAGGATGACTGGTAATAAACGTCAAGTCCTTCCGACTCCCTCCCCCACACACACACACACACACACACACACATACATACACACACACACACACACACACACGCGCGCGCGCGCGCGCAGACACACACGCACACACTAACACACACACACAAACACATGGATAAACAAAGAAGCCTCAATGGAGTTACTCAAGTTCTTCAAATTTTAAAACACGAGGACATTCATCAGCACCTGTTCTTCTGCTACAGCACATTGTGTTCTTTTCTCATATAAAAAGTGGCACTTGATTCAGATTCAAAACACGGCCGGCCAAAGACTACGTGTTCCGTAAGTGTGTGTGTGTGTGTGTGTGAGTGTGTGTGTGTGTGAGTGGGACCGGTGTGCGTAAGTGCGCCAGCGTACCGGGTGAGGGAGATGTTGCGGCGGGGCACCTCCTTCAGGTCGTTGACCGAGGCGGTCTTGCCGGCAAAGCAGTAGTTGGGGTTGTAGTCGGTCATGATGGTGGAGGCCCTCAGCTTGCTCAGCTTACAGTCGGGGCTCTGCAGCTCCAGCTGGATGGACTGCAGCTCCGTGTGCTTGCGCCTGTACACTGGAGGAGACAGAGCGTTCCCGGGGGAGGGTACTGTCATCGGTCTAACGAGGATGTCCGGGGAATTATATCATGCGCCCTCACACACACACACACACACACACACACACACACACACACACACACACTCGTACGCACGGTGTTATTCGCACGGACCGACACACATCGTATCCACGCACTTCACAAAAAGGACTCTCCTTCTTCTCACTTTTGTTTTATTTTTTCCTCACACACACCCAAACACACAGACACACACACACACACACACACACACACAAACTCTGCGAGTCCTGACCCAAGCTGTAAACACATTAGTCCTCGGGAGATAGACGGCGCACGAGCGTGTCCAGTTATTTATGTATCAAGCAGCACCTAATGTATGAGCTGTGTCAGACACCAGTTAGCCCGCTATCCATCATGGATGTGCTCCATTCATCGCCTCAACACGTTCACACTTCTCCCGGCACTGTACATCATCAGCTCATACCGAGCGTTACTCAACGTCTCTCTGAGTGTGTGTGTGTGTGTGTGTGTGAGTGTGAGTGTGAGGTTGTGTGTGTATGAGTGTGGGAGAGAGAAAGAGTCTGTGATGGCCCACTGAGTGCACTATGTTTGGCTGCGGCGAGGGCTCTGCCAGACAGACAGATGCTGGGAGGATTGGCGCTCTGTTGCTCCAGCTGTAGGAGGCTTCAGCCCGGTCTCAACAGGCCCCTAAAGGGGGTCTAAGTGGACTCCCCAGAAGGATCCATGGGATGGGACGCCATTTGGGGGTTATGGAGAGGTCAAGGATGGGACGGCAGAGGGATTATGTGTCTGTGTGTGTGTCAGAGTGCGGGTCTGAGTGTGGGTCTCCCGCGCCCCATCAAGAGGCACTCCAGCGCTCCCATCCTCCCATCCTCCCACAATTGGAGAAAAAGCCATCATCAATCCCCGCGGAAATCAAGTCAGTGCAGCTGTGAGTCAATGTTTGCACACGCGTACCCATCTTTAGCTGAGCGTGTACGTGTGTGCCTGTGTGTGTGTCCGTGTGCGTGGCCACAACTTACTGATCATGACCCCGGAGACAGCCAGCAGCAGGGCGGCGATGAGGGCGGAGGTGCCCACCGACAGGCCCAAGGCCAGGTGGGAGAGGGAGGGCTGGGGCGGCAGGAGGTTCACCTCTGGAGGACAACAGGTTCAATGGAAGACCGGGACAAAGGCACAAAGGGTCTGGTGTGAAGGTCTGGTGTAAATGTCAAACCGGTGAAGGTCACCGCGAGCTGCCTATCGATTGCCATTACTGCAGCTTACCCCAAGGATTAGCTACCATTACTAAAAAAACGGTTGCGCTATTAAAATAGGCGCCCTAAGATAAGGATTCCATCAATTACAGTGGTTGCTCATTTAAACCACTTCTTCAGATTCATTGAACTGCTCATTAAGTTGCCATCTGTTTCAGGGCTTATCTGGTCAGTTGAATAGATTGCAATGCTTTAAGAAGGAGACCAAGGCAGAGCAAGCCATGAACGGTAGTTTCTGTTGGCATTTTAACTACGTCATAAAAATGTCATGTGCTTCCGTTTATACTTCCACAGACCTGACCTCTGTGTGTGTGTGTGTGTGTGTGTGTGTGTGTGTGGGTTTAACCTGTGGCGTTGATGCAGGACACTCCGTCCGGCGCCAGTATCAGGTCGTCGTCACAGTAGCACACGGTCAGCCCCTCGGCCTCATGGCAGTCCCCCGTCTCACAGTGAGTGCAGTTCTGCACGGGGCTGATGATCACCTCCCCAGGCCCCTCCATGCCTGCACGCACACACACACACACACAGCCCTATGTGTTGAGGCCTGGGAAGCCAGCTCAAATTCACTTTCATGCGACTGCGTGTGAATTGAAGGTGAATTCAGTGTGACTCGCTGACTACGTGTCGCTATAGTTTTCTGCCAGTGACTCCCAGAAAGAATAGCAGTGCTCTGGCTCCCTTCATGTGGTTTTAGTACCTTTCAGTGGGCCAATGAAGATCTCTCCTTCTGGGCTGATAAAAGAGGAGCCATCCTCTCCGTCCTCCTTTGGGTCATTGTTCTCAGAGGTGCTGCCCCCTACGGACAAGGAGGTGAGCAAAACAAAAAATACCACAACGGATACCCCCCAAGTACAGTAAACAATCCGTTATAAAAATTACAGTTTATGTTGTTGGATTTTTTTTGTAAGTATTGTTTCTCGGATTGTTTCAAGTATTATAAACCACGGGCAGAAAATAATGGCGACATATCGAGTATTTTTGTTGTATCTTTCTGTTTTGGTGCTGAGCTGTAGCTTTAACCTACCTCTATATCCACCCCCTCCACCACCGGACGTACAGCCTCCCCCTCCGCCGCCGAACCCACCACGTATGTACCAGAACTTCTGGCAGGGCTGGCCCCCCTGGGCCCCCAAGACCAGGGGCCTCCCGCCCTGGGCCACAGGGTTGCTGTCGTTCCATCCTCCTCCACCACCTTAAGACACACATAAAGAGATGATACGGTCCACAGGGCTATGAGCTGCTGCCTCCTACGTGTTTGTGTACATACCTCAGTGAATTATTCAGCAAGCACGAAGAATCTACAACCCAACGTCAAAAACCCACCCAGTCTCTCGCAAACATACTATCAAACTGACTGCCGGCAGCATTACCAACAAGCAAACTCGCGCTAACCAACAAAATCAAGAAAAGCTGTTGGAGACTTTTAACAGTTTCAGCTAACCCTGAAGGAGATCCCATTCTTGCTCCCGTTGCTATTGCCCTAGTTTATTTTCTTTCCCCTTCGTTCCCCCCCCCTACTGTTCCAAAGCCCCAGAGACCCTAACAAGCACGTCAACCTCAGCAGCAATAAAAGGCTTGGGCACAGCACGTTGTTGTTCCTCCCACTGTTCTAAGTACCTCAGACTCACTAAGCTCCCTAATCGATACATTATGCATTGCATAGCTGCTTCTTTAATAGCCAGTGTGATGTTCTTGAAAACGATGAAGGGGTACCATGCTACACACTTTGCCATGAAAGGGAACAAATCTGGCCATTTCGACTTGCTTTCCAGCAGAAATAAATGAATAAAAAAGTGCTATCCACGTAGAAGAACAGCTTGTAGTCCAACATACAGAGAAGGCAGGAGGGCCGTGTGGATACATGTACGATGCATATTAACACTGCAACAATCAGCGGTACTTTAGTGGTTTAACCTATTGCTGCTTATTCACAAACCCCCCCCCCCCCCACATACACACGCACTTACACAAATACAAACACATACAGTATATAGAATAGAATATTTTGATTGGGCAGTACCTGCTGACCCAGACTTCCCATTTCGCCCTGGTATGATGGGGTCTGTGTCCATCCGCTCAATCTGGGTCTCTGATTGGCTGCTGTACCCTCTGCCCCCGCCTCCGGCAGCAATAATCAGTGGGATGTACACCCCTTTCTCCACCTGAAACCACAGTGATTTGATGTTTACAACAGGGAAAGCTTGTTGGTGAAAGCTTTACTTCAAGGATGCAATTTCAGGGGATGACCTTGGTCAACATCAAATGAAACATCTGGCCAACCACTCAACTGAATTGTAAAGACTGAAAGACTAAATGTACGTTGAAAGGACTACTCGAGGGACACTTTTGAACACTAAAGTAAACCGAAAACCTCAAGTGTCACGCCCTTTTCAAACTCTTCGAGACATCCTAAAAGGGTTTGGGAGAAACGTGACGGTGCTGCTCCATCTTGTAGACTTCGTCATGGCTCTCACCTTGAAGACAAAGGTCGCTCCACCCCCTCCGCCTCCACCACCCTTGACCTGAGTCTTGTTCTCCAACGGGTGGCTCTGATCCATGCAAATCTTGTGCAGCTGAAGGTTGGACTGGAACAGAGAAACAAGGCAAAGCAGTTCTGTCACCACCACCCCTGTCATGGGGGCTGCCTACCTAACTACCTAGTGCCATACTGCAGCAAAGTATCCACGGAATATGACAGCTTATACTTACATAGCAAGTCGACTTCCTCCCTTACGCGCACACCCACGCACACACCCACACACAAACACACACGAACACACACGCACTCTCAAATTTTCAACCGCACATTTTCTCATCAATCTTCCTGTTGGTTGATGGGTAGTGGAAAATAGAGTGATTATACGGTGTTTGATTGACATTCAGGGGAAGAGGGCAGTCCACCACATCCCTGGGTGCCCTAGTTGCATAATTTCACACAAAATTATCCCCTCTTCCTTCCTTGCTGCCTTTTCTTTGCAGCTCCTGATACTTTGTCTGTACTTAGAAAGTACAAAACCAAGAGAGTCAGTGTGAAAGTGAGTGTGTGTGTGTGTGTGTGTGTGTGTGTGTGTGTGTGTGTGTGTTGGGCTCACGTCAAATAATCCCTTCAAAAAGACTTTTCACAACTTGACATTGACGCTACTCCGTAGTATTTACATAAATGACCTGGACGTTGACTCCAAGGTTGAATCGGGGGGGAACCGGCCCAAAGGGACTCACGTTAGGACAGGCATCCTCCCCGGGCTGTCCGACCAGGATGTGCAGCCGCTCGTCCTTCTGCAGCAGGAAGTCTCCTGTGATGTAGACGCCGTTGGACTTGGTCATCTCCAGCACGCTGCGACCGCCGGCCGCCCCGCAAGCTGTGATCCTAGTGTGAAGCGAGGGGTGAAGCGGCACGCGCAAAAAAGATAAATAAAAAACTCATTAGCGGTATGATTACCATAGCCATTGAGAGGGAATAGAGACGCTCATCCAAGAGCCGGTCTCATTAGGGCTAACAACAGAATGTACGGCTCTGTTTCAGGACCACGCATCAGACCAAGTGAAGTTGGACGTCTTGCAGGGAGAGCGATGTCTTTTTCAAAAACTTTCTGTACATCGTTCGTTAATTAAAGGGAGACACTGAAAGTTTTATTCGGTGCAACCATTAGAATGCAAAATGCATCTTAATGCATAAAAAAAACGAAGTTCTCTACTTTTAATGGAACATTGGAATTGTAGTTGAGCCATGAACACTGATAACGGCACATAGCTCTTTATAATTACATCACACTTTGCCTATGCACCGACCAACCTCGAACTTTTGCAGAGGATGCCACACACTTCAAACACTTAATTTTTGGAGCTCTTCCTTGAAAACTTGATTAGTTTATTTATTTATTTTTTTAGTGCCATGATATTTTCTATCCTGCTCGTGGCTTCACCGCAATCTCGTCCGGCACAGGGAAAGCTACCGTTGCTGCTTACCTAATTACTTTTTCTGGAAACATAGTGCATGCCTCATCCCCGTCACCAGAGTGTTTGTACAGTAGGTGCGTCAATAAACCTGCCAGCCAATCCGGGTATTTTAAGTTAAAAGCTTTGTTTCAGAGGACATCTCGGGGCCACGTATTACTAATCTACTTCAGGCCAATCGTGCCCATGCTGGGTATTTAGACTAATTCAGTGGCATTGCGACTGTGACTTAAGTCTTCCTCGGCTCACCCCCTGATGAACTGTGATGTGGGCTAAGTCTTAATTGGCTGAAAGGGGAGGATCAATAGCTTGATGTGGAAGGGAAGAAAGGTACCTTTCAACGGGCAGCGGAGTGTCTGCAAATATAGAAAGGGCAAGCGTACTGCGGCTGTGAAGGTGAGAACTTCAATGCGTGGTATGAGTGTGTGTGTGTGTGGGTGATCGGGCCAGTTGCGCAGGCAGCATACGGTACTCGAGGTCCCTTATTTTGTCAGGTACACTTGTGCATGAATGCGAGTATTGTCCTACCTGTAAATGCCCGCCTCGGGGATCCTCCATATCTGAATGCCCTTGAAGGGCCCTCGGGTGGCCACGGTGGCGTTGACGTTGCTGTTCCTGTAGGAGCTGCTGCACTGGGTGGGGGTGGGCCCCTCGGGCCCCGAGGCGCCACACGTGTGAAAGCTCCACTTGGGCGCTGTGAAACACAACGGCGGTGGAAACAACGACGGAGCTCGCTTTAGGACAGGCCGCCAAAAAAGCTCATTGCAATTCTGTTTGTTCCAAAAAATGATTTCACTTGAACCATCCCGGGTGATCCTGCTTCTCATCAATAAAGCCCTATTATGCCATTTCTGAGACATTAGACACGGGGCTCGTTTAGAAAATACAGAGCGGTTAGTCTGCTCCAATAATCAGCCGGCTTCATGTCCCGCCGCAGTGAAAGAGTCTGACATTATCGCAGGTGACAAACATTTCTCCTCATTTGCCATGGAGTCCCACGCGCGGGCCGCTAATGGGGGCTCTTTCCAGTGTGATTAGCATTAGATTAGTCTTGTCAGATGGACATGTAAGGATTTAGCGGCGGGGTGCTAAATCCTGATTTGGGCCGAGCGAGAGAGATGCCAAAGAGTGAAGTCTCTCTCTCTCTCTCTCTCTCTCTCTCTCTCTCTCTCTCTCTCTCTCTCTCTCTCTCTCTCTCTCTCTCTCTCTCTCTCTCTCTCTCTCTCTCTCTCTCTCTCTCTCTCTCTCTCTCTCTCTCTCTCTCTCTCTCTCTCTCTCTCTCTCTCCCTCCCTCCCTCCCTCCCCAACTCTGTGGATTCCAAGTGCAAGTACGAAATAAACGCTGACTAATTTTGCTCTTGGTGGACGGTTACACACTGTAATGTTGTCATCTAAATAAAAAAAAGTCACTCTGCAAGATTGCTTTTCGAGAGAAAATAATACCATCCTATTGTTCTGCAGTGTACTGCCATCTATTATGCTATGTTTCATTCTCTTGAACAATCCAACAGTATTGTGTCATAAAGTGCAGAATTGCACCTTCTTTTCCAAGCTGGTCCCTGATACACTGTTAGATAGGGGATTGGGGCGCTAGGAATAAGGCAGCAACACATTCCTTGAACAAAAAGGAAAGTTGGCATTGCCCTGACAGAGACATGCTGCTAACACCACAACGGAAATGTATGGCGGCCACCAGACTTTTAGTCATCCCTTGTGATCAAGTCGCTTTCACACTTAACGGTTGACAACGGCAACGACAACACAGACACACACGCAAACATAAACAATAACACCCCAAGAACACACAAGGGAGGTGAGCCTCTCCACAGCTGACGCAAAGAAGATGAAACAGCACGCTTAGCCTTGCCCTATCCATCCAACGCTACTGTTTTAGAAAGATGATCCACAGGGACAAGCAGACCGTAATAAGAGGGCAGAACACAAATCTGTCTCCCTTGCTAGACAAAAGCTCTCTCACTGCGCACACACACACACACACCCACACCACACACACACACACAGACACAGAGAGAGACAGACACAAAGGTCAGAGCTACTCACCCTGGCAGAGTACATATTATGCAACTCCCTGTTGTGAACTTTGCCATTGATGACTAGCCATCATCAAAATGCTCAGCGGCCTCCATCAAAAAAGGGCAGTCTATTATTTATGTAGGGCTTGACACACAACTAGACTTTACAGAAGCAGATAGGAATAGAGAGGGTGGGCAATTCATATGCATAACTCGCAAAAATGTCACTGGCTTGTAGTTTTCATTTTTATTTTTGAGTACTTTTGTCGGGACACATCTGACTGAAGACTGCATTCTTAGTTGATCTGCAGTAACCATCTTGGCTGCTCCCGAATCAGAAACGGCCAATTACTCTGAACTGTAATCAGGTACTGATTACCTAATTAAAAATGTAATTAGTAATGTATTTTGTTGGATTAACAATTATTGTCATCTAATTAGGTTAGGCACAGATGTACTTTGGTTTACGTTGAACAATTGGATTGCTAAATGGAAGAATGTTACTGAGAAATCCCATTGTAAGACAATAACTAAGGTGAAACATTTGGTAATGCAGTGCACACACTTACCTAGAATGTGGTTTATTCCACCTCCACCCCACTGCCAACTCGGGTCTACTAATCTATTCCAAAGGGAGATTGATGTATGTGTGCTCCCTGCCTCTGAGCATTGTCCCAGATAGGTTTCTGCAGGGAGCTTCAAAATACTTAGCCGACCCAACCAGGCCACACTGAATTGCATTCACATTTAATAAATGTTGACGGATGAGTTTGTCTGACTGAGCTGACTATTTCGTGCATACAGTATTATCTGTGAGGTTGAAAACAGAACTGTTAAAAGTGCAGATACTCCATGTCTGGCTTCTTGTGTACCTACTCAGAGAAATGATCTCCCTTATCCAGAACTAAGTGATGACCCCTCGCCTAAAGAGTTCATTACAACATTGTAGGTAGAACTGTGTCCTTGAATGTCTCGTGTCTGGTGTAGCCAGCGTGAGCCAGCTAACTGATTACTGTGGCTGTTTATGTAGGAGTAAACAATGCAATGGCTTGCATTAAAACAGTGGCTAATTAGCCGGCTCATAACAACCTCAACTCAGCGGTGGGGACGTGCGCGAGCATCAGGAACAGACATCTGCTGTCACTTCTCCCTGGGGCATATTTTACTGTCTCAATCTGCGTCAGACACACATCTCCACTGGTTTGAATAGTTGACGTTGTCCAAATTGAAAACAGGATTACGTGTTTATCTGAAGCAGCGGTAAAAAACAAAAAATATCTGTACTTCGAAACGGCTACAACAAAATGCAAATCCTGTAATAAAAGAAAGAGGCCCATCTGTAACGGAACAATCAGATAGTGCTGTGTGGCTCAGGTTTAAAGCAAAGTGTTCCAAAAAAATGCGCCTTCCCTTTTGGTCGTTCGGCGAGGAGTTTGGGAAACGCGGAGCGTGCTCCGCCTCATGAGAGAGAGAAAAGGGGGTCCGGGAGAAAACACCTCAGCTCATTTACTGGTTAGCGATCCCTTTCACATCAGGACAAGTAATCACGGAGGGAAAATGAAGCCAACTCATCTACGGAGCGAGAGACCTATGACTCAGCAATGGGAGATGGAGCCGACACCTCATTGTGTGGCTAGGTTCACATACAGTAGTGAGAAATGAAGGTGGCACAAGAAGATGGGTCCGGATCGATGGGGGCGGTGGGGAAAGAAACAACAGAAGGTGGGGGACAGAGGAAAAAAGAGAGGGGGAGAGAATGAGTGTGGATGAAAGTGGTGCGCAGCGGGGAGGGGGACAACGGGGCCGGGTGACAGACGAGGACAATGAAAAGAAAATGGGTGATC
>JAPMUY010010427.1:82500-97576 GCA_026901105.3 Galaxias olidus
TTATTGCTTTAGCCTGGGACTCCAATTATTTCCCTTCAAATCATGTCGTATTGGCATTCAGAATCCTTGTTGGTGACTTTGCATTAACTATTCTGTCTTTGTCGTGTGCGGGCGGCATCTGTTAGTGATTGGACGGTTGAGGTTGTTTGAGGTGAGTGACAGAAAGGTCACTATACCAACACCTGTGACAGCAAGCAGCTTGGTATGTTTCAGAGAACAAATATGCAACGGTTCATGAAGGTTTATCACTCTTGGCAACAGTAGTATAAAGATCAACCTAGTAGCTCCACCAACCCTCAGCACTCCTATCATTGTGTCTGTCCATTCGTAGGCGGTACAATGTGATGGCGTCACATCTTAAATTGCTGTACCAGTGTGCTGGACATGAAAACCCATTTGCAGTAGATATCTTTCTACAGAAATATGATCTGTTGATAATACCAGGTATGACGCAATAGGATAGTGTTGAAATGAGGAGACTAACGCTGCTGCAGTTCAGATGAACAGCTTGTGGAATTCTACTGTGGGAGGTGTTTGACTTGGTTCAAAACTACTTATTTAAGAAGTTATAGTTAGACTATTGTTTGCACTCAGCTGTAGGTTTATCCATTCTATTAATGTGCTACAACATTCCGACTTGGTAATAAAAGTGAACTCCCATACCATAGGTCCCCTATATTCACTTATTCACAAAAACCCTCATCAGAGTTAAATGAATTGGGTCCCCTGTGAAATCGACATACTTGCTTTCACAAGGCATGGAATGCAGGCATTCAAATGAGGTCTAGCAGACATTCTTAAGGACGGTTTTGCGAAAATTATCCCACAAGTGAAAATCCTTTTGGTCTAGTCTGTAAATGATTTAGTCAGTTAAATTCCAACTAGTACTTGAGTGAGTTCTGCTCCCGTCTGTCTCCACCATTGAGCTGCTGCTGTTTCAGAGAATGCCAGCTATTTTTACTCTGGTCACAATTCAAGTAATTCCTTCACAAAGGAAAAGAAGAAGTATGCTGCCCTTATTTTCCCAAACTCTAAGGTGTTGCTATGTCTTTTAGATTTTTCAATTGGCATAAGAATACATACCATATTTCCCAGTCAAATATTGTTCTCCAAGAAAATATGGAATAAAATAGCAGTACAAGTGAGAATTAAACAATATATTTCTCTAACTCTCTTATTTCACACGCATGTTCGCATAGTGTTTTGGATTTTTTTGGGGGATTTTTTTCCCTTGCTTTGTTATATATACAACGATTTAGCCTGAAAGGAGATTATATTTACATGTATCGATATGTAACTTTAACTGATCAGTAAATGTATTGCAAAACTGTCGTCGTTGCTTTGTTACTCACAGGCCAAGAAACAGTCCATGGTAAAGGAAATATTGTCCAGAGAGAAGACTGAGCCAGTCCCTGGACCATCCTCCATGCTGAACTGGAGCCAGAACCTGTGGGAAAACATTGTCATCAACACATCAATCAATAGTCCCTCTCATCAGTATGCATGGTCAGTGGGGGGATTGCTTTCTGAAAATATATTTTTTGTGGTTTTCCCGAGGTTTTCTAAACAACCTACAGACGGCTGATCCAGGGGTTTATCTAAAGCCTAAGGCCATGCTATTTTAATTAGGACAGAAAGCAGAACTGACTCCATAAACAATTGAGGGAAAAATCACTCTCCAAGGAGTGGACTTATGAAGGCCCAGACAGTGAAGAAAGAAGAGTCCAATCAAGAAGCAGAGTGGAATTGCTCGTGTTTTCCCCTTGTTTTGTCTTCAATCTTCCAGTTAGCTTTCCTTTTTTTTTTTTTTCTTACATGAAAGAATCAAGCCCCATAGCTAATTGGATGAATAGGGGAGGAGTGAAGGCCTACAACATTTATTCCCAGTCACCTTTGAATTGAGGAATACAATGAGAGGGGGGTATCAAGTGAGATACCCACTGCGGGCCCATTGTACAACGCAAAGGGCCCTATGGGATTCATTAATTTCTCAGGGTGAAAGGGAGGGTTAGCACAAAAAGGAATATAAATGGGAGAAATCTGCATTTGTGAGGATGGAAAGGGACAATTCATTATTCTGTATTCCAAACTCAGAGAGAACCTATTTTCATTTCCTCCAATTATAACAAAGAGTTATCCAGCCGTTTGACAAAGTAATGCCATCTAGACACTTAAAACTTCTGGAATATAGCTTAATTTTCAACCGATCAGGGCTTGATATTGTTATTGGCTAAGCCGCATGGCAGTCACTGTATTAATAACGTGATTGGTAGTACCAGTCTGAAAGGCCGTAAAGAGGGAGGGTAATGAGTTTCCATCCCCTCTCGCTTTTGTGTTCACTGGAGGAAGTCCACAGCCTCTGCTGCTCATCCGGCCCTGTGCTGTTCTCGATTTTCCACAGAGACAGCACTCCCCTCTGCTGGCCCCCAGAACACATCCAGAACCGCACCTGTTGAGAAAGGCAAACATTACAATTCATAATATTAACGAGGGGAACATAAAATACGTCTCTCAAACTGTTTGAAGACAGCCACCAAAACATCCAAGAGGCCTAAAGCCTTGACAAATGACTTACAATGAATGAACAAGTTATGTATATACACGTTACATGTTTGTCAACAATATTTATTAGACTGCGTAGCTTTGTAAGGTATGGCCAAAGACTAAATATTGTGGTGGAGTATTATGTTCACCTCCAGACATTAATTAACATTGGTTTAGAATGCAGCTTACAGCACCATCACTCTCCGAGTGGAAATATGATAATGGTATTGATGGATTAGTCTTACTCTCTATGAATAGCAAATGTGCCAAATGTCAAATAGAGTGGGCTGGATCAGATGTTATTAGCCTAATTATTTAGTCCAACAACCAACAAGGCTGATATATGACAATATAAACCATCCACTAAGGAGCTTTATGGAGGCCGCGATAATACTATAAAAAAACAACCAAACAGTCTTAAGTCCCAAATGAAGACTGTCGAAGTCGATCAGTGTACACCAACGCTGAGGCGAACGTGAACGAGATCGCTTGCTAATACCTTGACCAACACACTCCGTACCCCATGCGGGCCAGGGGTAAACAGGCTGCGCCAGACAGCTCCGAGTAAATGTAGGGAGAGGGGATTTGAAGGGCTAATCTGAAATAACGACTTCATTGTGTGCCAGTAAACCGACACAGCGGGAACGGTGGCCCCCGCAAACCCAGGAGGGCTGTCCAAAACAGCAGAGCTCTTTACTCTGGGCCTCTCCCCACCTCGTCAAAGCCGGGCCAATGCTTTCCTTCCTCCTCTGCCTCTTCAGCTTTCCTCTCGGCTACTCCCCCGTCTCTCCGACTGCAAATGATTGGTGTTGCTTTGACTTTACCTTCTGAATCTGCCTTCAGTATGCCATGCTGATTATTCGTTTCTTCCCTTTGGTTCTCCTATCGGTCTGTATCTTTCTCTCTTCCCTCATCTCACCTCCCTTTGACCTTGATTTAGCATTCCGTTCAAATATTTATTGTAAAAGCAAGGTGCAAGCCCAACAATATGAGCCCCCATCTCTCTGAAGACAAGACAACCCCGACTGACCCAGTACTGAGCTGACAACCCAAGTGCTCTCATAGTAACCTCTGTTAATGGTTGTTTTAGTTGCCCTTTCCTTAAAAGGTGGTATAATAACACTCATTAAATATAATCAAAACATTTTGTAAAATAAGTATAGCGCTCCAGTATGGTGTGTGGGTGTGTGTGGGTGTGTGCGTGTGTGTGTGTGTGTGTGTGTGTTTGTGGGTGGGTGGGTGTGTGTGGGTTAGGATTAGTGACCTCAGAGGAACTCACCTCACAGCGGGAGTTCCTGAGAGGAGGAGGGAAGAGTGGACTTCTCAGTAATGCTAGGCCACGCTGACCTTTTGACAGGCCTCCTTCCACACTGAACGTCGCACCTAAACCGCATGAACACAGATACACAGAAATAAACAAAAACACACAAACAGTTCGTTTTTATCATCCACTGACATACATGATCATGTGTCACCACATTAAAGTGTGATGCTGGGATATAAAACATGCATAACAATCTGCAAAGATCTGTGCTAAAATGTGACTCCTCTTGGGGCCACACCCTAGCTTGCCATCATTTCTCTGGAGAAACTTATCAAACAGATGACGCATCCATATCAGCCTAGATGTGTGTTTATCAGGCTGAGAAAGAGCCACCTGATGACGGACAGCTGGGCCTGGCTGCCTTGGGCGGGGTCTGGAGGCGTCGCCAGGAGGGACCTCGGCCTGTAATGGACTGCCAGCTGCACTCGCCCTCTTCAAACGAGCAGTAGCTGCCGTTAAGAAACAGCCCTGCAGCGGAGGGAGGGAGAACACAGAACAGAACGTGCGTAAGTGGAAGGCAGAGGTTGTGCGTGTGGAGAGCAGCCATCACTGGCATTACATGATGGAAGGGCAACTATAGACGAACGGATAGCAAAGGGTGGGAGAGGGGGGTCAAAAAGGTGAAGGGTAACCGTAAAAAAAACCTTACAGGGCATGGAAAAAGCAAGGGAAGACAGAAAGACAAGGATTGGAGTTGGGCTAATCCAAGGCCAGTGTCTTATATATATATATATATATATATATATATATATATATATATATATATATATATATATATATATATATATATACGTATATATCTAGATATATTGATACCGTATATATATCTACATATATATATATATATATATATATATATAAAGACACTGGCCTTGGATTAGCCCAACTCCAATCCTTGTCTTTCTGTATATATATATATACGTATATATCTAGATATATTGATACCGTATATATATCTATATATATATATATATATAAACACCGACTGAAAGAGGAAAGGCGACACGCTGCAGGGTGAGAGAAGAACAAAGCAGTAAAGTAAACTTGAGCTTGGCTTGTCTGCCAAATAGAATGGACCCTGTTGAAGAACGCCGGAGGACAAGCAGAGGGCACACAAATAAAGACCTTGCAGTGCCGCAAATAATTGTATGTGTATTACGGGTGGCTATCTTTGCCCGACTGAAAGCCTCTTTACAGTATGCATCCTTTCAAATGCCATCGTGGTGGGTGCCTGTAGCTGTTCACTGTGACCAGCAAAGATAAACGCTTCCCGATATCCTGGAACACTGAATGGGCCCATCTCCACTTTGGGACACTTTGTGCCATTCCATTCTCGTTACTCAAACTAATTGGTGTCACACGCAGGCCATCTTTACAAGACAGAGCACAGTGTCTACTAAGTGACACGACTACTGTTGCCAGGTTGGCTCATCTCGACACCTCAGAATCTGGTCACTGGATGACTTGAATGTGTGCGTCCGTTGCATGTTGAAAACAATCTCTGTCCCCTCACAACAAGCATCTGTGGCCACAAACTCAATTTGACTCATGCCAGCGTGGAGCATTGATCCGTTCGCTTTTTTTAGACACTACAGCCTTTAAGCTGCAAGAATGAAAACACATTGACCACAGAAGCCACTATTCTCCAGCAGCGGAGAGGATGTTTCTAAAAAGCCAGGGCCGCGGCTGGGGTGGGGGTGAAGTTCTAGACATATGGGCGTAACTTTTCTTTTAGTATTTTATTTCTCGCCTTGCTTCATACTGTTAATTAGTTTTGACAAGGCTTGTGAACTACTTAAAGAGATTGCAGAGATAGATATTTGAAAGCTAGATCATACTGATGGGCTGCCACAAAGGCTAAACAGCATGTCCAGGGACTAGAGGGAGGGGTGGAGTGACTCATGAGAAGAATAAAGATAGAAGGACTGCAGGGCACAGTGAGTGGGTGCAGAATGTGTACTCGTGTGTGTGTGTGTGTGTCCGCGTGTGTGTCCGCGTGTGTGTGTCCGCGTGTAAATGTGTATAAGTGAATAAAACGGGGAGCAGAGAGATAATTACCGGCAGGCAACGACGACAAAATGCTGAGATCATGGGGATCGTTGACGCTTGCACTTAATCGGAGATGCTAAAGGTAATTTGTCAATTTTTTTTGTAAAGACATACATCCTTATTCAATACAGATCCCAGTTGGCCTTGGCGTACTATCCGCTTTCCTGCACACCCCCATCCTGATTCTGAGGGAGAAGGTAACTACAAAGGAATAGAGGCTGCGTTTTCTAAAGGTTGCGAGAGCACAGTTCATCCACCTCAAAACATCAGATTTACAAGCAATTTTTTAGCAATACTTTCAAGGGTTAAATATTATAACTGAGTCTTTATTATTTCATTATTTACTACTGCTTAGGGTTGAGAATCACTCACTACTTCACAGTTACTGATCATGCATTGCTATTATTATTTAATCCTTGTCATATTTTGTACTCACAGAGATAAAAAAAGTGCACCCCGTTTTTTGACGGGACAATGAGTGAAAAAGGTACTATAAACTTCTTCCCAAATAAAAATCTTTAAGAAGTGTTTTGTAATTTTTTAAAATTTCTGTCTCGCAAACTATCGGGTGGTTCTGGCACCGATTTTGATCGAAATCCATTTATTTGATGTAGGCCTGGATCCCATGTGAAGAAATTCACTTTGTCTTAAACTTGACAGCGTATCCCATTATTAATCTTGATTATATCAGTTCTAACACTGCTATCAGAATAGATGATCATGAACATCCTTCATGTGCTGGTCTTGCCAGGCAAACTGGGCGACCAACCAACACTTAAAATGGAGTCACACTCTACTGATTCTTATTTGTGCTCAGTGTTCTTGACATGGGTCTGTCTCAAGTCTCAACACACATGGGTAAACACATGCACTAGATTCCAATGGACCCTATCCTCGCGTAAAGGTGCAGTAGGCCCTGAATGCCGTGTTAAACAAAGATTTTACATCACCACCACTTTCAAACAAAAGTAATGTGGCAAAGATCATCATTGACTACAACATTCTTGAAGAAACAATGAGACCAAGCTGTCCACTTATTGTCTGGATACTCCTCTGATAAGCTTCTTTAAAACAATATTTTTAAAGTGTGGTGGGATTGGATCTTAGTGCTGCTTTTGATACAGTTGACTATAAAATACTTCTAGAAAGATAGGAAAAGTGGGTTTGACTGCCCAGAACAGTCTAATATGAACACATTACCCCAATTAACAGATCACTGCGATGGCTCTTAGTGTGTGTCAGAGAATTGATTTTGAAATTGAAATACTGTTGCTCGCCTACAAGTCACCAAAAACTAAAGGCAGCAAAGCACTGTACATTACTGACATTCTAATACAATATAAATCTTCTAGACTCCTGAAGTAATCTGGAACAGGTCTCTTAACTGTTGCCAGAGTTAAAAACTAAAACAGGTGAAGCAGCATTTAGCTATGCAACAAATAAATTTAACCAACTTCCAGCAGATTTGAGATTCGCTCAAAGCCTGCCTACTTCTAAATCCAAATCAAAAACGTATATGTTCTCGATTGCTTTTCAATTAATTGTTTCTTTTCAATTGTATTTCTCTTATTACAATTCTTTAAATTTTTTGTAGTATTTCTTCATTGCGTTTCTGCTTGCCTTATGTAATGCACATTGAATTGGTGTATGAAATGTGCTATGCAAATACATTTGATTTGCGATTTGAAATGTGAAAGAATTTTAATCACAAAATCCATAAAAAGCCAACCTCCTGAGTCTCAGATCCCTCCTATCCCTCTCCTAAGCCCCTTCCCACAAAAGGTGTTTACACATGATTGCATGCTCCATGACTTGAGTGAGCTTGAGCAAGACAGAAGCTTCGCCAAGTCAAAGTGCTCCAATAGAGCCATTCTTTGAACCAAGAGTGTGCACGCGAGGTGACTGACAGGCAGGTAGCCGCCTCCTTGCAACAACTGTTCTGATTGGTTAGTAATTGCCGGGCTTCCAAACATTTTTGAAAGGCTGAATACACTGTAAGACCTAGGGCGCTCGTGGAGACAGCGTCTACTATTAGAGCATTTGATTTATTGATGTTTGCTAAGAGGTATGTAACACGCGTAAGGATTTCACCAAAATTTAATTTTTTTGCTAGAACATTAAACTTCAGAACTGCACATTTAGCTTGGCAGACCAATTAGCATTGATAACTTCCCTTAAAAAGAAAATGTCATCCGGCAGAGGTTTGCACCCTCTCATTAGTCTCTTATCCGCTGGTGAAAAAACCTATAAGCACAGAGGAGCTGACATCATTTTTATATAGTAAGTGGCCCACAGAAAGCTAATCTGAATTGCAAGCTAAGCCTTATCATTCTGGTCAGCTTCCTGTGCACACAAATCCATGCATTCATTTGTATATCTTCGAATAATTCAAACTATTTTGGGGTTTTGCATCAATGCAGAATAGCAGATAGACAGACAGTATACACACAAGTCACATGCTGAATGAACTGATTCAGTCGGCATACACCCACACACATGCGCCCGCTAAAGCAGCTAAGGCCTGGGGGACACGGGTTGTCAACATGACGTCAACATACTACCATTCCCAGCTTCTAGAAAAAAAAAAAAATGTGCAGATAGAAAGAAAAGTAACGACGACAGCATATGTCAAGGGTGAGAAATGCTAGCAAAGCATGCGGCCTTTTTCCTCTATTCATGCTCCGCGGTGTTTCCGACTGCCCCCTGTCAAGGAAGTTCACGCAGCAGTAGTTGTGCAACTGGAACTGCATGCGAGCACTTCATTAAAAAAGCTACTGCGGTTCACTTATTTGCGGCTTTGCCATTTCAACTGGGGTGACTCGGTGTACGATGCCTTTCCCCCTGTACCCCTGGCCAGTGTTGTGTGAAGTGTTGTACTCACGGCATGAGTCTCCTTCGTCATCTCCGAGCGGGCAGTCAGTCTTGAAGTCACACAGCTGACCCAGGGCGATCCCTGGTCCCTTGTGGCAGTTGTACAGGCCCTGGAGCGTGACGTTAGGGACGGGAGAGGACTCTGTACCAACGGTAACACAGGGGCAGAAAATACAGAGAGTGTTTGGGAACATAAGATCCTTTTAATAGTTGTGCTGCAAAGTATGTGGTAGTGGACATGATTAATCCCCAGACAGTGATGAGGGATAACTCAGTACATTTACCCTCCCTGTGTTCCATCACTATAGTCAGGCCCATCGTAAATCAACCCGGCCACCACAATATAATTGCCTTGTTTTGCATACCATACGTATCTACAAGACAAGCAACAGACCAACCCATTGTGTAAAGAAAGTGGCCTAGATAGGTGGCACAGAGGGAGCAGATTTCTGACATACATCTCACCAGATAGCATCGGACAAAACTGTGAGATGGAGCCGGGCTAATTTGCATATCTATGCAAATGGTGGAGCGGTAGTTTCTGGAGCGGAGGTTGTTAAATCTGACTGCTCGCTGCAAGTTTATCAACTGCAGCTGATCTCGATAAAGAGAACAAAAATATGGGGAACAATGGTCTGATGATAGGGATAACTTTCATAAGTGCATTTTCATAAAAAAAAACAAAAAAGAACTGAAGTGCTTTCTACCTCCGGGTTATGCAGTTTGCCCTTGTTCTTTTGGACACAGATCACAAGTCCTTTGTTTAAAATCTGTGTAATACGCAATCCAGCTATATTACATGAGTTCTGTAATATTTTCCTGATCAACCATTAAAAGTAACTATCTACTATGACTTGTACGTTTATGAATGTAGATATTTCAACCATAGATGCATGCAAACACAGGTTAGTGCTGCTTCCATCATAAAAAAAACATTATGAGACATGAATTATGCTCATATTTAGCCAAGTAGGCCTGCTGAAAATAAAATATATTATTGAACAGTTACAGGTCTAAAAGAGAGTCTAGATAATCATTTTGGTACGTTGCATACCAAATGTACAATACTGTACATCAAGGCCCCTCACAGGCAGCAAAGGATCTTAAACGCAGTCACTGCCAGGCATGCTTCTAGTACAATTTGCATATTATAGAGTCAAACAACAGCATCATAGACATAATTGTTCCCACTGCCTTTTGTGCTTCATATTCAGTCAGACGTAATCTCAGTCAGTTGACCCTGTATAAATAAATAAAAAAGCTATGTAGTAAGGTGATATTTTATATATATCTATATATATCTATATATATATATATCTATATATATATTAGGGTTAAAGGTTAAAGAAATGCTTTTAAAATAAAGAAAATCTTTTTTTTTTTTTCAGCGATAATGGCTAACCACCGATCCGGTGATCATGCTATCCAAAACGTGCTTCCAGTGAGTTTGTTGATTTATGATGAATTGTGTGACTCGCTGCCTTTGTCTTGCAATGTGTATTCGCTGTGCTGTATATCATTTCTGCTCAGTGCTTCCCTTGCTGGACAACCGTGGCCTCAGTAAGTAAATAAATCACAGACAAGGGCATTATGTATGCCACATTGTTTTAGTGCAACAGAAGCTCTACAACTATCCCTGGCTATGGGAAATACATTTGAAGGCATGCGGTAGAGAGGGGTAAAACATCTAGAAATAGTTTGAGCTGGCAGAGTGGCAACGTACAGCGCGGCTTGAGGCTGACCGCAGCACTTTAATCACAGATGTCAGACAGTGAAAACAAGCAGGGTGGTGGGGATGAATTGCCCAGGGATGTTAGCGAGCTTTGTTCTCCACTCACATAGGGGGTTTGGTTCCCTTCCATGGGGAATGATGAATGAGCAGGGAAGATTCTGAGCGGTGGCAGGTGAGGGCACCGTGGTAGTCTTGAACATCACTCCAAGACAATTAATATGGCTGCCTCTATGAAGCCCAGATTAACACATCCTCAAAGGTTTTGCATAAACTAATTAACTTTCCTGAACCACGTGTACTGTTCCAAAAATATATTGGTGAGAAAGAAAAATCAAACCAAGTGGTACCCAATTCAGAGACAAATATATATACGTATAAACATGTGCACATTTGAACACAGTACATCGAGTACCCTTGTTTATTTTTAGCTTTGACCTCAGTTTATGAAGTGTACTGTACTTAAAAAAAAATAGAGAAGGAGGCAGCTTCCCTGAATTGTCCTCACTGATTCTCCTACCCGTATGATGTTGTCCCGATGGCATTTACAATGGAATTTTCTGGGTCACCTTGTCATTTCAAGTCTTTTCACCAGAAGCAGATCGACTGTCAGGATCTGCCCAAAGGGACCAACTTTTCCACAACCACTTCGATCGTTTTGGCGCACTTTCAAAGGCAGAGACAGTGAGAAGCTCGGGCCACCTGTTCCATCCTTGTCATTACTGAAATGCTGTCAAAATAAGTAATGAGAGGAATTCGTTACTAATAGATGGTTATGATTATAGCAGATTATTTTGGTTACGTGACTGTGGATAGCTGCAGATCTATGAGAGGTGCAAGTTACTCATGTATTAATAACTAATAAGAGTAAAACGCTATTGGTCTTATTAACTGAAATTCGTATTTGTCATCTTAGATGCTAGTCCCAACTTAACAATTTAAACAAAACGTGTTCTTTGTGTTTGTGACGTGCATAATTCAAACTGTAGTCTCACATTTTGGAAACCCAAACTTCTACTATTTAGCCCAAAGGCCCCCGGCCTGCAAGATTGTATGTTAAGGATTTTTAAGTGGGATTGTTACAAAATGATGAAACAAAGTTATTAACTGCGGCGGCTTGAGATTCAGGTTCACCATCTTTATGTTACTGTCATATTACATTTTGATTTGTATCACTAAACCAGAGCATACCTCTGTCCAGCCACCACCATCGATTGGGTAATTTACATGATGCTAACTGTATTTATTTATTTTAGACAGACTCAAAGTAAGCTAGAAAGATTCAGATCAATAGAATAATGTTTTGATACCACTGCCATGCAAATGACGGCTCTGACATTTGAATATAACCTTCGCATCAGGTTTGTTTACCGTAAGCTACATTTTGAATTCAAACAGACTGCTCCTTGTTAAACTCTGCCTGACACAAACCAAGACATGCACATAACAGTCTGCAGCCTTTTTGGCATTGCCAAAATGCCTGTGGTATGCGCTTTATTCAATTGAAGGCATCAGACTATGTTTGCCCAGTCAAGTCACACTGTCAAAACAGCTAGCATCAGAATGAGCACAAAGGCAATCAACTTTGTTCCCGCCTTTACAAAGTGAGAATGTTGTGTTTCCCTCCTCGCTAAGCCTTCGATATACGTGTCAAAATCAATCATACGAAGAAAAAAAAAACTATTTGTGGAACAAAGTTGCTACATTAATTGACATCCATGAAAGCTTGGAGATTTTGTTGATGATGCACTGGACTAGGTTTGGCTCATTTACTCAGTTAGCAAGCCATATAACCAGTGTGCTATAAATATAGACAAAGCTGTTACTGTATAGTGACAATCAGAATGTCATTCTGCCAGTCAAAAGAGATTAAAGAGCAAGCCCTGAAAGAATCTTTCATAAAGAGTAGGTTTGGAACGATATTGGGTTCTCTCTGTGCCAGCTGAGGTGAAAAGAAAAAACACTATACGGCTTGTATACTGTGAATAAAAAACATTCGTAATTCAACTCAACAACAAAAGTTTACTGTACTGTTACTATTTATTTAACCTACCAAATGAGCACATTACAACCCCATTGTGGGGTTAACTCTCTACTGCATCTCCATATACATATGCTCCACAGAGTTTCTTCCCCGGTAGGTCAAATCTCCAGGGGTCAACCAAGGGCAAGGAGCTGTTATCTCTCCAACACACTGGCAGAAGAATGTGCAGATACTCATGGAGATTTACAGTCAGTCGGATCGTAAGATGGATGCAGCCCAGACTCCCAACGGACAGTCGACAGGACAGGAGACATTCGCTCAAGAATTCAATTAACTGCACAGAACCACGCTCGATTGGTTAGAGAGGAGCCCAATCACTATCAGTCTCTGTCAGGCTGCCCCATAGTGAAAAGCCGATGCATGTACAGAGGTTGGTATTACTACAAATGTACACACTGCTATTGTATAAACACAAACCTAATTTGTGCTGGGACGAAACAAGGTCATTTGAATAACTAACTACCAGAGTTGTAAGCAAGGTACCGCAAATGTTATTGATTTTTCAGCATATTTATGCTACTGTTTAATTGTTCCAAATTGCAGTTGACCTTTTAATACTATGCATCATATTTAAGACATAAACATCAGCATTGGCATTCATGCATGACTCTTCTGCCAGGTCAGGTCACATTGTAGTAGTTTGGATCAGCCATCCAAAGTGATGTAAACAACATGTGGCTTCTTTTCCTTCGGGAAGCTCAACGATGGGTGAGACTGCTGAGGGGTGGGTGATTTGATAGGGAAGTTTAGAGTGGAATATTTGGAGTCGCCTAACATCAAAGAGTCACAGTCAGAGGGATGCTGACGTTACCTTCTGTGAAAACCTCTGGAATGCTACCAAGCCACTTTGGACCCATGGTGGGCCCCTTTCAGGACTGCTTGATGTTCTTTGGGTCAGGTCACAGAAGACCTTGTGTGATATATTTTCTAAATTAAATCAGCTGGAACGCCAAGGGGTTTCAAAGTTGTCGAACGTTTTTGCTTGAATACAGGACAGTTGGTTGTATTTGTCCGCCACACTGCACCAGCTGTTTTTAAAATCATTTTGTAGATATCGCTGAAGGCAAATATTAAATCACGCTAACAGCTGTTTGGATGAGTGAGGCAAAGTTGGTCATTTAAAACTCATTCAAAACAATCCATATATTTGAAATAAGCACAGCTCAGTATTTAGAAGGAAAATACTAATAAATTCAAATAAAACACAGTTACAAAAAAAAATGATAATGGATTATTAACTACACAATCAATTGAAAAAAGTGTGCCTTGTTTATCACAACAATGCAATTTGACAATTATTTTTACCTGTGTTTAGTTGAGTTGCACATAATAAGAAATGTGTGCAATTACATCTGTAAAATCATTAAAACCTTTTTATCAACCACTACTGGGACTTGGTTAAATGCATAGGCATACCATTACGGCAAGGACACATTTCTGAACTACAGCATTCACTATAAGATGTATAGAGTGAATGCTGTAGTTGAAAAATGTGTCCTTGCTGTAATGGCAGGCCTATGCAAGTCCCAATAGTGGTTGATCAAAAGGTTTTGTCAATGACTGTAAATATGTCCTTGTCTACTACCTTCCCTTCCAATGATATGTTGATCCAGAAATTTGTTCAGTTTGTCAACGGTCTAGAGCTAACATTTCACTTACTGCCCAGGGCCAGTTAAGACTCCCTCAATAACATGTAATGGGACTCAAAGCTCAAATTGCCTCGAAGGGGAGCCTGGTGCCACAGCAAGGAACAATGCTTTTTATTTGTAGGGGAAGTTGTTTGCTGAAAGGCCTTCGGGCAGAGATCACAGGGATAGGAGGCTTAGTGCACTGTTATAACATCAGCCTGGAGGATTTCTGGATACGTCAGGTTTTTTGGTAGCAACAACTCTCAGTTCATCCTTGGATGTGCTTCCTTCCCAACTGTTCTCAAGTGATCTTATTTCAATGAACGTATTTATTGGTGAAATGAATTTTAATACAGTATTTTTTTATCCTCAAATTGATTTACACCATATTTACACATGTAGTGTATGACTTCTACACAGTCCCTTAGGCTATCAAATTCAGATGTATGCCAGTTTTACTGGCTCCTTTATTGCATCATGTTTTTAGCCTGTCTGACACTAAAGGATGCCATCGGCCCTATATTTATGGATTAAATAGTATCGCTACAGCCAATGAACTTAATAAATACAAGACTGACAGACAGGGAAAACAATGAAATCACAATTATGGCAACCCTAATCTATCAATCACGGTAAGTGGCTGACCGGTGCTATCAAATGCCAACCCTGCTATCCTATACAATTAGTTACAACTCTGACCTTACCATAATCCCATTAGTCGCTTTAGCTAGCTTCCCCTGTGGTGTCTGTTGTCCAGGGGATCAGTTCACCTCTCTTAAAATGGGTCCAATAATGGACCCTTTGCAGGGAAACATATGATTTATATTTAAATGAATGATGGGCTGTCAAACTATTTACACTGGTATTGTTGAGTCGGATTGTAGGTG
>JAPMUY010010428.1:0-2500 GCA_026901105.3 Galaxias olidus
TACCAGTTGATAGAATACTTACTGTACCAGTTGATGAATACTCTTAGTGTTCTGCCAGTTTGATAGAATACTTACTGTACTGCCAGTTGATAGAATGCTCAGTGTTTACCACCAGTTGATAGAATACTCACTGTACTGCCAGTTGATAGAATACTCACTGTTGATAGAATACTCATACCATCCATCCATCCATCCGTCCATTTTCCGCCGCTTATCCGGGGCCGGGTCGCGGTGGCAGCAGGCTCAGCAGGGTATTCCAGCCGTTCTACCAGTTGATGGAGGATCCCAGTGTTCTACCAGTTGATATAATCTTGCCACTTTCTGTGTTGCTAGGGGATAGAATACTCAGTGTTCTACCAGTTGATGGAATACGGCTCTACTGTACTGCCAGTTGATAGAGTACTTAGGCTGAGCCCAGCTACCCTACGGAGGAAACACATTTCAGCCGCTTGTACTCGCGATCTTATTCTTTCGGTCACTACCCAAAGTTCTGACCAGTAAGGGTTGGAACGTAGACCGACTGGTAAATCGCGATAGAAGCTCCTTCTTCACCACGACGGTCCGGTACAACGCACACACATTACTGCTGATGCTGCACCAATCCGCCTGTCAATCTCACGCTCCATTTTCCCTTACTCGTGAACAAGAACCCAAGTGTTGAACTCCCTCGCTTGATAGCAACTCAATCCCATGGTCACTGTGTTACCAGTTGATAGAATACTCAGTGTTCTACCAGTTGATAGAATACTTTCTGTGCTGCCAGTTGATAGAATACTCAGTGTTCTACCAGTTGATAGAATACTTTCTGTGTTGCTAGTTGATAGAATACTCAGTGTTCTACCAGTTGATAGAATACTTTCTGTGCTGCCAGTTGATAGAATACTTTCTGTGTTGCTAGTTGATAGAATACTTTCTGTGTTGCTAGTTGATAGAATACTTTCTGTGTTGCTAGTTGATAGAATACTTTCTGTGTTGCTAGTTGATAGAATACTTTCTGTGTTGCTAGTTGATAGAATACTTTCTGTGCTGCCAGTTGATAGAATTCTTACTGCGTTGCCAGTTGATAGAATACTTACAGTGCTGCTGGCAGTGTCTCTGTCTGTGTGTGTTTGTGTACGTGTATGCTTGTGTGTGCAGGAGAGTGACAGCACATGTTGCTTTGGAGGTCACTTCCTGCGGGGTCACACGGTGTGTGTGTGTGTGTGTGTGTGTGTGATCTGGAAACACTGGCTGACTGTCAGACGGAGGGGCCACTGGTGTTTCACTGCAGTCGTTGCGCCACAATGGAGCCTGGGGCATGAGAGGCATGCCTGAGTCGAACATACACACACACACACACACACACACACACACACACACACACACACACACACACACACACACACACACACACACACACACACACACACACACACACACAACAACAATTTGCCCTCTGTTGGCTGCAAGAGGACTCTGGAATGTCATGTCAGTCACAGTTGCTGTCCCCATACACCCCCCCACCCACCCACCCACACCCCTCCTACCACACACACCCCCCCTACCACACACACCCCCCCTACCACACACACCCCTCCTACCACCCACACCGTCTCCATCCACCCACCCAGGTCCACGGATCATTCAGCTTGCTGTACTCCTATCATCCACATCTGAGATGACACAGTTCCCTTCATTTTTCATTCCGTACACCACACCACAAATGTTAGAGCTTCTGGGCTTAGGACGACAATTAGCCATTCCCATCGCAGTCCAGTACAATCCCATCACCCCACACACCCTCTCCATCTGTTTCTACGCCCTTCCGGTTGAGAATAAAGCTGCATTGCCCCTGGTCAGCCCAGGGCCCAGACCTCCTGGCCCATGCCCAGTCCTATCTGATTACTCAAGTGGAGCCCATACACCGCCCCCCCCCCCCCCCCCCAGTGATCATGGTCCAGTGGTGAGATCAGGTCTGAGAATACAGATGAGAGACAGCGTGGTGGTGGTGGTGGGGAGCAGGGTGGGTGACTGGGGGGCTGAGTGAGGATGTGGGACCAGGTGGTGCTGCTGGCCCACTGGGTGCTGCCCTTCACCCTGCTGGCTGCTGTGGGACTCTGGGGCCTCTGGAGGCTTCACTCTCCACACCTCGCTCCATCAAGAGGTAGACCTCTCTGTGTGTGTATGTGGGTGTGTGGGTCTCCATGTGTATGTTTGTTTGAAGGAGGGTGGTTCAGGTATTGGGACTTTGAAGTTTAGGTCTATGTATCCTGAACATGTCTCGGTATGTGTACAGCACATAGTGTAAACTAAACATATCTGCTATACTTCGTAGTCTGTATGTGAACTGAACATATCTACTATACTTTGTAGTCTGTATGTGAACTGAACATATCTACTATACTTTGTAGTCTGTATGTGAGCTGTACATATCTGCTATACTTTGTAGTCTCTATGTGAGCTGTACATATCTACTATACTTTGTAGTCTGTATGTGAGCTGTACATATCTGCTATACTTT
>JAPMUY010010428.1:7500-57500 GCA_026901105.3 Galaxias olidus
ACCCATACACACGCGCGCACACACACACAAACTGTAGTTTACGGAACTTTTTCACCACCTTCAACTCTGAACAAATGTGTGCTTGAGTTAGGAACGTGGCATTGGGAAGGAGTGTAACTGAAGCGGGTCAGTAGTTTGTACGTCAGCATTTCAAATGTCAGGGTTCACTTCAAGAGCTGGGTCCAATAGGCTTCAGATGGAAGGGGTGAGGGGGGAGGTAAACCTATCCCTCGCTCCATCCCTCCATCCCTGCCCTTCTCATAACTTTCATGACTTTAGTCTTGAGTTTCTAAACGAATATATTATGCTCAGTAATTACATCCCGTGTTACATCAAATTCCATTTGTTGTGTATCATGTATATTTTTGTTTAAGTATTTTCTTGACTTAGGGTGGCACCGTAATTGTATTATATATGATTTTGTTACATTATTTTCTTGACTTAGGGTTGTACCGTAATTGTATCATGTATATTTTAGTTAAATGTTTTTCTTGACTTAGGGTGGCACGGTAATTGGCAGTGCCCGCTGTCAGGACTTCCGCTCCAAGGAAGGCCGCACCACAGCCGCCTGCAACCTGGTGAAGCTGGGCATCACCAACCTGTGTGTTATCGGCGGCGATGGCAGCCTGACCGGTGCCAATCAGTTCCGCTCAGAGTGGAGCGAACTGCTGGATGACCTGGTCATAGCTAGTGAGAGGCCGGCACATTACTAACTGGACTACATTACCCATACTTCACCACTTAAAAAAAAATAAGATCCATTAGATTCAGATTCAGATTCAGTTTTATTGGTCATATGTAGGTTAACACAGGGTCAACATTAAAATGAAATGTGTTGTACGAGAAAAAAACAGGTCAACTCAGCCGTGAGAGCACTAAGATAAAAGAAATACAAATATAGAGATAGGATAGATAAAATAAAAAGATGTAATGGGATAAAAATATAAAGATAAAATAAGATCAATTAAGCGTTCCAACAAATTACTTGTCAGGTTAAACAGATCTGATATTTCAAGTTAGTTCAACAAATCAGACTTCAATTCCATATTATGATGGAATCTTCTTTAATATCCTAATCTAAAGTTTCCCATTTGAATCTTTGTGTAGAGGCTAGCTGTAGTAGCAGACGATGAAGTCTGTTTGTTTACTCAGAAAGGATCATTTGAATTTTTGTGTAAAAGCTAGCTGTAGTAGTGGACACTGAAGTCTGTTTGTTTACTCAGAAAGGATCACGGCAGAGGAGGCCAAGCGCTCCTCCCATCTGAACATCGTTGGCATGGTGGGCTCCATCGACAACGACTTCTGTGGAACAGACATGACCATCGGCACGGACTCGGCCCTGCACCGCATCATGGAGGTGGTGGATGCCATCACCACCACAGCCCAGAGGTACGCACCATTCCAAACACTGCAAACTACAAAGTGCGTCATGCCTATATAAGTAAACCAGAAGAGTAATGTCTTGTGGTGTTAATGTGTCCACAGTCACCAGAGAACTTTTATTCTGGAGGTGATGGGCAGACACTGTGGGTAAGTGACACTTTCATATTTGTACGTAATGTAATGTAATGTAATGTAATATGTGTACGTAATGTAATGTAATGTAATATGTGTACATACTGTAATGTTATGTAATATGTGTACATAATGTAATGTAATATGTGTACATAATGTTATGTAATATGTGTACATACTGTAATGTTATGTAATATGTGTACATACTGTAATGTTATGTAATATGTGTACATAATGTAATGTAATATGTGTACATAATGTTATGTAATATGTGTACATACTGTAATGTAATATAATATGTGTACATACTGTAATGTTATGTAATATGTGTACATAATGTAATGTATTATGTGTACGTGTTTTGGGGGGTCAGCAGGCAGTATGTTCTGTAACTTCATGTGTCACTCCCTGCAGTTACCTGGCTCTGGTGACGGCCCTGTCCTGTGGGGCTGACTGGGTGTTCATCCCTGAGATGCCCCCAGATGAGCACTGGCAGGACCATCTCTGCAGGAGACTGACGGAGGTACCACTCCACTCCTCCCCTCCTCTCCTCTCCTCTCCTCTCCTCTCCTCTCCTCTCCTCTCCTCTCTTCTCTCCTCTCCTTTTTCTCAGACCCCAATCTAACTATGTCCCCCTCCGTTCAGCAAAGATGCCGGGGTTCTCGTCTGAACATCATCATCATCGCCGAGGGAGCCATGGACCGTGACAGGAAGCCCATCACCTGTGATATGGTTAAAAAGGTGTGTGAGGAGAGCGTGGCCCAGACAGAGACCCTCGGATAACCGTCCAGCGTTCCCATCACTGACCTCTGCCTGTTTTTGCTCCCGTAGCTGGTGTCGGATGAGCTGGGCTTCGACACACGCTCCACAATCCTGGGGCACGTGCAGCGAGGCGGTACCCCCTCTGCTTTCGACCGCATCCTGGTATCCAGCATGTTTGACCTCCAGCATGTTTGACCTCCATAATGTTTGACCTCCAGCATGTTTGACCTCCAGCATGTTTGACCTCCATCATGTTTGACCTCCATCATGTTTGACCTCCATCATGTTTGACCTCCATCACGTTTGACCTCCATAATGTTTGACCTCCATAAAGTTTGACCTCCATCATGTTTGACCTCCATCATGTTTGACCTCCATCATGTTTGACCTCCAGCATGTTTGACCTCCATCATGTTTGACCTCCATCATGTTTGACCTCCATAATGTTTGACCTCCATCACGTTTTCCCTCCATCATGTTTTTCTCGGTCAAACAAATCTTTTGTACTGTCACCTCAGCTTTTGACCATTTTGTGTTGATCTGTCCTCCCTCTCTTTTTTATATTGTTTTTCCATGTCCCCCTTCTGTCACCCACTTCTCCTCTCCCGTCCTCCTCCCCTCTCCGTGTGTGTGTGTGTGTGTGTATGTGTGTCAGGGCAGTAGGATGGGCGTGGAGGCTGTGATGGCTCTGCTGGAGGCCACCCCAGACACCCCTGCCTGTGTGGTCAGCCTATCAGGGAACATGGCCGTCAGGCTGCCTCTCATGGAGTGTGTCCAAGTGGTGCGTCACACAAACATACACCACACCACACCTCACACGGAGTTTTAACATATGTTAAAATTACTCCAACCTCCACCACAGGGGTTAAATATGAATGTTGTGTTGGAAAAACCGATGCGGTCATTTCCTGAAAAATTTGCTAAATATTTACCGTGTTTTAAGAACGGGTATGTTGCTGGTGATTTGGGTTTGCTGACGCTAGTGACTGTACGTCCGCCTTAAACGAGTAGCAGATTCCGTTCACCGTATTTCTCTGTGGCTCTCCGCCAGACTAAAGATGTGACCAAAGCCATGGAAGAGAAGAGGTTCGAGGACGCTGTGAAGCTCAGGGGAAAGTAAGTCTTTCACTCCTTCACTCGTACGTCCCTCGCTGTTGTTCCCCCGGAGTCAAGTGTGTTGCTGTTCTGTGTTTAGGAGCTTTGAGAACAACTGGAACACGTACAAAATGCTGGCTCACGTGCGCCCTCCGGATGTCAAGGTGAGGAACTACAATTCCACTGCTACTTGAGTTGTACAGATTATTTCTTTAAATTAAGTTATGTTTTTTTTATGTACTGTTTTTTGTTCCAGAGCAACATCAACATTGCAATCATGAATGTGGGAGCTCCCTGCGCTGGGATGAATGCGGCGGTCCGGTCAGCTGTCAGGATAGGCATCCTCCAGGGCCACCAGATGCTGGCTATTCACGACGGCTTTGACGGCTTGGCTCACGAACAGGCACGTCTAGTTCCTCCTGGGCTTAATAATAATGTAAACTGGGTTTAATAATCAAGTAAAGTGGGCTTAATAATAAACTGGGCTTAATAATAAACTAAACTGGGCTTAATAACAACGTAAAGTGGGCTTAATAATAAACTAAACTGGGCTTAATAATAAAGTAAAGTGGGCTTAATAACAAACTGGGCTTAATAATAAAGTAAACTGGGCTTAATACTAAACTGGGTTTAATAATAAACTGGGTTTAATAATAAACTGGACTTAATAAGAAAGTAAACTGGGCTTAATAATGGTTAACCATGTTTCTAAATCATTGTGAGACTTTACTCCCTTTTCATTTCCAAGTTAAGCTACGCTTACTGTAGAACACATAGACGTCGACCTTCCACATATATTCATCCTAACTCCTACCATCCTAGATTGAGCCCATCACCTGGGCAGGAGTTGGCGGATGGACTGGGAAAGGCGGTTCCATGCTGGGCACCAAGAGGTAAGACAGGCCAGAGGTACTGTCCATCCATCCATTACCGACACCGCCTATCATTTGCAGGGTCGCGGGGGGGCTGGAGCCTATCCCAGCCGACACAGGGCGAGAGGCGGGGTACACCCTGAACAGGTCGCCAGTCTATCACAGGGCTGACACATAGGGACAGACAACAACTCACACTCACATTCACACCTACGGGCAATTTAGAGTCACCAAATTAACCTGCATTTGATTGGACTGTGGGAGGAAACCGTAGTACCCGGTGGAAACCCACGCGAACACGGGGAGAACACGCAACTCCACACAGAAAGGCCCTTGGGTCAGGTGGGGATTGAGCCCAGGACTTCTTGCTGTGAGGCAACAGTGCTACCCACTGAGCCACCGTGCTGCCCAGAAGGTACTGTAGCCTTTCTAAACAACTGAGGACACGCGTGGACAGCATAACTGTGTTTTTCTGTGCGTCCGTTTCATGGTGCAGATCCCTCCCGGGTAAGCTGATTGAAGAGATCAGTCTGAGCATCGCCAAGTTCAACATTCACGGTCTGGTCATCATCGGAGGCTTTGAGGTGAGGAGCTGATGTAAACACTTCTCCAGTGAAACGCTAGCTTGTTAACGCACTCATTGCTCTACAGCCAGTTCACACCATCACGATGATTTCCGAATGTGAGTTCCTAAATGCATGTGATAGTACTGGTTGTGGTGCAGGCGTTTGCTGGGGGTCTGGAGATGGTGCAGGCCCGGGAGAAGTACGAGGAGTTGTGCATTCCTCTGGTCGTTATCCCTGCCACCGTCTCAAACAACGTGACCGGCTCGGACTTCAGCATTGGAGCCGACACCGCTCTCAACACGATCACCACGGTAAGACTCTGACACACACACACACACACACACACACACACACACACCCACCCACACACACACACACACACACTCACACACAGGAGAGTCATGTCACTCTGTATCTCTGTATGTTTACATAATAACAATAATAATAATACATTTTATTTATAAAGCGCTTTTATGACACTCAAAGACGATCATAGATACAACTAGAAATTCACACATAGCACCGTCCTTAAAAATGTCGATTTCTTTCCTCTCAGACTTGCGACAGAATCAAGCAGTCCTCTGCTGGCACCAAGAGGAGGGTGTTCATCATCGAGACGGCGGGCGGGTACTGCGGCTACCTGGCCACCATGGCTGGCCTGTCGTCGGGGGCGGACGCCGCCTACATCTACGAGGAACCCTTCAACATCCACGACCTGGAGGTCACCATAGGTCACAGGGCACATTCATGTGTTGGGGTGGTGGATGGAGAGGGATCGTCTCTCACTGGTCTGTTTGTGCTCCTCTGCTCAGATCAACGTGGAGCATCTGGTGGAGAAGATGAAGACCACTGTGAAGAGGGGGCTCATTCTCCGGTGGGTGGGGCCTGTTGGCCCTGGAATCAGATGCAGGCTTTGGACACGGGGTTGTGTGACACTTACTAGCTGATGTGGGGTTAGGTTGTGTCAATGTTGTTATGAAGCAGGTTGAGAAGCGGGCGGTTGAGTTTACTGCACTTGTGTGTTATTTCTTCTGAATGCACTTTGTTGCTGGCAGGAATGAGAATTGCAACGCCAACTACACCACAGACTTCATCTTCAACCTGTACTCTGAGGAGGGCAAGGGTGTGTTTGACTGCAGGAAGAATGTCCTGGGACATATGCAGCAGGTCTGTGCTTTATCTGCATTGTACACTAGACCATGTTATGCTTTCTCTTGTAGTTCTTAATTGTAGATGTACATATTCTTTTTACTGTAACATAGGCCGTATTGATTTTTTCTTATGAATTAGGGCGGCACCCCAACTCCATTTGACAGAAATTTTGGAACCAAAATGGGCTCCAAATCTGTGCTTTGGCTGACTGACAAGCTGAAAGAATGCTACAGACATGGTAAGGAACTGCATTCAAAGCTATCACTTCCTTTGTGTTTGTGTACCTGTATGTGTGTGTGTATGCGTGTGTGTGTTTGTGTGTGTGTGTGTGTGTGTGTGTGTGTGTGTGTGTGTGTGTGTGTGTGTGTGTGTGTGTGTGTGTGTGTGTGTGTGTGTGTGTGTGTGTGTTGTGGCCATGTTGATAAATATTTTAAGTGTGTGTGTGTGTGTGTGTGTGTGTGTGTGTGTGTGTGTGTGTGTGTGTGTGTGTGTGTGTGTGTGTGTGTGTATGTGTGGACCTACAGGTCGTATCTTTGCCAACACCCCAGACTCTGCCTGCGTGTTAGGCATGAAGAAGAGATCTCTTGTTTTCCAGCCCTTGGCCGAGCTCAAGGAGCAGACTGACTTTGAGTGAGTTTGTTAAATCATCTCTCGTCTCTACTGGTGTCACAGTGTGAAACATGTTTTATAATGAGCTCTTATGTATCAAAATAATCTCTTAGTGTTACCTTGTTAAGATATTCTGATTATATAATCTATTCTAATAGTCCATAGACATATATTTACACTGCACACTCTCTTGCCTCATGTGAGTTGAATGTGTTTCCCCTGTAGACACCGTATTCCAAAGAAGGCTTGGTGGCTCTCACTGAGGCCCATTATGAAGATCCTGGCCAGGTACAATATCTCCCTGGACACCTCACAGAAAGCCACCCTGGAGCACGTCATCAAGAAGAGAGGCCTGTGAAGGCAAACTGACATTCACACTTCCTCATGTGAAGACCGCATCATCTTGCGCCCCTCCCCCCATTTGCATGTACATGAGCTTTGAAGTGTTTGCGCATAGTGCTGTGACTGAAAGAGATTCCAGTATTATCAGGGCTAATCCTCCTGTCAATGCCCTGACCAGGCACTGGCATAGAACTGGAGCTGGTCAGTTTCCCCCTACGGGGTCACAGGTCGCCACTGCAAAAGAGCACTTGTGCTCAGTTGGACTTGTCTGGTTAAGCAACAGATTAAAAAAAAAATCTCTGACGCTGTTTCCCGTCTGTGGCCTACAGCTGTGCCCCCACACGCACACCAGGTTCTGCTTTCTGACGTGCACTTTCCCTGCACTATCTTCTTCCTCCACAGTACAAACTTTCATATTTTTGATTGATGTACTTTCATAGCACTTCATTCATCATGTTTAGGGCTGAAATGTAAACCAATAAAGAAAATGGTGCTGTTTGTTCCAAGTGTCAATTCATTGTGGTTCAATGTGAACATTTCAATAAAGGTTTCATTATATTCAAAAGTTAATTTTGTCAAGTTTAAGATAGAACAAAATACTGTGGATTACATGTTTAAAGTAAAACTATTTCATATCAGTTGTCTCCTCCAGTAAACCACTACTTCTCAAGAGCTCATAGCACATTTAGTCATGAAGAGATTGAAACCAGGAAGAGACCAGTGGTAATTAAACTTGTGAAAACCACTTGTGAAAAGTCAAATTCAGCCATAATGAGATTTCTTCCCAGGGCTCTTTGATGTGAATCTTGTAACTTGTCTGTGCCCGCTGAACACAGTGTCCTGTGTGTACGAGCACAGCCCGCCAAACACAGTGTCCTGTGTGTACGAGCACAGCCCGCTAAACACAGTGTCCTGCGTATATGAGCACAGCCCGCCAGATTACACGTGGAGATCAACTGTAAACTGCAGACTGTGGTTTGTCAAGATGTGCCCCATTTGCAACTTCCTCTTCACTATGCACGGGCCATATGAACATCTTGAGCAGTTCATCATCGTCTACTTGCACGTTTGGTAAATGAAGATTGTGGCTGAACGTATGTCTCCTCTGAGTGGTAGGGCTAATGGGCTTCTGGACTGTACGTAGTAACACGGCCTCTGTTGAATGTTTTTTACTAGAGAAGCACTTTCTGACATTCATAGAATTGGTGGTTGTGGTCAAGGAGTTTTGAGAACTCCTCTTAACAAAGGAAGTATTTAGTCAACCTTCAGTTTAGCTTTCTCTGGTGCTCAGTACGTTGCTTTTCTCTCATGCCTTCGGTCTATAGCAGGAATCTGGTCTGGCAATGATTCAAATAGTTTTGCTAGTCACTCTTCTGCTTTACTCTGTGGGACAGGGCAAAACTCAGGGTAAGTGTGCTCAGTTTGAGTGAGAATGAGTTTGTGGTATAAAAACATCAACCGTTGCTGATATTGCTGTGTGTTCTGAGTACTCTCGGAGATGTGAGTGTTATTTGTGTGTGTCTCTTTATTATGTGTGGAATGTCAGGGGTCCATGGATGTGCATCTCAGCCAAATTGCACAGAGTGCCTGAAGAGCCCTGGATGTGCCTGGTGTGAAGACATAGTAAGTCTAGCAAAACTCTTTGTGGTGTTAGTACAAATATGCAAAGCTCTTCCAGAGTATTTCACCATGAATTACTATGGGTGCTGTGATTGCCATGCGAAGTGATTCAAAAGGAATTGCCTTTACCTTTGGACGTATGTTTAAAATGTAAAATGTATGGGTACTAGTATGCTATTACACAATTTGTCTGAGTGGGAAGGCCTGTTTCTATTCCTCCTACTCTGTCTGCAGATAAAATGCAGAAATACAAAGCATTTCCCCTTGATATACAAAGCTTGTGAAATAAAGTTAACTTTTAGATCTAGACTACTTGTCTTTTGCCCACTCCATACCTATAAAGTATCACGGTTAATTTCCTGATAATTTAGCCAACATATGTTAATTTTACACTTATTCAAATAACTATACACCTTTGTGACACAGATTTCTTCCCCGTCTGAAAAACCTGAGCTAATTCAAATCTATTTGGTTTGGACTTTTCTATTACGTATGGGCAAAGAAAGAGCACTTGCGTTATCATTATGTCCATCATCTACTTTTATAATTAAATTTTTTATTATATATTTATACCTGCAAAAACAATCTGCAGTCTTAATGAACAACTCATGGATTCGTGGATCAGACATCTTGAGTTAAAGGCTACACCTAAAGAATGGACATTATTTGTAATCTCAACAGAACTTTTTGAAGGCGTGGGAGTCAAGCGAGCGACGCTGTGACACTCAGTTGTCTCTAAATAGCCGGGGCTGTGGCCTCCTCCTCAACCCCCAGGCAGATCTCCATTATCAGAAGAACAACGACCTGAGCAGTGACAAACAAAATGTGGTCCAGCTCAAGCCACAGAACCTCCATTTTGAGCTACGAGTTGGTGAGAAAAAAACTTGTGTGGCACTGCTCACAGATCAAGACTGCCAACAAAGCCTGGCAGATGTTACTAACTTCAAATTCCTTTAAACAGTCATATTTTAAACAATATATTGAATTAGCCTGTTTTTTTATTTTATTTATTTTGACAATTGTCTTGGATCTACTAGGAGTTCCTCAGACGTTCAGTGTGTCGTTCAAGAGAGCTCAGGGATATCCCATTGATCTGTACTACTTGATGGACTTGTCCTTCTCAATGAGGGATGACCTGGACACCATCAAGCACCTGGGCGAGGACATCTTGAAAACTCTCAACGTCTTCACAAAGAGCATTCGCATAGGTGAGAACATGTAAAGAATGTAATATTAATAATAATAATAACTTTTTACATAGCACCTTTCAAGACAGGGTTACAAGGTGCTTTACATAAAAACAGCAGTAAAAATAGAATATAATTCAAAGACTAAAATCACACACTAAAAAACAAATTAAAAGGCGGCGGTTAAGAGAAAGCTTTAAGATAAAAGTGAGTTTTAAAAAGTGATTTATAAGAGGAAACTGAGGTGGCCTGCCCTTTCATGAAACAATGCGAATGTGAATGCACTAAAATGAGACAAATCTACATGGATGGACACTCATTTTATTGTTTAATTGCTGTTGGTAATACCATCCCACCCACCTGCGCCTTCAGGTTTTGGCTCATTTGTGGATAAAGTGGCTCTTCCCTATGTGAGCCTGGTGAAGGCCAAACGGAACAACCCCTGCCCTGGCCGGATGCACACCTGCCAGCCAGCCTTCAGCTTCCAGAACATCCTGTCACTAACTGACGAAACGTCGCAGTTCAGTAAGAGGGTCACCGAACAAAGTATATCTGGTAACCTGGACTCTCCAGAGTCGGGTTTTGATGCCATCATGCAGGCAGCTGTCTGCCAGGTAAGTCCTGCACGACCAAACTCATCTACGCTTGACTCGTTCTCTGTTGGACTACTTCTTTCTATCTATCTGAGGTGCTACACTGTCTGTAGGATGTGATAGGCTGGAGCAAGAACACACGGATCCTGGTGTATACATCAGACGACACCTTCCATGTTGCTGGAGATGGAAAGCTGGCTGGGATACACGAGCCTCATGATGGACAATGTCACCTCAATGGCAGCGGCTACTATGATGGGACCAAATTTGTGAGTATTCACAGCAGCAGTAAAACATATTCTAAACAGCTGTCACAAATGCTTTGCGTTTTCTTTTGTGATAAAATGATGATAGTGTAAATGTGTATAACCTTTGTAGTTTAAACCCAGTGCATATTTAGTGCTTTTGGTAGGTGTTTCATTATTATTTTGCGTTTTAGGACTACCCCTCAATTGGCCATCTCTCCAAGGTCCTGGCAGATAATGACATCCAGCTTATCTTTGCTGTAACTGAAGACAGTGTTCCTGCTTATACGGTTAGCATTCAATAGGAGGTCTTCATTCAGATTGGAAATAACTTTCAGGGCTATTTTAATCCTTTCAACCATCAAATCTTTTCAGGCCTTGAGTAAGCTCATCCCTCAGTCAGTGGTGGGAGTGCTGAAGAATGACTCCAGTAATGTCGTCCAGCTCATCTCAGAGGCCTACAACGTAGGTTTAGTGACCAAATAAATACACAACATACACTGAGAACATGCGGAAGGGAAATAGATTAGCATGAATTCATATATAGACAAGTCTAAATGGAGACATCGGCATTCAGCCAAATCTCAAAAGCACATTTGTGAAAAATACATTTTGACCATAATAGCATTAGAGTTATACGTTCTGTTTTCAAAGAGGCTTTTGGCTTGTGGTGAATGCATATACAGAGTACTTCAACAGTAAAAGTTAAAATAACATCTTTTATGTCACGTTGTGTCCACAGAACTTGTCGTCTGCTATCAGCCTGGAAGCGTATGAAGCCCCCGCTGGCCTCGATGTGTCCTACCAGTCCCACTGTGTCCCGGGGCCACAAGAAGCCCCCTGGCAGACAAAGGGCTTGTGTGAGAATGTCAAGATCAACGAACAGGTTTGATAGTTGAACAAAAGGGTTTTAATTTTTTTATTTTACCATGCAAAAAAAAATATGTTTTTCTGGTTCTTGTCACCTTTGCACAGGTTTGATAGTTGAACAAAAGGGTTTTAATTTTTTTATTTTACCATGCAAAAAAAATTATGTTTTTCTGGTTCTTGTCACCTTTGCACAGGTTTGATAGTTGAACAAAAGGGTTTTAATTTTTTTATTTTACCATGCAAAAAAAATTATGTTTTTCTGGTTCTTGTCACCTTTGCTTTGTACTCTAAATAGCGGCTGAAACTTTTTGTTAGAGAAAAAAATTAAGACTCTTTATGTTTAAGGATGACAGGGAAACTCCTCCTTTATATGCATGAAGTGGGTTCTCAAGATTACATATTTATGTGATTGTTAACAACTCAATTACCTTTAGGTAAACTTCACTTTGAGGCTAAACATCTCAGAATGTCTTAAAGAAAAGAAGAGCTTTTACTTCAAAGTGCAGGGCATTACAGAGATCCTGAAAGTCTCTGTGAAAACCCTGTGTGACTGTGATTGCCGTAATAGCAAGGAGTCTTCCCAAGACTGCAACAACAAAGGAAAACTCACCTGCGGCGTCTGCAGGTAAGATGTGACAACTTCCAGGTATTACCTGATAAGTAGAGGTGGGGCATGTGGCTTCACTACAGGAGCAGTGTACAATAAATAAAGACATCGTTTGTACTTCATGTTTCGATTAAAATGTAGTTTTTACAGTAACCTCAAAAATCTTTGTCTGATTACAATTGAATATCCAAAAGTGTTGACAGCCACAGTGACCTTTGATGTAATGTGTATGGCTCTTAGCTGCAACAAGGGCTACCTAGGTCAAAAGTGTGAGTGTGAGCAGCAGACGGATGTGACCTCCGTCGATGCATCCTGTCGCCAAGACAACTCCTCTCAGCTCTGTAGTGGACATGGCAGGTGTGAGTGTGGCAAGTGTAAATGCCAGGGTAGCCACCACGGGGAGTTCTGCCAGTGTGACAACACCAACTGTCCCAGACACGACAACTCGCTGTGTGGCGGTAAGTTAGAGTATTGGTCGGCATAGCTACTCATGTAGCTCAAGAACTGTGTGTTTGTACGATAGCACATGCCCCATTGGTTGTGTTGGTAACATATTGTGTTCTTAAGGCCACGGGAAGTGTAACTGTGGAAAGTGTGAGTGTGAGGAGAACTACAAGGACGACGCATGCCAATGCTCCACCCTCACAGACCAGTGTGTTACAAATGGGCAAAAAATATGCAACATGCAGGGAACATGCGAGTGCAACAAGTGCCACTGCAAACCAGACTTCAGCGGTGCTGACTGCTCTACAATCTTAAATGCTTGCCAAAAGTACAAGTGAGTATCTTCCTAGGGAAGTAGCAGACGACTGGTAAATGTCAGGTCAGCTCCAATGAAGCAAATAACTAGTTGAAATTCAACTCTACTTATGCATGCTTGTTTTAATCTGTTTGATCAGGGAATGTGTGAGCTGTGAATTAAGAAATGACCATACAATGAACTGCAGTGTGACGTGTGGCTCAGTGAACCCAACCCGAGTCGATAACTCGGAGGACTTTCCTTGCAGCACTGACACGGCTACGTATGAAGTGGTCTCCTCTGAAGGAAACATCTTGGTCTATTACAGAGAGATACCCAGTGAGAGTTCCAGCTAATTTCCAAATCCTGGCTGATTTCTTTGTTGTTATGCATATACTTTATTTTGAATGTTAATGTTGATCTGTTTGAAGTCAAACTTTTTCTTACGCTTTACTGTATGTAAGCATGATCATAGCTGAAACTTCTAAACATTTTGGCAGAGTCTATTGACAAGACCTATGTGATCATCGGAAGCTCTGTGTCCAGCATCATCTTCATTGGGATCGCTGTAATCCTGGTAAGCCGACTGTTACTGGAACTGCACTACCGCAGAGAGTATCACAACTTCCTCAAATCCCAGAAAGAAACGGACTGGAAAGATGTAAGTTAACATGTTTTTTTTATTGTTTATTTTTTTGTCAAATTGTAAGACAAGAATACAGGTATTATCATGTGTATTATATAACCCAATGTAGCCAATTGTAAAACCTTTTATAACCTCGCCATTATACACTTTTTGTTTCAGACGCACAATCCATTGTTCCAGGATGCAACAACTACTGTTATGAATCCAATGCACGAAGCCTAAAACAGGAAAGACCACTGTTTTTGGCCAGAGACAGTATTATAGGGAGAGACTTCATAGCAATTCATAATTTTCCTAATAGCTAATTGCAAGTCTTCATTTTTATAACTGCTTTTGTAAAATATCATAACTATTTTTCTGACTTTTTTACAAAATTATTCTGTTTAGATGTGGCATTCTTGTGGATTCATACAAATTAAGTATGCTATTTTCCGTGCTGTTAAATAAAAGGTGGGAACATTTTCCCTCAATGTTCACGTACTGTTGACACACTGTTCAATCTTAGCCCTTAGTTACAGAGGCCATGTTTGTCAATATTAATTATCCAAATTAATTATTAAAGCTGCTAGAGCAGGCCTGGGCAATTATTTTTCATTGAGGGCCACATCACAAAAAAAATTGGCCATCGCGGGCCAGAGTCATACTTGTACATCATGCTTATGACTGTTGACAGATTTATCTGCTGTAAATCATGTCCAGATATGCTACTTATTTTACTAGCAGCTAGAGGCAGTTCCTATAGTAGGTTATTTTGGCGACCCCTACCTTTTGCTTGGTGTAATTATATTCCCTAACCGTAGTGAAGAAGTGCTAGATGCTCGCAGTCACTGAATATAGCTCCACCAACGACTAAATTCCAAGTATGGGCATCTCTTCCTGATTTAGTGGCGCTCTTCCTTGTGCCATAAAGCAATTTGTCACAGTTTTGCGGGAGATAGTTCCTGGTGGCTGTCGAAATGAGTGTTGTCACTCATGAGTGTCACAAAATGAGTGACTTAAAGGGGACTGATCTGTACCGCTTTTTTCCCATTCTCCCATAGACATTACAATGTGCTATCAGAAGTAATGTGTTAATAATACGTTATAAATATAAAATAGTTGCCTATAGTTGCTTTAACTGACTCACTTTTATGTGTTCCTAACCACATAGGAATCCCCCTAGCACGTGAACATGTTTTTCTTGTTTAGTGGAATCAGATTTGTTGCCAAGTAGGTTAACACATATGGAATGTATAGGTGCTAGATGACTGCTTGATTTCTAGTCATAGAAAAGGAAAACGCAGAAAGGTCGCTTTATGATTTGTCTGACTGACAAGCTGTCAATTATCTCACCGTGTCCTATGACATAGACTGGTGCCTTGGTTTTTTGTAGTCAAGAAGCAAATACTTCAAATAAGTCTACAACTACATCAAATAAGTCTCTTAAAATATTTAATTAGATTTTTCAGTGCCTTGCCTGATCTAGGAACTCATCGGACAAACACTTGTTTCACTCCGAATGCGTTTGCCAGCGAGAACGGGTATGAGAAAGGAAGTGCACCCGGATTGGCTACAAAACATATTTCAAAAACTCTGCGCGGGGTACCTGTGTCGTGTGTTGCTGCTGTCAACTTGATTTGATCAATTAATGTAATTTATAGAAATACACATTAACATTCGATAACTACAGTTGAAAATTAAGCATGAATAATATTTAAAAGTAGATTCCTGTTACCTTGTCAACACCAGTTTATCACAAAGCCTGGGATATATTTCCGTAAGAAAACCGTTAGCAAAATAGCTAGTGTTACGTGTTAGCCTAGCTGCCATATTCTTTTTTACTATCTAGGATTAGATTAAGTATGATATGATAGCTAATTAAATATTTAGAATAACTCTGTAAATACTAACTCAACGTGTCTTTTACAGGTAATAAAAATGAAGTGCACAAAGGTTGAAGAGTACATCAAACGGACAGCGTGTCCTAAGAATACTGGTATTCTACTTGAAGAACTAGAGGTGAGCATTAACATTAGTCTGCAAGGTACAAACCTCTCGCTCTGGACCTAGTAACGATACTAATGGTGCTGCCCCGCTAGATTGAATATGTTACCAGTTAAACAGTCCAGTTGTAAACTACTTCTGTAGTAGTGTTAAGTGTTTCTTTGATGAATTGGAACTTCAAAGCTTGATTTTTTTCCCCCCAGCAATACCTGAGAAGTGGACCTGGGCCTCAGGGTCGCATACTGTGTGACAGAATCATCAGGGCCTGTAACCATCAACTTGGAGTTGGACATCCAGAGAGTCACCATGTTGACCTCCTGGCAAAGCTGGTGGAGCTGGCCCTTAAAGGATATGATACTTCGGTGGAGCTTGTGTCTCAGAGCAGCCCTCTATACATGGAGAAGATCCTTTTTCATATTGTAAAGAAGCTGGGCTCTCTGGGACTGCACTGTCCCTGTAGCCACTTGGGAAGTTTGCTTTACAATAGGCTCGCTACAGCTTCACAGGTACAGAGTGAATGTAAAAATATTTTCACATTTTCTCTTTGAAAAAGTCGTTATCACCTTCATATTGTTTTTCTATTTTCTGTGCATTCCAAAGGCTTTAGACTACAGTGTGCTGGTGCGGAGCTGCTTTGCTGTGTTGTGGAGTGGATTGTCCCCAACTCAAGATGGCTGTGCCCCAATCCCCAAGGACAAGCTCCACCGCCAGATGCAAGCTCTGAGCTTCCTGCTGCTATTAGACAGGGAGACCACATCACCCATGTCTTTCTCGAAAGTCCCCATGTACGCAGAGGACGCCCTGACTGAGTTTGAGCAGGGCTGTGGGACGTTTACAGAGAAAGACGCATCCTTCCTTCTACATGAGACATTTTCTCACATGGACACTATTTGTGCTAGGGGACAAGATGGAGCAGGTGACCGGGAGTCTACGGGGCAGCCTTGCTTACCTGCACTATCTGAGGTGGTGCTGGTCATTGTCAAGCATCTTTGTAAGGCAGGCTACTGGACAGTAGCCTTAAATCTAATAGATAGGGCCAAGAGCAGACTCAAGGGTTCACTCAGTCCAGTTCTGGTCCTAGGCAGGTGGGCGGTCAACGTTCACCGTTCCATAAGTTCCGGGGAGGGTTGTGGCGAGGCCCTCAGAGAGTGTGCTCGGGCCCTTCGATCTCTGCCCGCCGATCTGGGGGAACGGAAGGCTCACGCCGTGCTGGAAGGTTGCAGTCTGGTAGTGTGGGCTGTGGAGGCAGGACAGAGTAGAGGCATGAGTGGGGCCGTGCTCCTAGCCTGGTTCTCATTTCTCGAGGAGCATCAAGAACTTATACAAAAGACACTGCAGAGGGTTAGTTTTTTTTTGACACAGTAAAACAATTTCTACCAATTTCAATGAGTGTTTTCCCATGTAAGTTGTGTATCTTTTCAGAATTTGGAATCGCAATCTGAGGAGAGCCGACTTCAGCAGGCGCTTTGTTTCAGCATGTACCAAGGCTTTGTGTTTGCCTATGAGAGCCTGTTGGCATCCCAGGTAAGGGAGCTCTCTGGTTGTATACGAAGACTGGTTTAGCATTGAAGACTTGGCTGTGCATTGTCCACTGTAATGTAAAGGCATTTAGCCTCCAGGGTTCTGATCCACCATGTGATGGTTTTCTTTCTTAGCTGGAGAACAGCGAGACTCTAGAGAGAGTGTTACTGTACTGCCAGGCCACTGTCGGCCGCATGATGACGGCGCTGCGCAAACTGCCCACTGATAACATTCTCCTCAAAGCAGGTCATATTTTACTCTGCTGTTTCCTTAAACATTTAAAAATTTCCACTGAAAAGTCATGGCTGGCTATTGCCCTCTATGAGCAAAATGTCTTCTAATCGGACTTGTCAATTCAATAGTGTGTGCGTGCGCGCGCTCTCCTTCCTCTCTGTAGTCCCTGCGGTGAGTAACCTTGTGTGTGGTCTGTACAACCGCCGTCTTTATGACCAGGCCTTCACCTTGGCAGAGATCCTCTGTCGGGAGTTACGCAAAAACACTTCAGCCTCTCTCACCGTGGACAGGGTAAGCTGGGTGTATGTGCAAACACATTTTCATTTACTTTCTTTTAGATAGTAAGGTTGTTTGGTGCTTTGAAGTTTGGCATAAAGTTAAAGATAAGAAAGTTGTAATTAGGACATCCTTGTCAAATGTTTTTTGTGACAACGTTTGCTCTTCCAGTTGAGCCGTGCCTTCATGCTGGCGGTGCAGAGCTCTCGGCGGGGTGGCCAGCTGGATCGTGCACTGGACTGGGTCATCCTGTGGCTGCAGGCCCTCGGTGACAGCATCACAGCTCACATGACGGAGCCCGTCTCTTTGTGGGCTAAGATCAAGGCAGATGCAGCGCGGGCTGGGCAGGAAGACTCACGACTCAGGCATGTTGGTGTACAACGCCGTGGAGAATGGAGACGGGTCTGTGCCTTGGTGGTGAGCTCTGAGGTTAATGTGTGACTAACTGTCGGGCTGTCCTTCGCCTTCTGTCAGGACTCTCCAGGACGGCTTTGGGTCCGAGGTCCCGGACGAGGGCGTGATGCTGCTGCTTCTGGACGAGGAGCTGCGCGCCTACAGGGAGGTGGTCGGGGACACCTACCAGGAGCGCTTCAACACCCTCTGCGACCTGCTGGACCTCTGCCACGAGGAGAGCACTCACACGCACCTACGCGCCGTCTACCTCTGTGAGATGGCCCAGGTCGTGTGCTTCCAGGACTTCAGCGAGCAGACGGACTGGTAGGACTCCTGTTTCTCCCGCCGTCTCTGAAGTCAAATAGGAAGTCGTTTGACATGTCGTTGTCACCCCCCCCCCCCCCCCCCCCCCCCAACATGTCAGGTGCTCACTTTCAGTTGGTTTTTCTCTCTTTTCAATGGTTGTGTGCTCGGCAGCTCGGCCGTTGATTTTACCCACGAGGCTCTGCGGCTGCTGGAGAAGGAGCCAGAGACGGCGGAGAACGCGGACAGGTTGAAGGACGACAAGGCCCACGTCTTACTGTGGCAGTACATCTGCACCTTGGAGAAGACCCTGCAGGAGGTGTGTGGTGCCTGACTGGTAACATCGCACACTTTGTCCCCCCCCACACACACACGTGTGTGTGTGTGTGTGTGTGTGTTGTCTACCCACACTTTTTATGATGGGAAAGGCCGTACACTTTTGTATGTTTATTGACGGACTGTGAATGCATTTACCCATGGCTAGGCCACGGAAAAAGACAAGAAGCTGCAGGAGTTGCGTGAGCAGACGGTGGACGTTGTCAACCCCGTGGGCACCAACGACCTGGACTATGAGGACAAGCAGAAGCAGCAGAGCAGCCACATGGTGTACGAGGGCCTGGAGTTCAACCTGGCAGTAGAGAGCCGTAAGAAGATGCCCCCTCCCACTCACACCCCTGTTGCTCTCAAAGGGTTCAGCATGCTTTCTGTGTGCTCTCTGTGTAACGTTTAAAGAGACCTTTGAAAGTTAGCCGGTATATATTTTTCTGAATGTGTTTCCAGAGCTGTTCAAGCCTCTGGACAGGGCTCTGAGAGAATGGGCTGCTCTGCTCAAGACAGGAGAGCTTCCTGCTGTCAGGAACGCCAAACAAACCGTCGTCTCCTTAACTCTCACTGCTGCCCTCTACAAACTCATGGGAAAGGTGAGAACTCTGATAAAAAGACAAATGTATTTATTCAGTTATTTATTTTGATTGCAAAACATGTTTACCTCTTCACACAGACGCCAAATATTAGGTAGACATAAAGGAAACTGTTGTATCCATCTAATACATTTAATGTAAAAATACCTGTCTTTATTATTTGTCATAGCATTTGAGATTGCGGTGCCAACACAAACACATGCACTTATTTTTTATTTTAAATGCATTCGGGGCTGGACTCTGACTAAAGGTCAGATTTAAGGACCCTAACCTCACTGACCTAGTACACTTAATAGTTCAAATACAAACTGTTGATCTCCCCCTCTCAGCCTCTTCAGGCACTGGAGGCATACAAGCTGGCGACTGGTCTCTCTCGTTGCCTTGGAGATGCCCGGAGCGGTGCCACCTCTCTGTGCCACTCTGCCAAGTTGCTGCTAGAACTGGGGGCCCCTGACCTGGCTCAGGTAAAAATGTCCTTCAGCTTCACAGCAGTCTGTGCTTGTTTGGTTTCTGCCTGTGATCATCAGAGAATTCAGAAATCAGTCTTCACGATGGACCATGGTTAGAGATGATGCAAGAATAACTGTCCTAAAGAGCGCAATCTTGTAATGTTTCAGGCTCAGCTGGAGCAAGCAGAGCAGATTCTCGCCTCTGAGAGCAAATCTGAAGGACCTACCACAATGTCTGTGCTGGCCATTCTCCTGAGAGCTCAGCACTGTTACAGCATGGGACAGGTAACCCCCACACCCCCTTCTGAATGTATGCGCTGTGCGCCCGCTGTCAACTAACATGCAGAGTCGCCCGTCTATCCCCGCCTATACCACTGCAAAACATAAGACAATCATTAAAGACAGCAACAAAAAGAAGTGACCCGTTAGAGATGAACCGCCATGTCGTCTTCGTCTGCAGGTGGAGCGAGGCGTGCCGTACCTGTGCGAGGTGCTCAGGGAGATGGAGGAGCCGAAGCAGTCTAAGAGCTGGTACCTGCTGCACGCCCGTGTGCTCCAGACCTGCAGCGCCTACCTCAGCCTTGACACCGCCTTGCTGCCCGAGGAGCTACGCCAGCGCATTACCCTGCATGGTCTGTCCCCCGGCCGGCCATTTCTGTGCATTTGACTGATAGAATTATACACAGGGTTGCAGCTTCTGGACGTGTGTTTTTTTTGTTGGTTGCATTTCAAGTCTTCATGTTTGTGGTTTTCAGGCCTGAAGAGCTCTGACGCTGCCCTGTATAAGAGCCTGAAGCTCCTCTGCAGCCTGCTGGTCACTCTGGTGGGGAATGGCCTGTACGGAGCGCACAGCAGCAGTGCAGAGTCGCGCTTCATTGACCAAGGTAGGGCTGTCTGCCAGGCTAGGTCATTTATACCATGTGGTGAACCTTTTGGCCTCGGTGTGTCTGCATAGCAACAACCGCTCGGTCTGCTGCTGTCTGCACAGGGGAGAACCTGGTGTTGAAGTGGCAGGTGCTGTCAGAGGTGCTAGGCTGCTCTGTGAAGATGGTGGCTGTGAGGAGCAGCAGTGGGGCCGTCCACGAGGCTAAGCTGCAGTGTCTGGAGGCCCTCAAACTGGCCACCAAGCTGCAGGCTCTCAGCCAGTACGTACCCATTGCTGGAGCTGCTTTTAATGAAAAAACATTGGATCTTGTTAATTTTAGCGTTTTTTTTTGTGTTGGTGAATGTTTGTTTTCGATGTTGCCCTAAGCCATGTGTAAGTCGTGCTGCTTGTGTTTGTGTAGATGTGCTGAGCTGCTGGTGGTGAAGGCTGAGCTGGAGCTGATGAAGGGCGAGAGGGAGGAGTGCGGCTTTGACCTGGAAAAAGTCCGGAACCTGCTGGAACTCTGCACTGGTCAGTTAGCCGCCCCAAACTTGTCTTTTTCATTTTATTTGAAGGGTATATTAGCTTTGGGGTTTCTCACATAAACTAGTAAAGGACACTTTGGGGGCCACAGGTAAACGTTTTTTATTTCTTCTTCTTTAGACTATTCCAATCCAGAGCAGAAGGCTGAGGTAAAAATCAAACCCAGAAAGGGGCGTCCAGCCCCGAAGGCAGAGTCCCCTGACCCCAGTCCTGACGAGGAGCGTAAGGACTTCCTGAGCACCAGATGGTTCCCCAAAGAGGCCATTGAGAGGGACCAGGCCAGCTCCCCTCCCCTGAAAGCTCGGCCCTGCCGCTGGCTCTCCTGCCTTGGCCATACGGCTGACTGCCAGTGCCCGTGCTGCTCAGAGCCCAGCCTGGGACGGGTCACTGCGCGCTGGGCTGCCACCCAGGCCGAACTCGCCTTCCAGCTGGGCCCCACAGAGGCCGGGAGCAGCCAGAAGCTCCACCTGACTGCGCTGTCGCGCTGCAAAGGTGTTACCGCCAAATTCGCAGCGAAACTTGCGAAGCTTTCTCTCCCATGCCCTGCTAAAGGCTTCCCCAAGCCCTGCCTGCTGCAGGACGTGATGGGCCGCGTGTACCTGGGCATGGCCCTCTCTGGGCTGGATCCACGGCTGGACAAGGCCCAGGGCACATGGAAGGTTCTGGAGGCTGGCCTGGCATTCTTGGCCTCCAAGGCCTCCCCGGAGCTGCAGCCTCTTAAGGCTGGCCTGCTGACTGCCAAAGCCCTGGCCTCCTGGCTGGCTCTGGCTGCCCTGAGAGACTGCCCTCCTGAGAAACTCTTCTCCACTGCTTGGACCTGGAACCCGCCCAAGGGCTCTGTGGAGCTGGACTCCAGGCCCAGAACACCGGTACCTACAGCCTCAGCCACTCAGAGCCTAGAGCCCCTAGGCACGGCCAAGAAGAAGGAAGCTAAGAAAGCCAAAGACATGATTCCTAAGATCAAAATACCCAGCTCCGTCGTCAAGGGCAAATGTCTGGCCCCTAAAACGCCAGTTGCAGCCAGATGGCCTAAAGACAAGCTGTTTGTGGGGGCACCAGCTGCGTTTGACTTTGACACCGAGGTGCCTACCGTTGCCTGCACACCTGTCCAGAGAGTTAGTGCTACCCCCTCTGCGTCGAGAAGCGCGGCCAGGGGCGCCCCCAAGCTGCAGTTTCAAATCTACGAGGAGTCGTCCCCGGCTCAAGCCAAACCCCAGCCTGTGCCGGCTGCACCCAAGCGCACAAAGAAGTTCCGCTTTAAGGTATTCAAAGGCCAGTCTGCACAGGAAAGGCTCGACGTTTCCTAGGAGATCCTTGTTTATGTTAGTGTGTGATTCATTCATTTATGTTTCTTTCTGTCTCCCTGTTTGTTCTCTCACGACAGGTGGAGTTCAGCGATGAGAGCGACTCGGAGGCTAATCCCCCGGCTGGGCCTCCGGAGAAAACGGACGCCTCTAAAAAGCGCACCGCTACCACCAGGACGGCCAGGGCCCCCAAGAACCCCCCGGCGCGCCCCGCGGAGACAGCCCCGCCCCAGAGGTCAACCAGGGCCAAGAAGAGCACCGTGCTCCCCCGGTCCAGTACCTCCTCCGAGGGGGAGGGCTCCGCTGTGACCCCAGCAGCAGCCCGGAGAGGCCGAGCCCGGAGGCAGCCTGCCGGCAGTGAGGCTGGGAGCTGGGAGGAGCCGGAGAAGATGAGGACCATTGAAGAAGAGATGGACGGGATTCTGAACATGAGCATCGAGCAGCTGAGGGCCTCCGACACGGAGACTGATGACCACACTGCGTCTAGTAAGATGGTGCACTTTTGGTGTGGCTTTGTACTTTACAGAGCCCGTTGTCACTGTTGGCAGTGTTGTTTTTTACTATCCAGTGTTGATGTAGCTGTTGTAATTGCAGACAATGACTTTGAGGTGCTGCGACGGGACCTGTGTGGAGACGTGGACAGAGAGCACCTGTGTGAGCTGAGGCCTGGAGGGCAGCCTGGAGGGAGTCTGCAGGCCCACCTCTCTCATCCCAGCACGGGGCCAGGTGAGTTCCTCCTCTGGCTTTGGCTGCACGGTCATTGGGCTCCACTGGCCTATCTCGCTGACGTACCAGCACAAAACATGAGGCCAACCTTCTTACCTCTCTGTTCCCTGTCCAGACGGTCTCTCTGTGGAGGCGGTGTGCTCTCTGCTGCGCTCTGCCTGGCTGACCCTGCAGCACTTCCCCCTGCCCGCCCTCTACCCCCGGCTCTGTGGCCTCCTGGCCCTGACCCTGGGGCAGAGCGAGCCAGTCACCACCGCCATGCTCCACGCTCAGTCCCTCGGGGTCACCAGCCGCCATCAGATGATCCGCCACCTTGACAATCGCCTCAAGTGAGTGTTTCTCTACCCGGCCCTGTTCCCGTGCACCCTGCCCTGAGACAGCCCTGAGTCCCCTCTCCTGTTATGTTGCTCCTACAGGAAGCTGAAGAAGGGCTCCAGTGAGTTGGCAGATCGGCTGGGCAGTTTGAGTCTGGAGGAGCCCTCAGCGGAGGCCGGAGGCGCGCTGGAACGCAGACTGGCTCAGCTGGAGGGCGTCTTCTCCTTCTCCACCGCAAACCCCGCCGCCTTTCCCCAGCACCACTGCCAACAGTTCACACAACAAATTCAACAGCTCCCCTTAGGTATTGCGAAGGAAAAAAAAAAATACACACTTTTTATAGTCAATTGGTGATGCAGTGTTGAGTGTGAGCGTTTAGTTGCGCGCTGCCCTTGAAACGCATAGCTTCCTGGTGGCTGTGTGGTGGTGTGACTGTGTTCTGCCTGGGCTCCTAATCCCCCTGGTCCTCCTCTACAGGGCTGACGGTGTGCGTGCTCTCTGTGCTGGGCGTGCAGCCCGGGGAGGTGGGGGACACTGTGCTGCTCACCCGCCTGGAGAGGGGATCTGCTCCGGTCACCGTGCACGTCCCCACTGCCCAGCGAAAGGTAATACAGAAATGCCCTCGGCATGCACACTGAACTCTCCACCAAGAGGATCTGTTTGTGAGGGATTTAACACACATTCTGATTGACCACACATTTCTCTCTCTCCCGAAGCACCCGGTCAGCTGGCTGGTCCAGGAGATGGACAGCGTGATCAAGCAGCAGAAGGTGGTGAGCTGTGTGTCGGAGAAGGCCAAGTGGTGGGAGGGCCGCAGGGCTCTGGACGCCCGGGTCGAGGTAAGAGACGAGCGAGGAGACGCAAACATCAGAACGCAGGAGGGGGGCGGCCGGCAAGCCCCTCTAGAAGACATAGCCTTGTTGGGGAAAAAGACTGATGGCTGCTTGTGTCCCCCTTTCTTCTTCTTCATCTCTCTCAGCGGCTGTTGGAGGAGATGGAAGGAATCCTGGGCTGCTGGCGGGGGCTTCTTCTGCCCCCATCGGCTGACCCAGGACTCTCTAAGCAGACTACACGCCTACACAAAACCATGAGAACCTGGGGACTGAAGACTTCTGAGGAGATGCTCAAGGTGTGTGTGTGTGTGTGTGTGTGTGTGTGTGTGTGTGTGTGTGTGTGTGTGTGTGTGTGTGTGTGTGTGTGCATGACTGCATGACTGCAATACTGCTGAAAATAAGATAGAATACAGTGAAATGTAATTCCTTTGAATAGAAGCTGAGCATTGCTTTCACTGCAGGCTGTGCTTTCCGCCTCGCTCTCGCAAGAAGACCTGCTGCGGTTTGCATTGGGAGTGTGTCCGGAGCGGAGCCAGGAGTGTGTGGAGCTGCTGCAGTCTGCTGCTTCTGAGCTGGCAGACAGGGCTGAGCCAGCGGGCCACCTAGTGCTGGTCCTCGACAAGGTCGAGCAGTATAAAACACACAAACACATGTTTTCACTCTCCAACTACCTACCTACCACCAATGAGTCTAGTGCACAAAGGCGTTTAAGTTGCAGTTATTTTATGGAGCATTGGGTGTGGCTTTGGAAATCAGGAGCCACAAAGGCAGAGATAGCAACTTAATTGGTTCTTCATGTCTCCACAGTACCTTCAGAAATTGCCATGGGAGAGTATTTCCTGCTTAAGACATCGTTCTGTCACCCGAATGCCTTCTTTACACTCAGTGCTGAGTCACTGTCTTCTGAAAGAGGTGAGTCTTTGTATTCTCACAGGCTTTTAGACTAACAAATCTATGTTTGTAAATTACTTTTCCATTTTCTTTCATGACAAAAGTGTTTGTTGTAACTTCAAAACCAATGCATTCTGTGTATTCTTCTATTCCCTCAGTCTGACCCTGGGTGCGTTCTAAATCGAGGCGTGAGCACTAAGCATGTGTTTTACGTGCTTGACCCAGATGCAAACTTGGGTGACACACAGGACAGGTTTAAGGACTGGTTCAGCAGGTGAGCCCAGTTGCATTAGAAAACCAAAAGGGATTCAGACTCATGATAGAGAATTTTGAAACGTCACAGAACTAAATTAATGAAAAAGCTTGCTGAGGGAAGTATAAAGCAGTGCAGGCACTTGCGTTGGTTGGCGAGGCTAACTTAGCCTGCCAGAGTCTGACTCATGGTGGTACGTCAAACAGTGATACTATGATACTAACCGCTTTAAAGTGTTAGTAAGTGAAACACACAATAAAACACATGGTCTCTAACTTAGACAGATAACTGAACAATTAAAACATGCCTTGTATTCCTTATATTTCACTATCAGATGTCCCATTTCATCAGTGTCTTACTGCCAGTGCTGTTGTTGCTCCCACTCTCTTGAATGGTCTTCCCTTTTAAGAAAAATGCAGCTGGTGACTGAAGCACATGCAATCTGACGCACATGCAATCTGAAGCACATGCAGTCTGAAGCACATGCAATGTTTCTCAATTTTTTTTGTTTTATTTTTATTTATTTTTGTCTTATTGTATTACTGGCTTTCCATTTGTATAAATGTTGTCTTTTGTTTCAATAGTTATTACATACATCAGTCCATTTGAAAGGTGCTTTGTGTATAAAGTTCACATTACATTACATTCTAGAATTAAAATGAATGCTCCCCGCTCTGTTCATTGTGATCCCTCTGTCTATTTAAAGTAAGCAAGACTGGCATGGTGTGTGTGGAGCTGCCCCTGACTCCTCTAAACTACAGGAGGCCGTGGCTGTCAAGGATCTTTACATGTGAGTATAGGCTGGGCTTATGACGCATGAACGCAGGAACGTTTTGTTGTATTTTAAGCAAATTGGCTTTCTCTATTTGTATAGTTATGTGGGTCATGGTGCAGGAGCACGATTTCTGGATGGCCAAAAGGTTCTAAAGCAGGAGATGAGAGCTGCTTCTCTGCTCTTTGGCTGCAGCAGTGCCGCTCTTGCTGTGCGTGGAGAGCTTGAGGGGGCAGGCATCATTCTACACTACCTGATGGCTGGCTGGTAAGATGGACATGGGTAACAAACAAAGCAAATATCGTTTGTTACTTTGTTACATTCAGTCTTTGTTTTGATATTAATTATAACTTGTTCTCATGTTCTTTGATGTAGCCCTTTAGTCCTGGGGAACCTTTGGGACGTGACAGACCGGGACATAGACCGTTTCACCAAAGCACTACTAGAGTCTTGGCTATCAGCTGATCCGGGAGCTGCCCTTCTAGATCACATGGCCTCTTCTCGCCAAGCCACGCACCTCAAACACCTTATAGGGGCTGCACCTGTGGTCTATGGCCTTCCTATCCACCTGCAATAGAAAAAGACAATGCATGGCAAAAGCTGAATCTCTGTATTTTGCCATTCTGAAAAAAAGTCCAACCGCAATCTTTTTAAATTTTTTCGAAGCCTGTATTTTTTTGCCTTATTTAATTAACAAATGAACATTTTATGAACTTTGTCTTTTGGATATATCAATTGTTTTCATTGAAATTGCACATTGATATATATTTTTGAATAAACGTATTTTAAAACAGCATATTTCATTATTTTGAAATAATTAAAAGACATATTTCTTAAATGTCCATAGGTCTGAATATTTAAGTGTAATGTTAATATTTCCATAAAAATCTAATTGCACCTTCTTTGACTTGCCTCCTTTGGGACTACAAAGTGACTGCTCATTTAACCTGGAAATACGTCACGTTATATCCGGTGTCGTTCCGAGTCTCAACATGGCAGTGAATCTTACCGAGCTGTCCCTTCCTCAATTGGAAGGGTTGAAAACCCAACTAGAGCAAGTAATTAACATTTGGTCTTAAGTTGTATTTGTGTATAAAATGTGCTAATATAAGCACATAAAGCAACTATTGGTTTTGCAATCAAAATACATTGTAATGTAAACAGCGAAGTGGCTAACGGTACTAGCGATAAATGCCATGCATCGGTCGTGTTTCAGCAAATCTTGCTAGCCTAACGACGTTAATGTACTTAGCCGACATTATCATTTTTTTTAAATTAACTCTTAATATCTAATATCAATATTATACCCTAGTGATGATTTGTTTGCTATTATTTTATTTCAATTAACAGGAAACTGAGTTCTTGACATCCTCAATAACTCAGCTCAAAGTGGTCCAGACTAAATATTTAGAAGCAAAGGATAGTTTAAATGTTCTCAACAAAAATAATGAAGGTAGGTCGTGGATTTATCAAGCTTATTACTGATAATTGAGTAATTGAGACTTGTCTGAACTTGGGTAGCTTCATTACAATGGCATGTTTCCATTTTATTTTTCATTTATTCATAAATAATTTCGCCATTGTCCATAGTCTGACAAAACTCTCTAAAGTTAATTAATTGGTATTTACCTATTGTCTCCCCCTTTTTTTTCTTCAGGAAAAGAATTGCTAGTGCCACTCACCAGCTCTGTATCCTTACATTTAATATTGAAAACTTGGTGCCTGCACGCATCACTGCTTCCACTCATCAGCAAGGAAATTATCAGTGCTAGACCACGTTATATATATTATATATACATTTTTTTAAAATATATGCAATTATGCATGCACTGTTTGTGTTGTATGGGAAACGATGACTCAATGACAGTGTCTGTCCTTCACTAGGCTTTTACTATGATTACAATCAGACAACCAGCATTGTACTTTAGAATACGGCTATAAAAATGATGTCTCACTGATCACCCAGTGTCCAGGCATAACAGTATGCCAAACATTTTCATAGCCAAATACAAGTTGTGTCCTCTTCGCCACACTGAAAAATGGCCTGCTTAGAAGTGTTTGGCGTCCTGATGTGGTGCAACTTATCCAACTCAGCCTTCGACAAAATTTATGAATATAGTGACTTACTTACCTATTTTATAATATTTTGTAGCATGATCTATTGCGGCTTTTGGTGTCCAAATGCTTTATTTTATCAGATAGGTATGTAGGTTGTGTCCTTAACGCCATCTGATCTCAGATGTATGTTCCTGGAACACTAAATGATGTTGAACATGTATTAGTGGATGTTGGGACAGGATACTATGTTGAAAAGGTAGACTTGTCATCCTAATACATTCTATACCTTTCATTATGATAGAAAAGTGAGTTTATATATTGTGCCACTGTGTAGTTTGTGACCCTGGTTTCTTCTAACTCTGTAGAAAGTTGTTGATTCAAAGGAATTCTTCAAACGCAAAATCGATTTCCTCACTAAGCAAATTGAGAAGATTCAACCAGCTTTACAAGAAAAGCATGGGATGAAACAAGGTATGTCTTTTTACTTTCTCTCTTTCTGGACGTTTCTCTCCTTACCAGAAACATTTTCAGGTTTTTGGGAAAAAAATGATTTGCATAGTGAATGATTTTTATTCCCAACAGCTGTAATTGAGGTGATGAATATAAAAATCCAGCAACATCACAGTCAACAGGCATCACAGTCGGGGACCACCAAGGCCTAATGAGTTCATGCTGCTATGGCTGCTTATTATATGAAGACTTCTGGATCGTGGCCTTGTATACTGCATGGGAAATACATAACACAATTGCAATGCAAATAGAGCTTCATGGGAAGCACTGATGAAGATTCATTTAAACAATGGTGCATAAAGTAACTTATGGGATGTGTTTGTCACCTACCCTCTTTAAAAAGAAAATGTAACAGGTAACCTGTCAATCCTTGTGTAGTTTGAATCAGTATGCTAATAGTATGCATAACCAGTTGCATTGTATTACCCATTCACATTTTGTTATTGCAGCCTAAACATAAATAAATACGTTTTTGACAACAATGTTTTGGTTAGTTTAACCAGTCCTTTCTTTCAAATAAGATGGCTTTCATTGCTTCTGTTATGCAAATTGAAATACAAAATATTTTTGTATCCAGATTGTAAGCCTATATATAAAAAATCTCCCGGAAACCCAGGTCTGCTAAGAAAATAAAACGTCACCACTTTAAATAGGAGACACGAGATCTTTGTCTATTTAAATTATTATTCTTGCGCCAACCACTGTTGCATTGGACAGCATGTCAGAGCAGAGGAATGTTCGGAACACGAACTTAGATCTTCATTTGTAAATTCGGAGGCTTACCCTTCGTGGTTTTCAGCATAGATGTGAAAAACGACGGTAAAGACCATGGTTTGCTTTTCGTTTCGACACGTCACCGGTGAAAATCAATTTCGTGTTGTTCAATGTTCGCGTTTTATTTGAAACGAATACTTCTCCAATATCTCCGTAGCAGTAGGGAAAGGGTTTTCGATTTTATGACAGGGTAAAATTCCACCAGCGTGAACCTGTGAATAAATTGTGCGGGATCATTCGGGATGATGCAATTGTTGTTCAGATGGCACAAAATTATGTCTGTCTTATGTGTTTCAAAACAAGATACTATGTCTTATATTTGTGGGGTAGATATTCAATTAAAAACAAAAGGCCGTGGTGTTGAGGGATCACTAGATTAGTACTGATTCAATTTAGATCCAGTAGAAATGGTTCGTTGCTATGTGGCGCGCCGAAAGCGTTGCGCTGTTGCCAGGGAAGGAGCGATGGAGGCGGTAACTTGTCGCGCCGTCGGGACGGTGTCAGAGGGCATATCTGTCAGTAACGTTCGTTTCGTCGCTCGGTTATGGATTTGAGATAGTGAGCTGTTACAGATCAGCTAAGGGAAATATACTTCGCGAAAGTTATCTTTTACGTCGTTTAATTTGTCATGATACACGCCATTAGATTTAACTGCACAACAAAAATTACGTTAGTCCTTATCGCTGCACAGCGAGCGTGAGTGATTGTTGCTTCGTCACACTGGTGCTGCGAAGGTGAACGACACGGCGGGGGGTGCGGGGTATTGCGCGCTGACACCCGATTTGGTGAGTGGTTCGGTAGATGAGTTCCGAAAGAAGTGAAGAGCCGAAGCAGAACGAGAAGATCGATACAAAAGAGACGGGATTACAATATTGTAAACCGGTAAAGAACATATCTGCAATCGCCGAGGATCAGAGCGGCATGGTATGTTGGGCCTTGTCTCATGTTATAAGCGTGCTGGTTGTCGGGGTGGTTCCTCCTTCCAGTTCCACCTCGTGTTGCTGGAGTCTCGAGCCATGCTGTGCATACCGGTAGCTAGCTAGCTAGCTAGCTAGCTAACTAGCTAATATCTTGCATGGTAAGGTGGCTAGCCAGTAAGCACTGCTAGAACAAGATGGCTACTATATTACTAACTAACGTTAGTCTATCCTCGGATCAACAATCACTTTAATCTGATTAGCTAGCTAGTCAACTGGATTGGGAAACTACTGCATAATATAATAACCCTTTAATCAACTAACGACGTTAATTTAGCTAACGCTAGTTGTTTAACGTTAGATAACGTCAGTAAAACAAACGTATGGTTTCGACTAATATTTGCTAACGCAAAGTGACGTTAATCCAAGCTAATGTGACGTTATCCATTATTTATTTAGTAAATTATTCGTCTGCCCGAAAGTTTTGTCCTTGCTCAAAATAAGCAGTACTATTAGCTAGCTTTGTTAAATCGTTTAGCTATCTAAAGTTAGCAAGCTAACGCCTCTGCCTGGGTTTCGACAATGTGGACATATTGTGTAAATAATTTAGTAATATTTGCTAGCTATCTTGACCACAGTTTGCTCGATAGACCACAATCTAAAGTTGTCTGCTTAAAGACTCGCACTTTACTTAACACTGGTAATTTTTGGTAAACGAACGTTATATAGCTGGCTTAGCTAACAGTTTGGTGAACAAGTATCCAAGGTCGTTTTACCAACGTTGCAGTTAGTTGGCCAAGTTAGCGCAATTTTACAATATGTTAGCTAACTGAACTGTTAGTTCATAATCCACTATCGTATTTAGCCACTGCTTGCACATAATACAGTTGCACCGTTGTAAGTACTTATGCAATGTTATTCGAAAGTTGGAAAGTTCTAGAATATATTGGCTCATTCAGTCTGATCAATTTAGAATACGTGATACAACTTAAACACGGACGTTCATCTACTTGCATTTTATCTGCATATCCTTAATGAACGTGAACGACATTTTAATATGGCATCTTTGGCCCAGAGCTGACAACCCTGTACAACAGTCCATGCAGCAGCCTTCGATAAAACGATTGCATTGGTAACTAATGATCAATTGTTTGACAGAATCGTACCCTGTGCATCCACACAGCTCGTGCAATAAAACAAATCCGGTTTAGGAGCACTTTTGAATTCGATTAAAGATATTTTTCTTCCATCTTTAGGGGGCGTTGTGTGTGCTTTGAGCGAATGCCAGTCGCCATGTGCCAATGTTTTATTCGTCCGCTCCTATTATCATAGTCCCTCGCCCCGATTTTTAGCTTGTTTTGTTGTCCCGATACAACGGAATACGCTTCTTGAAAGATCCCATCTGTAACCAATTAGATTTAGGTTCGCATAGTGGTAGTGCTCCATTTACAGAATTTAGCATTTTTTGTCTTAAAAATGTTCCAGTACATGTCACCACAGGGCATTTCGGAGACTGAACATTGTGAAGCACTTAGTTTTCGCTGATGGCTCTCACCTATTTTTTTTTCCTCTACAAAATCAAGCTAGTTGCATCTTGAATACGTTTTTGGAATAATTTCAGTGGGGCAGTAGCGACTCGGATTACGCATCTCTCAATTATGTTGAGTTAAATGTATTTGACCTGTGACATGTTACTTTGGCTTTTATGCATATGTTTTATCCATAGTGTATAATAATGGCTAATCAAAGAGATTACTTATATTATTTTATTAAACCCCTCTTATGGCTCTTGTTGGAATAGTTTTAGGCTGCAATAGCTAAGTAATTACATAAACATACTTTTGCTGAATCATGTTGACAGTGCAGTTGAATTACTATAGTATTTTCCCTCTGAACACTTTTCGAACACATTGTTTATTGAACCTAATTCACAATGGTGTTTATTTATTATCCTTGTCTTTTGGAGGCCTTGAAAGACTTCCACTGCTCAGATGGAACTGTATGTGTTTTGCTCGGGTGGGTGGTCGATTAAGGGATACCTTAAACCAATGGCCACTTTAGTTATCTGATGTCCCATTTAGCAGGCAATGGCTGGAAATGGTATTTCCTTGATCAAAATACAAGTTTGCTTTTGCAAAGTAACAAGCAGAGCATTCAGGGTGCAACAATTATTTGTTCCTCGGTCATATGTTCAAGATAAACACGTGGTTTATTTTAGTGGACTTATTATTTTACTTTTTGAATACTGTTTTTTGAAATTGCATGGCAACCCACAGTGTTAATTTGTAAATGGAGTGTTGCATCACGAAAGGAAAAACTAACAATATCCATTAACGATGCAGGTCACCACAAAGGGAGCAGGCCTGAATCCCAATGCCAAAGTCTGGCAGGAGATTCCAGCCCCCCAGAGTGACATCCCAGAGGGGCCAGAGGGCTCTCTGTGGCTTCAGGCCTCACCGCCTTCGGCTGATGGGACAGGGGGTGAGTTTCAAATGTTTACCTGATAACATGATCCTCTCTGACTTATACTTTGTACAAACAGGTATACACTCTGGTGTCTTATGTCCTGTATTCATCTTCTCCTTTCCCCAGCATACACGGGTGCTTCCCTTGCCAGTGATAAGGGGTACACTTCAGAGGAGGTAGATCCCTCTGACATTAGCGTCCCTTTGCCCATTCCGGGCATCATGGACGGCATTGACCACTCTGACCTGGGCTATCCTATCTTTGAGTCTCTGACTGGGTCCCAGGACATAGGGGAAGAGGGTGTAGTGGTGGAGCAACAGCAGTTATCCATGTCTGGGGAGAGCCTGAGAGAGTCTCTAAAGAAACAGTTGGAGTTCTGCTTTTCCAGGTGAGGATGGATCTTCAGGCCTCTTGTTACACCAGTTATCTGCTTGCATTTTGATATAGCCTACCTTTAACTAAGTTAAACAAACGTGCTTGCATTATGTCATTTTCCTGCAGAGAGAACCTTTCCAAGGACTTGTACCTGATATCCCAGATGGACAGCGACCAGTTTGTTCCCATCTGGACCATTGCCAGCATGGAGAACATCAAAATCCTCACCACCGACACAGACCTCATATTAGAAGTGCTGCGAGGTAAATGCCCTACCAGTTCCATCTGCCAGATAAGGAGTATTCTAGTTTTTGGGGGGGGTATTCACATTTTATGTGTTTGTCCACTTACAGCTTCTCCAATGGTGCAAGTTGATGATAAGGGGGAGAAGGTTCGGCCCAACCACAAACGCTGCATTATTATCCTACGAGAGGTTCCGGAGACCACGCCAGTGGAGGTAGGAGGGTTTGACAGGGCATTCTTTGTGGTTAAGTCTTACACAGGATGTTGTTCATTTTCAAACCATCCATGTTGACTCGTGATAGGGACATTTGAGGGAATAGTTGCCTTATCCTTGTGTGGGCTTTCTTTGTTTTACAGGAGGTGGATGCCCTTTTTAAGAATGAAAACTGTCCGAAAGTGATATCTGTTGAATTTGCACACAACAATAACTGGTACATAACATTCCAGTCGGATACAGATGCACAACAGGTATTTCTAGTTTTTTTTTTTTTTTACTTCACGCTTTCTTTTTTTTCTTCTTCGATTGTTAAAGGTTGCACTGGGATTCAAAATGATCTCCATATTAAATTATTGCATTCGTTGTTGTGAACGCTACTACGTATGCTATGTAAAGAGGCATATTGCTACAACGCTGACGTGGCAGCTTTTTTTTGTTATCAGTTTCTGTATGGAAACATGGAAAGGGGAACAAGCTTGGCTTAACGATCACCCTTGTTATCATCTTTCCACCTCAGGCTTACAGATATCTGAGGGAAGAAGTGAAAACATTTCAGGGGAAGCCTATAATGGTGAGTTGTAGCTCCCTGCGTGGTTTATGTGGCGAGTACTGTTGACAATATGGCTCCGATTACTTGGACGGCTGTGAGCTCAAGCATTATTAACTCGTATTCTAGAGTTCATATGTAAATATACTTTATTTATATATGTTTATATTTCATAATTTTTGTTCTGTGCAGTGAGAAAGGGGGTGTATAAACTGAATGGCAGCTGACAACCCACACCACTTCAGTTTTTTTTTAAAGCCCAGACAAGGTGTTTAATGTTAGCACCTTCTTTTCTTCCAGGCTATGAGCCAGGCACTTGTGCCCAAGCTGTGGCTACACTGTGTAACACACTGACCTTGACTGTGGTTTGATAAGAAAGGAGAAAGTCATGCCAGCAGTGTCTGCCCTTGTCGTAAAGCGGTTACAGCTCAATTCACTACTTTTTTTTAAATCTTCAAAGCTGACGTCCACATTTAGGCAGCCACAATTTTCTACAGGCATTTTTATAGCCGGGGCTGGCATATTAATGGACCATTGACCTCTGAAAGCAGCTCAAATTGTTGTGGTAATAGTGTTGATCTTGTCTTAACATCCTAAACCTGCCCCCCCAGTGATGATCAGTATCGCGCTTGGAAGGACCCAGGTTCATTGCGGCTGGCTGAGAGGGCTTCTCTAATTTGTCATCTCTTTATTCTCCTCCCAGACTTTCTGTCTCAGTCTTTCTTCTTCTACTGTATGTCTTGATCCCTTCCCCTCCCCCACTTCTCTTCTCCAGCCACTGCATTGATCTATGGCCTAATGACCTTTATGAGATCTGAGGGGACCAGCGCATGTTCAGGCTCTTGTGTGTTGCCTGCTAATGAGGGATAGTTCTCACTTTGTTCTCCTCCTTCTCTCTAGGCTCGTATCAAGGCAATCAACACGTTCTTTGCCAAGAACGGCTACCGCACGGTGGACTCCAGTGTGTATGCCCAGCCGGCCCAGGCCCAGCCCCAAACCCAGTATACCTCCCCACTGTACATGCAGCAAGTGTACAACCCCCAGCAGCAGTACCCTCTCTACCCTTTGGTGCCCCCTACCTGGAACCAGGCACCCACGCCCTACTTTGAGACCCCACTGGTGAGCGTGCTGGCTGTCGAGTGTTGATGCATCAGTTTTGTAGCATCTTCCTGGTCCATCATGGACAAGATGGCTATTGACCCAGTGATGACAAAATTACGCACGGATGGGATCCTGGTTGTGAGATGAGCACTTCAGCTAACTCTACAACTCCCAACTCCTTCTTTGTCCTCTTCCCTCTCTCCTCTTTCCCTCTCTCCTCTTTCCTCTCCCTCTCTCCTGAAGTGTGATGTCTTCACAGACCACCCGATGAACACTAAGATTATGAGATCTGAGGGTCTTTGGATAGGGATAGCTTTATGTTTATATGAGTATACCATACCTATAACCCTTCACTATTAATCGTGCATTATTTCTTATACGGAATCTGGATTGAAGACCCGATTCTTTAAAGTTTAAAGAACTGAAAGACCATATTTTACCATTTGCTTCTCACACAGGCACCATTCCCAAATACTGGATTTGTGAATGGGTTCAGTAGCAACCCTGGGAATTATAAAACAGGCTCCAACTCCTTGGGCCTCGGACGACCTTTTAACAGAAACCGGTAGGTCAACTCCTCCCATCACAAAATGTTACTGCAAAGAAAGATAAAGTGAATTCTGTATTTAGGTTGTTCTGTCATTTTTGTTTTGTTTTCAGTGTTGCTAGTCGATCAGACAGCACTTAATGTCGAGTCCCAAGCATATAGATTTTGTACACATGCGTAGTAGCACGAGTTAATAATAGAATCAAAAAGAATAGCGCTGTTCATAACCAGTACTCTCTTTTTTTTTTACGTAAAGAATATCATTGCATTTGGGAATAAATAAATTAAGTCATCCGTTGCTGTCACTGCAGCCAGCTGTGCATGCACTGAATATAGCAGGATCTGTTACAGTCTTTGACGCTGTTGTTGTTTTTCAGGAACCACTTGAAGAGCAGCCTCAGGCCCGGTGACGTAGCCCTGCCTCCCTCCATGGTCCCTGTGCCCCTGATGGAAGGCCTGTCCGGTCCGACCAGCCCGCCGGCCTTCCACACGATAGGAGCTCCACTGGACCCCGCCCTGGACCCCTCCCTCTCTCCCTCCCTCACATTCAAGGACACGCTCCCACTCACGGCCTTAACCAATGGAGATTTTGGAATGTCTGGACGGGGCAGGTGGGTGTCCTTTTAGGATTCTTCTCCTTCCAACACTGTGCATACATAGAGTTCTGACCCAATGACGACAAGCCTTTGCGCAAAGAGGGACATTCAGGTTGTGGAATCAATGCTTTTGGCTTCTCTTCTCTCTCTATTCTCAACTCTCCTCAACTTTCTGTCCTTCCCCAAAAGTTTTGAATCTCTACGCTTGACCCGATGAGCGGTAAGATTATGAGATCTGAGGGTCGCCGTGTCTCTTGTGTTGCTAGCCGCGTCATTTCAGGAATGCGATTGTGAAGCAGCCGCTCTGTTAATGCTTGGTTGTGTAACCGGTCTGGTGGTGTTTTTCTAGGCGAGGCAGCTACAGGGGTACAAGGAAAAGGCGAGAGGACGAGAGGATCATGGTCAGTGTGCCTTTCGCAGCCACCCACTCCCATCTCTTAGCCTCCTGGTGCTCACGGCGTGGATACTGACGGCTATTAACATGGCGCCCTTTGATTTGCAGAGGCCCATCACGCTGACCGAGGGGAAGGCGCCGCCTCCTAAGTTTGACCTCGCCGCCTCCAACTTCCCCCCTCTGCCTGGCTGTGCGCTCAGCAGTACGCAGGAGGAGCCGGTCCTGGAGACGCGCATGTCTGACGTGGTGCGCGGCATCAAGGTCGCTGACAAGGCAAGAAACTATTTTTAGATGTCCGTTGTAACAATGTGGTTCAGATACAGTGACTTGGCTTGACATCGTGTCACTCACTTGGGAACGTGTGATTCCTAGGTGTCAGAGAGCGCCAAGGAGACGCCCTCCCCGATTTCCGCTGACGATCCCGTGAGCGTGTCCAGTCCTGTGGGCGTCGCTCCTAAACCCTCACCACTCGTAGTGAAGCCCCCTGTTCCAAGGTATGCTTTATAAACCTGGGGTTCAATCATTTCCTTCCGGTTGGCCATTATTCGATTGAGTGTCCCCTGTTAACGTCAACCGTTTTAAGATACATGTCCTCCGTTCTTGTAGCATCCCTCATCAGGTGAAAAAAGTGGAGAAGATGGATCTTCCTATTCCAAAGGAGCCGACGCCGACGCCAGCGTCCCTGCCAGCGTTGCCTCCGGCCACCGCCACCAAACCCATTCTGTCTGAAGCCGTTACTACAGTGTCATCCGCCATCTCGGCCCCAACAGCCACCCCTGCAGCGGTAACACCTTTCTCCCTCTAGGGAGCCTGACTGTTAACATGTTATTGTACCGAAGAGTTTAATCTGCTTTAAAATGTGTACAAATTGGGACTCGTCTCATTTTTAGATTAGTACCGTAAGATGGCCATTGACCCAGTGATGACAAAATTACGCACAGATGGGATCCTGGTTGTGAGATGAGCACTTCAGCTAACTCTATAACCCCCAACTCCTCCTTTGTCCTCTTTCCCTCTCTCCTCTTTCCACTCCCTCTCTCCTGAAGTGTGATGTCTTCACAGACCACCCGATGAACACTAAGATTATGAGATCTGAGGGTCTTTGAATATGGATCTATTAGGGATAGTTGGGCCTGGTCGGATCTTCCGTACTGCTTTTGGTGACAGTACAAATCCTCTTTGTCTACTTTCCAATGTATTATAATTTGTTATTGTTTTCCAACCAGGAGCCTAGGAAACTGAGCTACGCGGAGGTGTGTCAGCGGCCTGCCACGGCAGCCCCCACCCCGACGCCCTCCCCGACCCCTCCTGCCCCGTCCCCCTCCCCCGCCAGCCAACCTTTACGGGAGCTGAGGGTCAACAAGGTGGAGGAGTCCGCTTCACCCCACGGCATCTCCGCTGACCGGGCCGAGAAACTGAGAGACAGCCGGCCCCCCCGTGACTATTACCGTGGGGGGAGTGGCCATAACCGAGGTGGAGGCATGGGGCTGAAGCACCGGGAGCACCAGCGAGGCCAGCCTCTAGGCCGACGCATCTCCCCACAGGGAGCCAGACGCAGCGGGAAGGAACAGAACATTCCCCCCAGGTCCCCAAAGTAGTGGCCAAACCGTGGACTAACATGAAAGCTAACGCATCTATATATGTATAGAGAGATATATATGAATATATTATTGGACATATGAACCCATGTTCTGGTAAACCCTCCAAAGTTGTGGCGGATCCTAGGCCACCTTTTGGAATGACTGCAAGTGGAAATCGCTTAAGAGAAGTAAAGAGGCACATGATCAGTAATATCAGGGATTTGGGAATCTGTTTAGGTATACAGAAAGTATTCCTAGATGTGTCTTATTAAGAAATACTGGCCTCTCAACACACAGCAAAATCAATGAATTGGATACTGTAGCAAAGGGTGGTATTCTTCAGGAATGTGTATGATATTGTATTGGAGCTGCAAGCAAGGCTTGTTTATATGGTGGTTATCTATGGACTAGACAGCTATAGAAAGCATCCTGGATGAGTTTGGCCCCTGCATGTGTTAATTTCAAATGCTTATTTACAATGTAACATAACAATTTAGTATTTGTTGACAAAGGACCTGTTTATTTATAAACTTGAAAAAGCAGAAGGGTTTTGATTATAATCCGTATTGTTGGCGTGCTGTTTGGTGTAGATAGGGTTGCTTGAGTCGATTGATTCTGATCTGTGGAAGATTGATGAATGATTGAAAAAGACAAGAATCTTTAGAATGGAAGCCATGTGCTAAAATAGAGTGCTTTGCATGCATCATCCAGACAAGGCAGTAGAAAGAAAAAAAAGGAAAAAAGAGAAAACGATTCAATGTAAAATCCTGATCTTTGGAGATCTGGATTTTGTCATTAGATATTTTTACGAGGAGGATTGGCATGTTGGAACACAACAAACTGGTAGCTAATGACACAGGTTCATGGTCATTGAGCATACATTTTTCTTTTAATACTGTAGCACTGGTCTTATGGAATGGTGGAACATTTCAGATGTTCCATTTAACTTTAACTGGAAACTTTTTACTTTGGGAAGTATCTGGTTTAGCGGTTGCCTAAGCATTGGCTTATCTGTTGAGGGTTTATATGTGGTCAATTTAGATTTATGGTGAGATGCAGCTCACTTATGGCCGTTTTCTTTAGTTTTGTCCATTTTTATTTTGTCCAAATTAACAAATTCTATGTACAAATGGAAGGAACATGGTTTAGCATTTTCAATGGGTTAGATAGTTAAAAAAAAAAAAACTAAACTGTCTTCCACGTATTTAGTGTACATTGTATTGTAGGTTGTATCTCACGTGGTACTATTTCAAGCTTGCACATTTAAAATGTATTTAATATTCTCTCCTTGGCTATAAATGGAGCACCGCGTAACCTCCAAAGAATAATTTGTTCCCTTTAACAAACTTCCTTGTTAAGGACTGATATCACAAGTTGACAGTTGACATGAAAATGCAATTATGAAACAAAATATTGTTATTACCTGTTGAAAGGTATTTTTGTCCTGCTATTAATGTGCCTGCTACATGCTGCCTTAGGCATGTTCAGGAGCCAGTTTGAGTTATGTGCTTCCTTTGCGTCCATAGAGCTGCAAGTTAACATTAATCATGTTGTTTTAAAGGTTTATCCTTGCATTTATGCATGGGTGGGGGGGGGGGGGGGGGGTGTATTAAAGGAAAGAAAAAGTTAATCAAGGCATGCTCCTAAAATAAGTGACAAGGACAGGGTTAGACTGGTTGGTGGATGTTTTCATAACTTGGCTTTGAAAATGATTGGCAGACTGCTTATTGTAGTGGAAGGACCAATATGTAAAACCGTCTAATTTGCAAGTTTTAAAGCGCTGCTTCTTGTCGTGGTGTTCAGGGAAGCTTTTTATGTTATAGGACACTGCTTGTGGCAAGAGGATCCGTGTAGTGCGGTTGCTAAGTGATTCAAGAGCAACAGAATTGCAACATTTGAAAGGCTTATGTTTGTGCATTCACTTGACTGTCTGTCTTGTTTTGTACAACAATGACCTTAATGCACTGGGCGTCCATTGATGGTTTAAAAAAAAAAAAAAAAGGCATTTTGAGTTGATATTTCAGCGTCAGTTACGTGTTTACAATGTTTTATTAACCCATCCTCCCTTGGGCTGAACACTACCCAGACCGAAGTTAAGCAAGCTATAAGACAATCTTAAAAAAAAAAAAAATGGGATCACACCTATCACTTGTTTCTAAATGGGGAATTGGGTAACAAACAAGTCCGTTGGAACATAACGGCAGTAAATGCTTGATACCACAAGTCAGTCTCGACAGACAGTGTGATTGCTTTTGCGCTCTTAATTGGCCTGCTAGAGCTTAACATGAATATAGAATGTTGAGCAATTAGTTCATTCTGCAGCTGATTTGAATGTCTATGTACAGTGTGTATATATAGTTCTTAAACATATAGCACTGCTATCTTTGATCTGGGTTGCGTTAATAGTGACATGCTTTACTTTTTCTCATATAACTGCTGATCCTGCTGCCCCCCCCCCCCCCCCTTCCTAAATAGAATAGGGTTTTTATTATTCTAGTTAGCTACTTTACTTTTTTTGCCCAAATGTGTGAAAATTTGTGTGAAGGGGCGTACTTTTTGATTTGAGAGTTGTGATAGTTAAGGATGTTAGTGAAGAACTGATGCATGTTGACTTCCTGGGCCATTTTCATGTTTTTTTCCCCCAACATCTTTCATGGCTTAAAGAGGAGCAGCTAGTAACATTGTACATTGAAATGCACTAACCTTTGTGTTAAAGGATATTAATTAAGTTGTTAAATTCTGTTTAGACAAACCTTGAAGGGTGTTTTAGATTTGCTTACATTTTACATAAAGTAATTATTTGTTTCTTAACTTTGCTTAGATAGTCTTTGTATTGGTTTAGGTAAAACTAATTTAACCAGTGAGTGTTCGAGACACTGAATTATTGATAGATGTTCTGAGAGAAACAAAATGTCAAAGTAATAAAGTAACACCACTTCTTGTGTTGACCTTTAGATAAGTGTATGAGTCTAAATACTGTGTGTTATGCTAGTTATGTGGTTGTGTATTGTGTTGTAATGACTTTGCAGAATGTAACTTCATACAGTATGCTAGAGAGAATTCGATAGACCTGGATGGAGACTAGAGGCTATCAGGCCAAATCAAAATGCCAGTGCCTTATAACAGTATTCAGCTTTCCTTTTCGGGTGAATTTAGTTGGCCACGTTATTTCATTGTTAGTCTGATCAAGGCAGGTGGTTGGTATTGTGAAACTTTAAAACCATATAGAACTAGGGATAGACATGTCACTTAAATAGACTAATATTGGAGCACAATTGCAAGTGTAACAGTCGGCTTTACGTGCGTGCGTTTTGTTTGCGCGAGTTTGTTATACATGTAGCTTAATTTGCTAAATCAAATCTCTGATCAAAATCTACTTATCATAACCGAGAACGGGGATGAAATTGTCAGCAAAATAAACTGCAAATATTGGGTTTTTCTTTGAAATATGTATTATTGAAACATAAAATTAAAGATTTATTTTTAAGCCTCTTGTGAAATCCACATTTTTTGCATTCTAATATTTATACACTGAATGTCTCGCAAAACCAGAAAAAAATGCTAGTACCACAACTGTTTTGGTAATTCATTTCAGTTTTAACAATTTGTGTAGCCTGTTTCAAGGCCAGCAATAATCCTTGTATTTACGCAGTAGTTTTTCTCAATCTTGTTACGTAACGTTGTAAACGGACTAGTTGACCACCTCTCGCGCTAGTTTGCAGTAAGCGAAAGTAGAGTGTCAACAACGGTTTGTCGCCCGAAAAGGGAGAAAGGGAGAGGTATCTAGCTGGCTAGACTTCAGGTAAGTTTGAAAGCATTATAACCCAAGACAGCCTGCAATAATTACGAAATGATTGCTGCAATATAATTTGCTATGTTTTCCAATGTAGTTTAAGTGGTAGCGTTAGCTAGAGGTACTACCAGGATGCTAAATCACTGGGCTGTTTAATATTAGCACGGGCTAAGCTAATGTATTGTAGCTAGCTACCCTACAGTCTTAGCCAACGCAATAATGTTAGCTAATTTAGCGTTCACGAATAGCTGACAATGAGTCTGTGACCGCGGTTATCGGGCAAATATATTATGGCCCCTAATCAAACATGTGCGAGTCAGTCTACCGTTACTAGTTGTACTACTATCCAATACGGACTACACCCTGGCTGGTCAGTGGCATGGGTTAATGCTAACGTCTCTAGCTAGCTAACTTGCTAAAACTGTAGTGTCAACGTCGATAGCCAAGCGAGTTTGTGCTAACTAGCTACTGAATAATAGCTGTTATGATTACTTTTGATGTAAATATCAATAACGTTACTGGCATGTGGTCCAATATCGTTCTATTTACCTTGTCTCGATCACGCCAATAGTTACTGGCTAGTTGTTAGCCACCTAACGCTAACGTCAGCCCAGCCCTTTTCCTGCACATTACATTGGCCTTGAGAGACTATTATTTGTGTTAGCGATGGGCACCCTGGTAGCAGGGCCTCATATATCTGAAGCTAACAGTATAGTTAGCCGATTACGTTAGCCAACGTCACATGCAGCATTGTCATTTAAGGTTTGTGCTGTGATTGCATATATAATGTAAATTAGCTAATAAGTACTAATAGTATCTGTTGTTGTAAACCTGACTAAGCTGTTATAAGCTAACGTTAACTTAATGTGACCGAAACTGAATTGAAATATAAGTGCAGGATAGGTGAGCCTTGTGTAACATTACTTTAAAAAAAAAAAAAGCATAACCTTATTTATATGTATGTATGTGTGTATATATATATATATATATATATATATATATATATATATATATATATATATATATATATATATATATATATATATATATATATATATATATATATATGTGTGTGTATGTATGTATGTCGGATTATCTTTGGCCTGTGCTACTGTAACGTTAGCCAGCGAAATGGTGAGCAATGTGTTTTCAGTAATGTCATGCCAATTGCAGGATATTTGTGTGAGATGGGGGACGATCGACCTTTTGTTTGCACTGCTCCGGGTTGTGGCCAGGTATGAATAACTTCTTGTAGTCACATAGCTTTGTTCATTTTATAGCTGCATAGTTCAAAACCCTGTTTGAAATAGATGTCCTGAGGTATGAAAAATAATCCCTTCTTGACTAATATTATCAGGTCATGTGTAAGTATTCTTGCTTTAAGGATGGTGACCTTTGAGGTTCTGTATGTTTCTCTAAGTTTGATTGAAAGTATAGCTAAACTACCAGACCCCAAACTTAACTTAATAGCTTTAAGATTTAAAGAGTTACCCTAATTTTTCTGTTTTGCAGAGATTCACTAACGAAGACCATCTATCGGTCCACAAACATAAACATGAAATGACCCTCAAATTTGGTCCTGCCAGAACGGACTCCGTCATCATCGCAGGTTTTTTCATTTAATGTCTATATTTGAGGAAAACTTTTGTTGATCTTATGAGAATACTCAATCATACCCGAAAAATGTTTTTTTTAACAATCCCAGATTGATCATTTGTCTGACTACTCCGGGCTCCGAGCCAAAGAAATCCTTTCCAGGACTGTACATTTTAAAAGTATTGGATGGTCTATGTTTTTCTTTAATTCTTTTGGTAGTTGTACACTAATTGTGCAAACCCCATGTCCTGCTCAGACCTTCAAGTGAATTCCAAGCCGTGCTAGAGCTGTAAATCTCTGGCTCCTAGTGAGAGCCTTCAGTCTTCATTTCTTTGGCTGAAATGTCACTGTAGTTGATTATTCTTACTTTCACTGTAATGGATAATTATTGGGGGCTTGGCAGCTTTTTACTGGCCAAAGTGTGTTCAATGTTCACCTACAGAGTAGTTTTTGGTGGCAGTAACTACATGTAGTCTAGTAAACAAGTGTTACTCATTTCACCTTCTTCCATCAGATCAGACACCTACGCCTACACGTTTCCTGAAGAACTGCGAGGAGGTGGGGTTGTTTAACGAACTTGCAAGCTCCTTCGAGCAGGAGTTCCGCAAGGCCCAGGAGGATGACCAGAGGCTTAAAACACCGGTTAGGAGACAGTTAGACTTGTATTAATTATTGCTGTGAAAGGTGGTGTGGTGGCTTTTGTCATGAATTCAATTGAACATTCGATATTTGACTGACTTGTTACTATGGCAATCAGCTGCCTGCCCCTCAGGCTGTACCTCTACAGACACCGTCTGAAGTCAAGGAGGAGGACGAGGGACCTCTGGAGGTGGACTCTTCTGCCCCAGGAAGTCCAGACTCTTCTTCCAGTATGTCAGACAGCAGCAAAGAGCCTATGCGGAGGGGAAAGGTAGTTGTCTTCCAGAGTTTAAAAAAAAAATGTTTTTATAGGATGTTTATAATATGTGTTTTTTTATACTTGACTGTCTTTCTATGTTCTCGACTTTCTCCCTCAACAGGACACTCCCCCGAGGCCGGTGGTTATGAGCTCTGCTCCTACTCCAACCATCGTGCGTCCAGGTTCTCTCCCCATCCATCTTGGTTATGACCCCCTGCAACCAACCCTGCCCTCCCCAACATCCGTCATAACACAAGCGCCGCCCTCCAACAGGCAACTAGGGTATGTCGTGTGGCGTTAATGGTTTACTTTCAGCACACGCTGATTCACATAAAACATGTGAGCTCTCGGAGGAAGATTTTCTTTTCTTGATGCTTTTGATTTCGTTACCAGCTCTCCGACAGGCTCTTACCCGCTGGTCATGCACCTCCCTAACGGACAAACGGTTCCTCTGCTTCCCAGTCCCGTGCAGATGCCCTCGGTCATATCCGTGAGTGGTGCTTAGCGGTATCTATAATATCTTCCTGCTAAGTGGAGGGAAAGGGCCACACTGGGGTAGGTCTTTCCCCCATCGCTGAGCATCCTGTATTTGTGGGTATTCTCTGTGCAGCTTGTGAGGCCGCTGAATGTGGTGCCAAACGTCCCTGGAATCCCAGGCCCTCCAATTGGTGGGACCAGCAGTGGCTCCTCCTCCCCATCTGGATATAGCATGCACTCTGAAGCCAAGATGGTGAGAGACACAAACACACAGTCACACAAAAACACTTCACTAAGGGCAGTATTTTTAGGGTTTAGTTTAGGGCTAGCGATGAACCGTAGGTGGTTGACGTCTATGTGTGTGTGTGTGTGGTGTGTGTGGTGTGTGTGGTGTGTTTGTGTGTGTAGAGGCTAAAGGCAGCGCTGAGCCAGCAGGGCCCTGGGGCTCAGAACGGGGCTGGCGGAGGGCTAGGGTCCAATCCTGCTGTCCCCCAGAGACAGGAGCAGAGCCAGCAGCTCACACAACACTCGGACGCGCCCTCGCCTGCTCAGCCACAGGTAACACATACACATACTGAGGTAGAAGCTGCTACTCCACATCTACTACACCCTCGCCTGCTCAGCCACAGGTAACACATACACATACTGAGGTAGAAGCTGCTACTCCACATCTACTACACCCTCGCCTGCTCAGCCACAGGTAACACATACACATACTGAGGTAGAAGCTGCTACTCCACATCTACTACACCCTCGCCTGCTCAGCCACAGGTAACACATACTGAGGTAGAAGCTGCTACTCCACATCTACTACAAAGGTTCAGTCAGCGGCTCCCAGACTATTCGTGTCATGTTCATGCAATTATGCTAAACCCATTGTCAGGTAGATGTAGGAGCCCGAGTTGTCTCTGGTTTTTGTGTGTTAGCAGAAGGCGGAAGGTGTCTTTAACGCTCTGTTTGCGCCTCCCAGGTGTCTCCTGCTCAGCCCACGGGAGGCAGGCGGAGGAGGGCCTCCGAGGCGGACCCTGACGAGAGGAGGCAGCGCTTCCTGGAGAGGAACCGGGCAGCAGCATCACGATGCAGGCAGAAACGCAAGGTCTGGGTGGGCTCCCTGGAGAAAAAGGCGGAGGACTTGGCCAGCATGAACGTAAACCTGACTGTGAGTTGATAGCAACCCTACGAGTACATAGCCTGTAGCGACGGGGGTGAGTTGATAGCAACCCTACATAGCCTGTAGCGACGGGGGTGAGTTGATAGCAACCCTACATAGCCTGTAGCGACGGGGGTGAGTTGATAGCAACCCTACATAGCCTGTAGCGACGGGGGTGAGTTGATAGCAACCCTACATAGCCTGTAGCGATGGGGGTGAGTTGATAGCAACCCTACATAGCCTGTAGCGACGGGGCTCTCCGTCTGTAAGCTAGGAGGAGGCCAGAGAGAACGTGACCGAGTCTGACATCTGGTGTGTCTCCTGCAGAGCGAGGTGTCGTTGCTGAGAAACGAGGTGGCCCAACTGAAGCAGCTCCTCCTTGCCCACAAAGACTGTCCAGTCACTGCCATGCAGAAGAAAGCAGCCTTCCTAGGTACACATTGAATATACATGAACCCACTGAGCAGACGCATCAGTCATGAATTCACTCCACCATTTTTCCACTTCTGTTGTCATGCCTTTTCTTCCCCCGTTGTTTTTGTCCAATCCTTTCATTTCACTGCCTTCAACTCATCCATCTAATTTTTTGTGCTTGCTCACCTCTCTTTAAGGGTGAATGTTTCTCTGTCTGTCTGTAGCTGCAGGAGGAGAGGACAGCTCCAGGGAAACGGCCGCCGAGCCCACCGGCTCCCCAGCAGCGGTCATCCAGCACGGGCCTTCACCCCCGGGCCCCGTACCCAGCCCGGGGGTCACCATCAACGGGATGAGTGTACGTGCTGCAGAGGCTGTGGCCATGTCGGTGTTGGCTGGAATGGGTGCGGGCCAGCCGGTTGGGGTTGTCATGGCTACACAGTCACAGCCGGCTCACAGATGATGCGCGGGCACAGGCTGCCGATAACCACGTCATCCCATTGGGAAGCTGAACTGGTACAATGTGTATGTCAGAGTCCCCCCACACCACCATCATCATCATCCTATGTTCCGCTACTTTGGACCCAAGGGCAGGCTGGAGGGGGATGCTGGATGGAGGGGTTTGACCCTATATGCCATAGCCATTGACTGAAACACTCTCTCGCCCTTACAGCCAACGATAATCACTGAACAGACTTAATTGTCATGCAAACACTCACCCGTTGCCACCTCCCTGCAATTCACGAGGGCCCCCACTGCAGATACGCAAGTATGTGTACTTATGTATGTATAGATATAACTACGTCTTTCTTACATTTACTCCCCAGAACTTGGGTCAATTGTTTTTCAATTTAGGAAGTGTGTTGAAAATAACAAAAAAGATATCAACTTTCTTCCTGTAATGCAATGAAGAACAACCTGACCCCCAACCAAGATTTGCTCAGCATTCATAGAATGTCATATGAAAGGGCATATTCCAGGTTGTCTACTTTGCAGTTAAAATGCTATCAGCCATTGATTGTGTCCCATTTAAATCTACTTTGCAATGAGACCTTAAGTATATACTATATATCATATTGTGACTGTTTATATTAAACACGTAACACACTGTAATATAAAATCTGGTAAATATGTGCAACTATATAGGCAACCTGGAAAGTGTCTCCACTTCCAACTCCCCCCTCCATGTCTGTGTTCATTTATACGTGAGTTCTGTTTTACCTGTGTTTATTCCCAGTAAGGTTCAAATATCAATTGCACATATTGTTTTTACCTTGTGACCTAAAGTAAAAAAGCAAATTATGTCCATTTTACCCAAATATTGTAACCCATTTTAGAGGGATCCCATTACAATTGGGTAATATGTACGTAACCCTGTTTACTGCATGGATTGGTGGGGTCCACCAAGGTCACCACTCTTTGCTGTTTATCGGGTGGCTTCTGCCATTTTGAAATGATATCAAACGAATGACGCAGACATAAACTGTGTCCTTTTTAATTAAGGACATAGTTTTACACTATAAAAAACTTAAAAAGGTTAGATTTAGAATTGTTTACTATAATAACCAACCCAATTTTATTAGATTTTAATCATTTACACAGGAATTTCAATGGGAAAGTAGTGCAATATATTATTGGACATCGATAAGTGTGTGTGTGTGCGCGCGTGCGTGTGCGTGCGCGTGCGTGTGTGTGTAAAAGTCCTTGGGATATGGCTGCTCTAATTCCGATTAGCTAATTACAGGATAATTGGAGAAAATGCTATGTATTCTTGAATGAAATTGGATGTTTATGAAACATTTTGAGGAAATTGTCCCAGTCTTGGGGCTTCCCAACATTTGGAATATTGGAGTATATTTGCTTTGGATATTTGAGTCATGAAAAACAGTGACGTGCTCTTTGTGTTTTGTACCATCATTATTTTTTGCTTTGGGGAGTATCATATTGTTTATTTCTCCTTGTCAAGTTGTGTTTTTAATACATACTTTAAACTGTTTGTGTTTTTTATGTTTGTGATATGCATTATCTTCATAGTGTCAACTTATATTAATGTCCCCTTAATTTGATAAGAGGATAGAATTTTCCACTTTGTAATCAACACAGTGGTTAAATTCCACAGCTAAGTCAATAACATATCTGTCTTTAGAGTTGCTTCATGATAGGGGGTTTTCAAATTAAGAAAACTCCAGGTGGGTAAAATTGACTTGTGTATATAGTTTCAACTGATAAATAAAAAAAAATCTCTGGCAAATAAAAAATCTCTGGCAAATAAACGTAAGTGGTTTCAAATGTCTCTAGATGTTTGTGCATTTAGTGTTTTAAAAGCAATATTTTTGCACGAGCAATATCACCGCTAATGGACACCAGGGGGAGCAGAAAGGCCGTTCTTTTACTTGACCCAGTCACAACAATTAACATCAGATATGGTCATGTGACAGATTCCTTTGGTGAGTTGTTCATCTCCGACAGTTATGGCGGTGTCGGGGAGTTGCAAGGATGGGATTCACTCCTCATCTTGATTTCCATTTTAGTTAACGCAGGAGCTTGATATTGTTTTTCCGTTTACTACAATACATCAGCTGTGTTACTTCTACAACCATGGCGGACCGCGGAATAGATATGTCGGCACTACCAAAAGAGGTCAGGGACCATTTGGCGGAGTTGGACCTGGAGCTGTCCGAAGGTATGGACATGATGCAAAAATAGGGAAACATAATTTATTTGATCTGTAGTGGAAGACCAGTAGCTAATATTATGAACATTACTCGGAGCGCTCTTCGGTGAGGCATCAATAACAACTTGTTCAATGCACTGCCTCGGTGGCTGAGCACGACTTACAATGATTTAACACACTGACTTAATTTTAACTATCAATTTCATTAGCTCGTTGGTGTCACGTAAGTGCAAGTTATTTAGAAATGTTCTTTTGTAACATTAGATATATAGAGCAGCGTAAATTGGCGCTTTAACCAAATTCTCTAATTAGTCTCTCCCAAGTTTATTTTTTACAGGAGGGTATTGGTATTACGTGCAACACCGGTCTTTCGACTACATCGATAAATCTACACTGAGTCATATTTTACACAGTCTGCATACATGTCAACTAATATATTATAACAGGGCTGTAGTATGAGTGTGGACAGGCTTCCCCCTATCAAGAAAAATGGGTCAAAATGCTCCCTGATTATCGAGGCATTGTGAATTTGTGAAGGCTAGGTCCGTACACTACTGTAATACTGTTGATAAGAACTTCCATAATATTAGGCTAGGCCTACATCCTAGATCAAGGGCTAATAGCATAATAATATATAGACCTATTTAAAATAATGAGATGACCAAAGGTAATATG